>JAUCMX010000013.1:15212089-15389589 GCA_033459395.1 Hemibagrus guttatus
TGTCTAATCTGGCCTGGAGCTAAAATATGGTGCTTTATTCAGAAAAGCCAGTGATTTACTTGTTAAATTCTTATCTTTGGTCAGAAAGTGTTTAGATAATCATTGTCTAATACCTGCAAGGCAACTTATTAATGCGCTTATTCAAATAGCTTATCATTTCTGTAGTAACAATTTATTCACAAGGCCTTAGATGCAAGGCAATACAGAAACTATATCTAATAATGAACATACAGTGAGCACCATATGAATTTTCTTTATGAATTTATGAATTTTCACCTTAAGAATTGAAATTTTGCAAGACATTTGCATCGAAACATTTTTGGCATACTGATAATGCACAAGTTGATAATACACAAGTGACATCAGGAACTTGTTTCAAAGACTGCTTTTAAAAAGAACTATAAAAGCACAAAAGAAATCAAAAAGCTAAGAAAAATGAAACTCTTCAGAGATGGCTGTTTATAGAAAAAAAAATCAGCATCAGTTCTTTTAGAAGCGTGTGAAATATAAGCATTAGAAGTGATGTGAAGGGGAACAAGTCAGTTGGGAATTTCTTATCTTTTCATTGTGCATAGTCGTGTTGTGTTTTGTACAGATGCACATGCCTTTAAACATATTAACAATATGTAAACCATATAAACAACACACTATAAAAACTATATAATATAATACAATGAAATAGAATAGTATATACAACATATTAGCAATACAGCTAAAAATAGACGGAATACGCGCTTACTTATAGATATTCTTAATATTTACAAATCCTTGTCCATGTAATGCCGCAAATAATATTTTAACAATTCTAGAATTGTTATACTGTAAGTTAATAATAAATTATATTATCTGTGTAGATGATCTGTATTGACTAAACACACAAACCATAAATTGTCTTACACTGTATGGAAATAACAGAGTGCCAACCCGTCGCAGGGCACACACACACACACACTCTCATTCACTCACACACTACGGACAATTTAGAGATGCCAGTCAACCTATAACGCATGTATTTGGACCGGGGTAGGAAACCGGACTACCCGGAGGAAACCCCTGAGGCACAGGGAGAACGTGCAAACTCCACACACACGGCGGAAGTGGTAAACGAATCCCCAACCCTGGCGGTGTGAGGCAAACGTGCTAACCACAAAGCCACTATATATATATATATAAATATATAGTGGCTTTGTGGTTAGCACGCTTGCCATATATATATATATATATATATATATATATATATATATATATATATATATATATATATATATATATATATATATATATATATATATATATATATATATATATATATATATATATATATATATATATATATATATATATATATATATATATATCCCCTTCTGCACTCCCTCATGGTGCCAGATACAATAATGTTGAGCAAGAGAGGAGGGGAGAGGAAGAACAGAGAAAAGTCTCCAAAGGTCACAAAAATAAAACAACTTTAAAGACTAGCGAGTGATAAACTATTACCACTTGAGTGACCTTTCTGACAGGATTTCTGTGATTGTTCGGCTCAGATGAAGACTGAAGATTACATCAGAAGCTGGCCATGGCACACACACACACACAAAAAAAGCCCTGGCTGTCTTCTATCCATTAAACCTTGGTTTCTTCTGAGAGAGAGAGAGAGAGAGAGAGAGAGAGTCTGTACTACTGTACAGTCACTACCAGTAAAAAGTTTAGACACACATCATTGAATATAGTATTTGGATCAATTCATTAGTTCTTTAGAACTGAGGAAAAACAATGAGGGGTTTGCTCTATTAGGAACTCCTCCTGGGTGAAGCTCCCCATGCAGCTGCTTGAGAAGATGCTGAGAGTGTGCAAAGCATCATTAGCAATCATGACATTTCTAATAGTAATCTATTTAGTACATTTTCTAAATGTAGAGAAAATAATAAAAATGAAATAAATCCTCACGGTGGCTTAGTGGTTAGCACGTTTGCCTCACACCTCCAGGGTTGGGGGTTCGATTCCCGCCTCCGCCATATGTGTGTGGAGTTTGCATGTTCTCCCCGTGCCTCGGGGGTTTCCTCCAAGTACTCCGGTTTCCTCCCCCAGTCCAAAGACATGCATGGTAGGTTGATTGGCATCTCTAAATTGTCTGTAGTGTGTGATTGCGTGAGTGAATGAGTGTGTGTGTGTGCCCTGCGATGGGTTGGCACTCCGTCCAGGGTGTATCCTGCCTTGATGCCCAATGACGCCTGAGATAGGCACAGGCTCTCTGTGATCCGAGAATAGTACGGATAAGCGGTAGACAATGAATGAATGAATGAATGAAATAAATCCTCTGTGAGCAGGTGTGCCACGTCTGACTGGTAGTATCTGTTGGTCTGTACTGACAGTTGTTTGTAGCTAAAGGAGAAAGAGCTCATCTACACACCCAGAATCTGATTGGTCAGAAGGTGTTGATTCAATTTCTATAATAACAGATTTGACAGTACTTAAAGCTCAGACCTTGGACCTCAGCCATCCGAACAATAGACTCTTCTCTCTTGTTAAAGTAAACTGCAGTCCCTATACACATAGTAAACATCAATTGAATGGAGAAAAAACTTCATGTGATACAGAAAAAGAAAAGCTCTGTTTCTGTTTCTTTCTTTGTTTCTTTTTCTTTCATTTGATACATGGATCAATTTTTATGTCTTTTGGTTCTATTTTATCTGATGTCTTGAATGACTACACATTTAATTAAATAATACGTTCTCTCTGTAATTAATACACTTACACTGGAAGTGGGAATGAATAGCTGATTTTTATTGTTTTTACAGTAAGAGTAGAAGAAGGAAAAAAAAATACATTATATATTATATACACTATAGATAATTTACACATCAATGCCATTTTCTCTTTTATGATTCTCTCGATTACAGCAGTGACACCATCACATACTAGAACAGCTATTCAACTCAATTCTGTTCCATTGGTATAGTGCTTTTACAATTGTCACAAAGCAGCTTTACAGGAACATAAAAATCAGACAAGAAATTATAAACGTTAAAAATTTATATTTAAATTTAGCTTTAATGAGCAAGCCAAGAAAGGGAAAACTCCCTGAGACCATATGAGGAAAAAACCTTGAGATGAACTAGTCTCAAAAGGGACTAAATCTGAGTGTGATTACAAATCATTTCCTTTTTATAACTGTACACTATATGGTCAAGTGCAATTGTGTAACCAGGAGCTTTTGAGCTACTTATAAGTAAAAGCATCAGCATAATTTTGGAATCCGTTAGAGATTTAACATAAATTCCTTCCTGTTAAAGCCGGTGGTTTAAAGCCACTCCCATGGTCTCTAAGTGGTACTATCAATAGCAGTCCCATGTATATCCAGGCTTTACATGTGAATCCATTTTCAGCAGCAGCGAGCAGCCTCCAACTGATGAGACTCCAACCAGAAGTAGGGCATCAGGATGGATCAGGCAGCTCTGTAGTGAAGAATCAGTGGGATCTCTGTAACACTATAATCAGTGCTATCTTTTAAAGATTAAAGTATTAAAAATACAGTAAAGAAATATTGTTATATACATATATTTACATATACACTTCTGGCATTGGGCAGATGCCCTTATCCAGAGCGACTGACATTTTTATCTTATATTATACAAGTGAGCAATTGAGGGTTAAGGGCCTTGCTCAGGGGTCCAGTTGTGGCAGCTTGGAAGACCTGAGATGCAAACACAACCTTCCAATCAGAAGGCCAACACCTTAACAACTAGCTACCACATCCCCCATACAGCATATCTACGCTGTCATACAACGCAGCCTACAATCATGTCCTGAAAGACCACAACACACTGTTATCTTGAACTGCACACAGCTGGACTCAATCACACTCACAGACACACTCCCATTATTTAAAGACTTTTAGTTCAGTTGCACTTGAAGTATACTCTCTGTGTCGATTTTCACCAAGCATTTGATTGTTGATTGCTATCCTGGTTTTCATCTGGTTTCTGTTTCCTCAACTTGCTCTTATCTACACTTGTCTATGATGTTTGGTGATAGACTGACTTTTGCCAGCACCTTGGCTTTGCCTTTGAATCTCGTTCTTATTAAAATTACCTGGATTATTAAAAACCTGCCAAAATGCACTCGTGTCCTCGTCTGTGCTCCTGATATCTACATGGTAAATGATGTGAATGTTTTATTATATTGTGTGAGTTTATATTCCTCTGTGTGTTTGTGTGTAATTATGGTGATGAGCCAGAGTTTTATTTTGTTCTCAATGTGTGAAAATTTACTAAATGTGCGTATAGTTGTTAAAAAAAAAAATAAGACACTCTTTTTCTGAAACGTGCAAACAAGTGAGAAAAATTACTATCTAACAGGTCTGATTGCTTTTTAGGCGCTGATAAGTGCAAAGATGCGAAAGTAAACAGCACAACATCTCACCGCAAACACACATCTTTGTTTAGGATTAGCTGTTTCACTGTTTCACAAAGAGAGGGAAAGAGTGAGAATATTCTTGCCTCAAAGAAATGGCAAGATCATAACATATAAACTGATATGGATAGATTAGTGTTCTGTGGCTTTTTTTGTCATTTGCCTGCAGAGATTTCATGGTTTATTCACCACTGTGAAATGTTTGTAGTTAAAACATTTTGCATGAAATAAGCTATGTGATCTACATTTATGTAATGCTGATGTCAAAAAAAAATTTCAGTGCAAAAGCGTTAAAGTAATGTCTACATAATCCAGTATTTCTAATTCAGAAGACAGAACAATCTGTATGGCACAAATGAGCATGCTTGGCCGAAAAAACCCTAGTCACAAGCTTTTCCCTATTTATTTGTATTTGTGTGTGTGTATGTGTGTGTGCGTGTTTGTAAAAGCACCAGATTGCCCAGAGGAAATGCACTCCCCTTCATGGCAGATGGAAATTATGGCCTGATGAATCAAAATGACAAGCAAGAGGTTTTAATTTTCAGGATCAACAATGTCCTTAATAACTTGAATGTTGTCATGCTATTGATTTTGTACAGTGGGGAATGTTGGGATATTATCATGGGAGTGCAAACCAGAATTGATTGACATGCCAGGTTCAACCCTTAATTCCTAACATGCTTTTCTCAGGCGTGTCTTCATAAAGTTTAGATTCAATCCAGCTGTGATTTTAAGGGGGAAACCTGAAGTAATTATAACACTATTAGATTTAGAGAACACCTCCAGAGTGGTGTAACAGTGGATCATGAGAACAGCACAATGCTGCTTTCCCACAGTGCAGTGTCTGGGCTATGCATCAGATAGCTGTTTGAGGAAAAAAATCCACACTGGCCATTTTTAATTATTTTCATTTTTTAATTATTATCATTTTGTTTTAGTTTGAACTTCTTTCAACTTGTTGGTCTATTTTCACTCTGGTTTGCGATTTCTGACATTACCCACAATTCCGTTTGTCTACCTGCTGATAATGGTGTTAGTGGGATTTAGTTCTCTCTGCATCTCTACCTATAGAGAGCGATGCAGCTGCACTTTATTCCTTTAGTCTATCCGGCTCTCACATATCTGCATCTGTACACTCTGCTCAAACAGATCAGCTTCCAAACCTTAAGGACAAAGTGCTTCTATGACACAATGTTAAGGATTTGCAGATGTTTTTAACATCTAAAGAAACGCCAACAAAATGATGAAACCATACAAGCTATGAGCAAACCATGCAGACTATGAACAAGGCTATGGAAGGCAAAGCAATGAAGCACACAATATCAACAGGAGTATGTCAATGAGGTTCACAGACACCAGAACTGAAATAGTGATGTAAATCAAAGTGAATCAATTTAATTCAATTAAATTTTATTTGAATGGCGCTTTTAACAATGGACATTGTCTCAAAGCAGCTTTACAGAAGATAGGAAATATAGTACAAAAGCTCAAGATTAATATTAGACAAAAATTGTTCAAGATTCATATTAGACTTATATTTAAAATTATTTGCATTTATCCCTGTATTTATCCCTGATGAGCAAGCCTAGGGTGACTGTGGCAAGGAAAAACTCCCTTAGATGGTAAGAGGAAGAAACTTGAAACAGACTCATAAGGGAACTCTATCCTCATTTGGGTGTGAATTACCATAAACACAGCAGAGTGTGATTATGAATAATGTCCTTTCTACAATCGAGCAACTTTGAGCAATCGAGAAACTTGAGTAATTAGTGCGACATGTGACAAGGAAACATGTAAGGGCTGATACGGTAAAGTACCAACCAATTTGTGTATTTATATATAAAGACATATTCACAGAAAAAGCTGCATTGCATTACATGGAGGTGGAATATAAATTCATGAATAAACACTGAACTGTGATCCTCCTGGAGTCAGCAGCTCACAGGAAACAGTGGTTCATACCTATTCTCTCCATTCTTCTAAATGACACGATTATTTATTTATTTTTATTAAGAAATAAACTTTGTGTGACATTTCGTACAAGGCCTAGTTTCTTAACTACTTCTAAATGACTACTTCTGAATGAGGAGAAAATTGAGAAATACATTGTGCTAGGAATGATTATGCACAGATTTACAAAGCAATGAGGCAAATAAAGCAATTACCCTCTGGCAGAAGTGTTGCAGCCTAGTCTAATTCGAGGAGTGGCATTGTACTCAACAGAATACATAGGCTTAGAGATACTCATTGAATTTCTGTCAGCCTGCAGACTTACACTGTTTTTGCCTAAGCAAAAGCAACAAGAATGGACTCAAATACCAGGCAAAAATGATGAAACTAGGGAAATATTATAGGCCTGCTTTTATATCCGTTCTTTTGTGGTCTATGAGTTGATCATACAGACCTTACTTTGTCATTTTTCATAGAGGCATTACATTACATTGTCACTTATTGCCACTGGCAGCTCATCCATAGGGGCAGGTGGTGCAGAATCTTACTATTCACAGAGTAGAGCCATTCAGCAAATATTAATCATAAAATCTTCATTCTCTATTCCATACACTGAAATACTCATTACCTCTTTAACTGGCCAGTCATTAGCAAATGCTATTTGACAGATGTAAGCTGATGGTCCATTGATTTGTTTGCCTTTCTAAATGTTGCGCAATCATGGGGATGTGTGTTCATTGTATCATTTAGAGTTAATATTGTACCTAGCAGTGAAAATGGGCTCTACATCAAGCATTGGGGCAAGAATTATGCTGCTTCATGCTATCAGTCTAGCTATGTACTGTCACTAGATTGGATAAATGTACTATAGCTCACCATAAATGTGGATAATTAGTTCAAATGTTATCCTTACTAACAACATTGGCACACCCACAACTCACGTTCATGTCTTATGTAATATGTTTTATGTTCCTGTCTTATGCCTTATGCAATGAGCATGATGAAACACTGGGACACTGGGATAGAGACTGGCTGGCAAAATCACCACAACTCAATTTCTGGGAAAACTGGCAAGATATCCAGTTAAGCTAAGCGTGGGCTAAACATACTATCTATACACAAGTGTAGTTCAACATGGAGTTTCAGTGAATGAAATAACAGATAATAATTTGATTTAACTAGACAGCCACTTAGTCAGCTTTAATGCATATATCAGAAGAAATGTAAATAAAATATGAATTATAGCTTCCCATTTTAAGTTATTATCCAAACATGAATGATGCATCTTCTTCTTCTTCTTCTTCTTCTTCTTCTTCTTCTTCTTCTTTCGGCTTTTCCCTTCAGGGGTCGCCACAGTGAATCATCTCTCTCCACCTATCCCTATCTTCTGCATCCTCAACACTTGCACCCACTAGCTTCATATCCTCATTAATTCCATCCATATACCTCCTCTTTGGCCTGCCTCTTTGCCTCCTGCCTGGCAGCTCCATGTCCAACATTCTCCTACCAATATACTCACTCTCCCTCCTCTGAACATGTCCAAACCATCTTAGTCTGGCCTCCCTAACTTTGTCCCCCAAACGTCCAACATGGGTTGTCCCTCTGATGTACTCGTTCCTAATCCTGTCCAACCTTGTCACTCCCAAAGAGAACCTCAACATCTTCAGCTCTGCTACCTCTAGCTCTGACTCCTGTCTCTTCCTCAGTGACACTGTCTCTAAACCATACAGCATGGCCGGTCTCACTACTGTCTTGTACCCAAACATGAATGATGTGTATACAATATAAAAACCAAAACAATGTTTTTGTTATATATATATATATTTTGTTTGAGGTGCCAGCCAACAACTAAAGTTGTAATATGTGTATTAATACATACAAATAGATATTGCTTTTCACTCTCAATTTCAATAGGAATCTCTATTACTTCTAATTTAGTGTTTTAGGAACAAACCCTGAAGTCAAAAACTAGGCACACAACCCAAAAAAAACATTGCAAACAACACTTAATTAACAGATGATTAACACTTCTGTGAGTCCAGATCGACCCGCGGGGCCTCGCGCCTTTCCCACCCCGGCACGGCCTTTTTGCTCTGTCGCTCGGGGGGGCACAGTGGCTTAGTGGTTAGCACGTTTGCCTCACACCTCCAGGGTTAGGGGTTCGATTCCTGCCTCTGCCGTGTGTGTGGAGTTTGCATGTTCTCCCCGTGCCTCGGGGTTTCCTCTGGGTACTCCGGTTTCCTCCCCCAGTCCAAAGACATGCATGGTAGGTTGATTGGCATCTCTAAATTGTCCGTAGTGTGTGTGTGCCCTGCGATGGGTTGGCATTCCGTCCATGGTGTATCCTGCTTTGATGCCCAATGGCGCCTGAGATAGGCACAGGCTCCCCCTGACCCGAGAATAGTTCGGATAAGCAGTAGACAATGAATGAATGAGTCCAGATCAGCGTGGTGTTTTTTATTTTATTTTTTACATTTATTTGATTTAAAAAAATACAAAAAAACAACTCTTTCTAAAAAAAAAGTAAAAAATTTGCAGGTCCTATCATTTGGTCTTAAATTACATTCTTCACATATCCTTCCTGCAAGTATTACTGCAGTTATTGAATAATTCATAGTATTATTAGTAGTTATTAAATAATGTACGTGCATTCTTTGAAATCTTGTAAGGAAAAAATGGAAGCATACAAATGTATAGAATGTCTTTGTACATTGCAGCATAACATTTTACCTTTCACCACTGAACATTCGGATTAACTGAAGCGTTGACTGTATCCCAGGTCTCCCGGCCTCCTCACACAACAGCACATTTGTTCTTGAATCAATGAAAAGAAATCACAGTAACAGGTTGTGAGACATAATATGTCTCAACTGGGGCTTAAAAAAAGTAAAATTAAAAAAAGTAATAATGAAAGCCTAAACATAATTTTCACTTTAGTTGCTATTAATGCTTCTCTAAAGCTAACCATTAGTTATACTGCGACAAAAATATTCACATAATCCATGTAAATGAATCTGTAATTGTAATCAGATGCAATTTTATTATTCACACAATGTGTACGTGTCTCCCAGGTCATTATGTTCTGACCCACCAATTATTTTCTTAAATGGTGAATAAGGCTGATGAATATACAGAAGACATGGCCCATATGGTGATTTGTTGTGCTTTTAAATTAAATAAATGTATTTTTTTGGCCACCTCAGTGAGCTGAATATTATTATAAAGTTACACGAACAAGCTGGATTCTACAACACTGAATAATAATCCAGTGAATGTCAGTGGGCAGGAAAGTCATGAAACTCAAGATACAGTATATGGTGCATTAACTATCTCATTATTACTTATAAGATCCATAAATATTTGTGCATTTTAAGAATTCATTATGCTTCACAAAGCAACATTGTGAATTTTAATATTATTAACTTCCATCCATTGTCTATACCCCTTATCCGATCTATTCTTGGAGCCTGTGCCTATGTCAAGCATCATCGGGCATCAAGGCAGGATACACCCTGGACGGAGTGCCAACCCATTGCAGGGCACACACACACTCTCATTCACTCACGCAATCACACAATACGAACAATTTAGAGATGCCAATCAACCTACAATGCATGTCTTTGGACTGGGGGAGGAAACCGGAGTACCCGGAGGAAACCCCTGAGGCACGGGGAGAACATGCAAACTCCACACACACATGGCGGGAATCGAACCCCCAACCCTAAGCTAAATCAAGCTCAGGATATAACCAAAGACCTTGGAGCTGTTAGGCACCAATTCTACTGTACTTTTAATGTGTATCATTATGCACAAATCCAGAAATTATTAATGCTGTAAAATGTAATAATGTGTAATTTGTGTGGTGCTTGAGAGAATCAGGAATATAAGATTATAAGTCTGACAGTTGACTGAAAAGTATAGCAGAAATGCCAAAGGTAAATTATACAGTTTAGAAAGCAGAATTCCTTACATAACTAACAATATTTTACCTGCAAGCTGTCAAAAATCTGGTGGAATAAGAGAGCACGAGGCAAATCAGTCAGGACAGAGAGATCTGCACATGGTGGAGAGTTATTAGCAGACAGATGCAATGGAAGCAAGCATAATGCTACTTAGGTGTCTGGGAGTTTTTAAACAGTGTGTCCTGGTGATAAGGAAACCCACAAATCTGACATGGGATTTCGTTAACAGTGTAATGAATTGTCTCTGTGAAATGCTGAACAGCCTTCTTAAATGTGTTGGTTTTTCCAAGGGAATACCTGTGGAAGCTTTTCAGGTCCTATTATATAGAAATGGGCCCCGAGCCAGGAAATTAGCGGTTTAACAGACACCTCCATGTTTTCTCCACCTTTGTGTCTGCGGCCATGGCGCAAGTCTGGGGAAATCATTTTCAGCTGCTTCTAATGACCAAGTGGAGGATTTTGGCAGGTTAAGGAGCTGGCAGCGTTCATGGACAACAAATTCTAGCACAAAAGAAAATAATGACCGTTGGCACAGACAAGAGGTAAATCACACCTGCAGTAACGGCTCAGCCATCAAATCCCAACCCCTTTAACTTCATATTTAATTATTTGACAATGCATCTATCATCTGCACTTCCACTGCCTGAAATCCTTCCACTGCCTCTGATCTCTGGAGAAATTCAAACTGATATTAACAAGCAAGGTTGATTATCATATGAATAAAGTTGCTGCTGACTCCATCCTTCTTTTTCATAACTTTTCATGCAAATTGAGTGATGAGAATGGCTCTGTAGGTTGTTGCTCTAATGTGTTTCTGAAAGTTTGCCTACTAGAGAGCAAGGTGATTAAAAGAAGAAGCCGGATGGTGGGTGTGACTGAAATGGTGACACACAGGGTGCAGTCCAAAACACTAATTAATGCCTTCCTGGCTACTTGATCCTGCATCAAAATGAAAAACAATTGAAGTCCACTATCTGTAAAGATGTATCAGGTCTTTAAATGCACTCAGAGGAATCAAGAGAAGATGCCTCTAGATCAAGGGTGCACCTTATTTTTTGGCACATGCAGTATAAAAACTCCAATTCCTAATTCCAATAAATTATACAATTCTAAGAATACATTATATTAAAATAATAATAATAAATAATAATCTAAAAATAAATAAATAAATAAAACCAGTGTCTCAAAGTCAATTAAAGTATTTACTTTGACTACCCGTATGTTTCCGTTCACCATGGTGCACTAAAGTAATTTAAATAATAAAAAAAGACGTGCCGTTGGATTTTCTTTTTTCTTTTTTGCACATTATTTATTTATTTATCTATTTATTTAGCTAATGGTTTCTTGCTGAATGAGGCACTCGGTAACTATGATGAAGCGTGGGATTTGAAACACACTTCTTTTTCATTCATCTTTTCACATTTTACTTTTATATATTAAGTAAATTAAAAGTTTATACTTGCAAGCTTCACTGGAGCATTTATTTAGATGCGCAAATGCACTTTTAATTGCGTGAAGAATTTACCTTCCTTTAGCACATCTGACTGTCTCCAACAAATACACAGCCACATTATGAAAAAAGCGTAAAAGGTATATTGTTTATAGATTCTGAACAATCGGGAAGCAAATAAAGAAAAATATATATATAGCATTTAAATGTCAGAGTTTTGAATCAAAGACTGATGCAAATGCGGAACAACATTTCAACACATAGAAATAAACTCTAGAACATGAACAACACATCAATAAACATAGAAACAAAGCCAATAAAGTGAAGGTGACAACAACTAAAAAAAAAAAGTACTACCAAAAACAGAATTTAAATACAAATGCTCATTATATTATAACTCAAGTGTACGTAATTAATGTGAAGGACCGGTGCTGATAGGAAACATATTTCTGCACTGCTTTCAGCACTGACCTGACAGTAAAATTAATGCTTGGCTCTGTCTGAAAGTCTGAAATTGTATTCCCAAGACAATCCTGACCTTTAATCTAGGATGTTTACTACTGGAGTGGATTTTATTGGATTATTGGATATCTGTGTTGGATTTATTGTATATTGGATACTCTGTGAATGATTAACTGTGCAGCATTTCTCCCATTCTTTTACTTTTAACTCCTATTGTTTTATGGTCTTTTTATGGCTTTGGGCATGTCATGGATATTATATAAAGCAGACCAGAAGACATAACCGTCAGAATATAAATGTAAAAAGGCAAATGTAGCCTTTTTGTTCTCTAACAGCCAAAGAAAGCTAATGAAGCAAAACAAGATTCATAAAATAAGCAAAAAAAAATAAAGAAAAAAACACATGCAAAAGCACAAGGATGCAAAAACACAAGGCAGATGTTTAGCAATGGAATAAAAAAAATCTCAGTAGTTAAATAGGGACAGTAAATAAGGGCGAGTGTAATCAGAATGGCAATAACGTGATATAATCATGTGATGTGGCTCTAGTTTGTTGGCAGATGGCAGCGAATGGTGATGAATCCATCACTAACATGAAATTAACCAGATTTTGCTCATACAGCATGGACATCTGGATATAAACAATGATATACTCAAAATGCATTAAATAATCAGCAGAGTTTCCGATAAATTAATTATCACTGTTTTTCATAAACCAAAATTCGAATTTGTACATTTATTTTTATTTTTTATGTTTGATGAGACATCGATTTTTTAGTAGTAAACACTGTGAAATAAACTGACAGTTAATTCAATTTTATTTGTATGATGCTTTTAACAATGGCCACTGTCGCAAAGAAATTTTCATTTTAAATTTATTCTTAATGAGTAAGCCAGAGGTGATAATGGAAAGGAAAAATTCTCTGAGACAATATGAGGAAGAAACCATGGGAGGGACCAGACACAAAAGGAAACCTCATCCTCATCTAGGTGACACCGGAGCGCACCGGAGAGATTATAAACCATTATTTTTCTACAACTGTACACCATGTAGTCAAGTGGAATTGTATAACCAGGAACTTTTGTGCAACTTATGAATATTAGCATCAGAGTAATTTCTGAACTCATTCTAGTCTCATTCTGTTGTTCACTAAACGGTTCTAAGTGGCACAATCCACAGCAATCCCATGAATCTCCATGTTGTCTATGTGGATCCTCTGCAGTAGTGATCACCTCTATGTGATGAGACTCCAACCAGAAGCAGAGCATTAGGATGGATCAGGCAAGTCTGGAGAGCAGAAGCAGTCAGGATCACTGTTATCTCAGGAGTATGATGTGTAGTTAGACAGAGACACAAAGGGACAAAATATTAGGTATGCTTTGATCATTTAATTGTTTAGGACAATGTATATAGTGCAAGCAGGGACTCTTCTGGAAGCAGTCAGAAGATGATACAGACACGATGGTGTCCTGGGGCCTGAAGCAGCCAGCCCTTCACCGTCAACAAATCTGAATGAGCATGTTAGTGTGTGTGTGTGTTTGACAACATCTAAGCATCCCCTTTCACCATTTATTTAACAACCACACTTACAAATTTGCAATTGTGACCTTATGACCATTTTCATATAACAGATAAACCCACAGAGCCTTGGCTTTATCATTCCTTTAATTCATTCATTCATTGTCTACCGCTTATCCAATCTATACTCGGGTCACGGGGAACCTGTGCTTACCTCAGGCGTCATCGGACGTCAAGGCAGGATACACCCTGGATGGAGTGCCAACCCATCGCAGGGCACACACACTATGGACAATTTAAAGATACCAATCAACCTACAATGCATGTCTTTGGACCAGGAGAAACCGGAGTACTTGGAGGAAACCCCCGAGGCACAGGGAGAACATGCAAACTCCACACACATGGCGGAGGCAGGAATCGATCCCCCAACCCTGGAGGTGTGAGGCAAACGTGCTAACCACTAAGCCACCATGCCCCCCATTCCTTTAATTAACACTTGCTTAATTCATGATCTGAGCATTAGCTCAGCATGAAGCTGCTGTTAGTTAGCCTTAGCTAATGTTTTCTTGGTGAATGAGACAATCAATAACTAAAATGCAGTGTGTGATTTGAAGCACACTTCTTTTTCATTTACTTTCACACATTAAGCAAATTAAAAGTTCATACTTGTAAACTTTACCAGAGTATTGATTTAGATGCATAAATTCGCTTTTAATTTAGTAAAGAATTTGTCTTCTTTTAACATATCTGACTGTCTCCAGAAAATCCACAGGCACTGTGGCACCTGCCATTATAATAAAGGATAAAAAAGAACATTCTTTATAGATGCATTAAAAGCCAAATTTGCAATATAAAGTGTCCTTTAGAAAAAATCTTGAATATTTTCTGGCATTTCAGCCGTTGTTTGAAGTTTGAATAGCTGACATTTACCAACAGAGAGCTGCTTTTCTGCCTGCTCTCAACCATCTCATTTTGCTCTGCATTTAACTTCCTGTCTGTTCTACATCTGTCACAACACATAATTAAAGTACCTCTGAGGGTTAGGAATTTTACTATATATCTCATCAAGCATGTTTACTGCTAGAAATACACAGCCAGCTCTGAAATACAGGCTAAAATATGAAAAACACATAGTGTACACTTTCAACAGAACAGCGAGGACTACATTAGTCAGCTAATACTGCCTAAGAAAGCAGTAATGGGTTTTTGCATAATGGTTATTGACATCTGAAATGAGCTTTAAATCTTCCCACCCTCAGGTTTCCCAGCTTTAGTGACTAAAAGGAGATGCTTTTAATATTTTAATGCATACGTCATATTGATTCTCTGTTTTCCTGTAAATGGATACTGATCAATGAAAATGTGCACTGATTAATTTTTAAAATGAGAAACAGGGTTTGTTTATAGCACACTTGTAGCCACTTGAGTGATGTATACAAAAAAAGCTATAGATAACACAGAAACCTGGTTGAATTGAATCTAGTTGACTATTACTCTATAGTTTTTTTTTTCACACTGCACTTAACATCATCATTGCTCTAAAACCTGATTTTAATCCTGGGTAGCGGAATGCTTCATACTTGTAATTTAGAAGCAGTGTTAGCATCACCTTATACCCGACGTTATTAAATCCTGCTCTGAGCCAGGATTAGCAGTGCATTTGCAGTGTTAACCCCATACTGCGGTGGCAAATGTGTACAGTGTGAAATGATGTGTTTTTAGAATGTTACAGCTAGCTGCTTAGCCACATAATCAGAAATTGAACAGCGTGTGAAAATCAGGACCTAGCAACACTGCAAAAACAGCTTGGTAGATGGAGTCAGGTGGTAAAACACGGAACATCACAGAAGTGGTTAAGGCTCTGGCTTGGTGATCAGAAGGTCAGGTTTAAGCCCCAGCACTGCCAATTTGCCACTCTTGGGCCCTTGAGCCAGGCTTTTAACCTTTTCTGCTCCAGGAATGCTGCATCGTGACTGACCCTGTGCTCTGACCCCGACTTACAAAACTGGAATATATGAAGAAAGAATTTCACTGTGCTGTAATGTACATGTGACAAAAAGAAAGGCTTCTACTTCTTCTAAAAGTGTGTTATAGCGAGGTGGAAATATGTGATACTGAAAAATTAGCAGAAGCTGGATATCAATGAAAGGCTGGTCAACTACATGGCAAATTTAAAAAGGCCAAAAAAGATTAGAAAGACAACATTACCTGCTAGGGTGCAGAACAGCTGACCTTTTGTTCCCTCACTGATGCAAAAGAGTGAGACAAGCTGTTATTTAAATCTGTCTCAGGCTGGATTTATCCAATCATGGTTGTTGGTGGTGCCAATATACAAAGAAATGTCAGATTATGAATAGAAGTTGCTTTCTCTCTAATTTTTCAGGGCTTGGGACTGGCACTGCATCCAGTGGCTGGGGTTGAAGCATTGGCTGGGAATTGAAGCCGGGCCTTCCGCATGATAGGCGAGAAACCTACCACTGAGCCACCGATAAATGTCAGATTATAAATAGCCAGGATTAATTGTAAAATGAATATTAATTGTAAACTCCAAACAAGATAACCCATGATTCTGTTTACCCGGGGTTTCCAGTGACCCAGGGTTAACCCTTATATGGCCAAATGTTTGTGGACACCTGACCATCACACTTATAAGTGCTTGATAAACATCCCATTCCAGATCTAATCCACTCTTTGCTGCTATATATAACAGTGTCCAGTCTTATAGGTGTTCCATTAGATTTTAGAGCATGGCTTTGGGGACTTGTGCTTATTCCACTACAGGAGCATTAGTAAGTTTGGGCACTGATGTTGGGTGTTCTAGTTAGCTTTCTACTTCATCCCAGAGGTGTTCAGTGGGGTTGTGGTCAGGGCTCTGTGCAGGACACTCCAGTTGTTTCTCACCAACTTTATTGAAACTGATTTTTATAGATGTTGCTTTGTCATGTGGCTACAAAGGGAAATTGTAATTCTACAGACATACTTATAATACAATTGTGTACTTTGAAAATTGTACAGTTTGGGTAAGAGCCACATATGGGTATGATGGTCAGGTATCTAGAAACCTTTGACTATATAGTGTGAATTCATTCATAATAACTATAGAGAGCCTTTAAATAGATGAGGTGGTGATAAAAAAATAGTGAAGCAGAGGGGGTAAAGAAAGCATCCAATGCCTCTCAGCTTGCTTAGAGCCTTAAGTAGGTCAGTGATTCAGATTCAATGATTTCTGCTGAGCTGTCAGGTCTTTCATACTACTGCTTTGTAATCAATGAAATATCCTTAATAGTGTAATGTCATACATAGATTTTGCAAATATATGTATTTGCTTGTTTTTTATTTCTTTGTTAAGTGCAGTTTCAGGTGCATTTGGCTGTCAAAAATAAAAAATAATAATGTCCTGAATCAATTTTTGCTTTAAATACAGAAAAGACAACTAGTTGATAACTTACACCTTTTAATCAGTATTTCTGCAACCTTAGCTGTCCCTCATTAGCACACCTCCCATAAATATCCTGGATTTTCCATTAAACTTTGCCAAGACTCCATCTGTCCTTTTTGCTTATTGAGTTTTTCCTAGCCGTGTTAAATCTGTCTAGTGATCACATGATCATCAGAGCTGCCGATGTATTGACTCTGATTTTAGTTTGCCCTTTTGAAATAATCTGCTTAGTTCAATAAAACCCTGTCCATGTCAACAATACAGTCCTGGTGACTTTTTTCCTAGAATCACTCAGGTTTTCACTGTGTTGTTTAAGTATTTTACTTAACTTTTTACAACTTAGCCGTAACATATTTAACATCGAGCATCTCGTCCGTGAGGAGGATAATGAATAAATGAATGAATGAATAACATTTCAGCACATAGGAGAAAGACATTAAAAAAATGCTAATGTCAAAGCAGAATGCAATAACAAAGGTTTTAATTATTCACTTAGGAGAGGAATTATATTGTAGGGGTCAAACTGTTCTCACATTACACCAGGCTAGTTGTTACATAAGAGGACTTAAATATTACTAATGCATTTTGGTCATTATGCAAGCTGCAACATGGAGAAGAGCTCCAAAAATGAAATCAGAGACATTATGCAGCCACAGTTCAAGGGGCAGTTGTTCACTGACAAATTCAATTTGCTTTTTGAATGTTTTTTCTCCTGCAAAAGAAAAGATGCTTGACATTAGTAAGACTTTTATTATGCATTAAAATATTACTGAATAGTGAAAGAGTCCCTAAATAAAAGAAAATAAATATGTTAATAGGAGATAATCATTTAAGGGCCAGGAAGTTTAGAGTGTTCCTAACTCACAAACTTAATGATAAAATCCTGATATGCAACAGTTTATCATATTCTGGAGGCCAGTGTATGTATTCCCAAATTGTGATAAGAAATACACCAATATTTGTGGTGCAATAAGAAATTGATCTTGAAAATCTTATAACAACTCGTAATCTTGAACCATTCCACTACAGCTGCCCCATGGAAGATTGAAAATACACTTTAATATCAGCAGCGTACACCAGGAAGAGCCTTTCATCTCGCCGTGGTGGGTCTCATAACACATTAGGCATGGCACAGAGGACACTGTCGATCTCCGTCTGGCTCGACTGACTGCTGGATTTCATTCCTGTGCATCGTTCAGAATGATTAAGCGGTGTGTGGAATTGAAATGGTGTGTTTGTTGCCAGGGTGGTGCAATTGTACTGGGCGTTGCAATTCTCCAGAGGACAGCATGGACACACGATGAAATGGAAAAAAATAACAGTCAAGAAACCAACATGGCTGAGAACTTGACACGGTTTAGTTTGAATTGAACCAAATGATGGGAAAAATGGATGGTTTGAGGAAGAAAAAAGATGAAGAATTTTGCACAAATTTTCAAACTATTTCAGGTGTAGTCACTAAACAGAGATGTTTGTTATTCTTACTTCTAACGGAGCTTAAAGAACAGCTATCAGCATCACACAAAACGTAACTCATACTTACCTCATACACCGATCAGGCATAACATTATGACCACATACCTAATTTTGTGTTGGTCCCCCTTGCTGTCAAAACAGCCCTGACCTATCATGCACTATGTATTATGTGTGACACCTTTCTTTCAGAACTAGCATTAACTTCTTCAGCAATTTGAGCAACAGTAGCTCGTCTGTTGGATCGGACCACATGGGCCCACCTTCGCTCCCCATGTGCATCAATGAGCCTTAGCCGCCCGTGACCCTGTCGCCGGTTCACCTCTGTTCCTTCCTTGGACCACTTTTGATAGATACTGACCATTGCAGACCGGGAACACCCCACAAGAGCTGCAGTTTTGGAGATGTTCTGATCCAGTCATCTAGCCACCACAATTTGGCCCTTGTCGAACTCACTCAAATCCTTACCCTTGCCCATTTTTCCTGCTTCTAACACATCAACTTTAAGGACAAAATGTTCACTTGCTGCCTAATATATCCCACCCACCAACAGGTGCCATGATGAGATAATCAGTGTTATTCACTTCACCTCTCACTGCTCATAATGTTATGCATGATCGGTGTATATCATAATTTTGCTAAGCAATACATGTTAACTGACATAGTTGTACTGTATGTGCATTCAGATAAACAAAGCTAGATAAACTTCTTGACCAACTTGGTGTCAGAAGAATGGGATACATGACACAAGGTGAATGCGTTAAGGTTTTATGGTTTTAAGCTTCCATTACTTGCAAATCCCTAGCAAAATTCGGCTTGTTCCTCCAACACAATAACAAAGATGCATCTAGGGTTAGGGTTATAGTTCGGATAAGCGGTAGACAATGAATGAATGAATGAATGAAGTAAATAGAACATCTGTTAGAAATAATTGCTTTGTTGAATTCTCAAATCTGATTGGTCAGAAGAAAAAAAAATAGAACAATATAAAAAATGAGCTCACATAACCAGTACACAGTATTGCAATATATCCTACAGATACGCTTAAAAACTCCCAAAAGTGTCAGTTAGAAGGCAGCAGTAATGTATTACACTAAAACCCAACAATTGCACTTGAAAGAAGATTAGTATCCATAGTAACTGTTCATGAGGAAGATGGTCTATGAGGGGAAAAAAAAACTGTTTTTCTTCCTAGTTGTTTTGGTCCAGAATGTTCTTTAGCGCCTACGACAGGGGAGGAGTTCAGAGAGGTTTTGGCCTGGGTGTGTGGGGTCTGTGATGATTTTTTTTCTATCTGCTTCCTGACCCTGGAGGTGTACAAGTCCTGCAGAGTGGGCAGGGGTTACACTGATGATCCCCTCAGCAGCCCTCACCGTCTGTTGAAGCCTTCTTTTGTGTGATTTGATGGCTGAGTAGAACTGCATCAAGCTTCTGTGAAAAGAAATGAAGAAAACATGCTGTTTAATAAAGAAAAATGTACAATCGTGATGTTTACTAAGAGGATAGTTGTTTTTAACGTTTATGGAAGTAGTCTCCAGTGTCAGCAGACGTCAAGATTTCCCATAAGCAGTTTTTCTTGTCTTATTAACTTAAGGAAATAAATGTGTATAGTTGGTCGTACCAGGGAATACCTTCCTTCAAAGAAATATGTACTACAACAAATACTATAAAGAAATAAAAAGTATGATGTATTGTTATTTAATTTCATGTGCACTTGTTGGCAAGTTGTTGTATAAGCAGATAATAATAATAATCTGCTTCAAGTCGCATCACCAAACCTGTGGATGTAAGTGCAAACCATTTTATAAAGTGCAAAACAAACACCAAAGAATAAGATGCTATACAGGGCACAAGGAACAAAATAAAGACTATGGATGATACTATTGCTCACACAGCAACACAAGAACATTACAACAACACTCGCTTGATAAATAGACAATGCAACAGAAGAACTTTGAGAGAATGGTACTAATTAGGATGAGGGTAAGGCACAGTTGATATGCTGGGGCTGATGGGAAATGTAGCTCCTTTAACAGCAGACTACATTATGTTTTCTTTCTCACTTGCTTAAGTCGACACCACTGAAAAAGCAAGCATAGTATTTACACTTTGTAGATTTAAATAGTAGTATATTTATCCTTCCAAATCTTTTGTTGCATTGCTTTAAAAAAAATCTGCCCTGCATGTTGCAACGAATCCTGATAAGAGCTTAAAGAAATCTTCTCATTTGAACTGCCTGTGTTGGCCTACTGATGCGTGAGTCTCATTATTGTGGTCCAGGGCAATCTTTTTTAGCACTGAAGCTGCAGCTGAGGAGGGCAGAGTCCTGGAGAGCAGAAGCAATGCAATTACAGCACGCTGTAGTGACTAAGCGCTGGTCTCTGCTGCCTCCCTGCTGCTTCCCTTGTTAGTTCTTTCTGATTGTAATACTGATCGAGTGTCGTCCTATGGGGTTTTTAATTTCCTTTATTGATTCTGGATCACAGATAAAACTAGATCTACATCTTTAAACAAGAACAGAAACGGCATGCACTGATCAATCCATTCGATAACGAATAGCGAGAGGATATGAAACTCGGATAATCCTTGGACTTACGTATCTGACACGTTATTTCATGGCATGTTCCTGAGGATCTGAATGAAAGCTTGTCTTTTAATTCATATCCACAAGCTAGTTGACCAAGATCTTATGTTTCTGAGTCTATATGTGATAGTTTAATTTGGGAGGCAGTTTATCAATAGGTTTTTGTATTACATATAATAGAAAAATATCTAAAGCTTATTTAATTAATAGAAATTGTTCGAAGTATATACATTCATTAAACAGTGTTAAATACAGTTTAGAGTAGAAGGTTTCTAAAAGGTTTCTGGCTTCTGATAATAAATGAGCTAATAGCTTTGAGGTATTACTGTGCTTATATTTGTATTAGACTACTTTGCCAGGTATTAAAGAGCTCAAACAAAGACCTATCTCTGTAAAATTGTAAATATATGTGTGTTAAACATGTCTGCAAGATTAAATCAGGGATTTTTCTCAAGTTTAACAGTTGTTTCACCAATTTTGAAAATGGCTAGACGCAATATCAATCCCAGTCCAAACATAAATGCCATTCAGTCTGTGTTGCATGCTGTACCTTATAATACTGTTGCTAGATTTTAAAATACATCGTCATTTCAGTGCTTTTTAAATACTACAACATGCCAAACAATTCAGTATCTTGATTTTCATGATTTTTTAAACATGCATTTAACGCTATGCCATCTTTCCTGATGAGTTAACTTACTCTAATGCAAATTTTCTATGTCTATAAGGGCAACAGAGCTATGAAAGGTATTCTTCTATAAATGTGCCCCAAAACAGCTTAATCCTAAAACACCATTCTACTTCAGTTTGTAACCTCAGGTATCCCTTTTTTAGAATCATATAGATCCCATCTTACATCCACAAGCAGTAGACATTTTCAGAAAACCACAAACATAGGGCATGCCACAGCAAAAAGATCTCAAGATGATGTCCTGACCTGTGACCTATGGTATTATTAGTTTCCATCATATTTTTGTCTGTTTGGCATGACCTGATGAGTCAATAATTTGTTCTATGAAGAATCTGAAGGCAATTAATAAGCATGTTAGCTCTAAAAATAGACATATCCTAGCCCGAATTTCACAGTAAACCAGCATATTGGCTATGAAAATTAAACTTTCATGGGTGTTTTATTGCAGTCCTCTTCTCTGTCCATCATAGTAAGCAGAAAGGTCCAGACTGGACACTTTATCTTGCCGATGAATGTGCTTCACTGTGCTGTCTCTATTGGCATGATGAAGGTGCAAGGGCATGCCTTCACAGATAAATAACTTCTCTGTACTCAGCAATGCTTTCCTGGGTTCAGTGTCTGCTGGCTGATATTGTAGAGACAGTCTCCTCTGTGATTAGCAGCCAGCACTGAGCAGCTCTGACAAACCACACACTGGGCAGCCGGGATGGAGTGTAATATAAATGGATGGATGTGGTTGCAAGGTGGCTTTTAGCCAATTCACTCTTAAATTTTCATTCTGCAGAAATAAACTCCATATGAGGCAGCAAAAATCATCATTCAGCAGAGTTTAAACTGGATTTAAACTGGAAAAATACAAAGACTCCCTCAAACGTATACCACACCTCTGTCAAATTCTTGATTCTGTTTTATCTGGAGATGTTGATTACTTTTCTGTAACAGCAGCTTTGACGATAGTTCCACATGCAAGGCAAATCCCAGTTTACAGAAATGGATTTGTTTTAATATGCTATCATTTCTGTATTAGCTTACACAGGGCTACTGCCTATGGTGCATGCTGTATATAAATAGAAAAAATGCTAAAGGTTTCTGTAAGGAGACTTATTTAGCATGTTTGGAAGAAGTCTTCAGTGTCAATTCTTAACAAGTAACGAGTAACAAGTAAAGATAACGCTATAACACAAGAACAACAAAAAGAAATTCTTCAGGAAACTGTAACATGGCATTTTTTGTTGATGTAATAACTTTAAAAATAAAGGAATAAAAGAGAGGCTGGTTATGGTGTGTTTATAATTTTGAAATAATTTTTATAATTGATTAATAATTAATTATCAAATAATTAATGTATTATAATTATAATTAATTAATTAATTAATTAATAACTGGAACTAAACTTGCTTTATGGATGTTACAGATCACTAAATATAAATTGATTAAATGTATGCTGTGAATTTAATAATAATAATAATAATAATAATAATAATAATAATAATAATAATAATAATAATTAATAATAATGTGATGTTTATCATTTTTATGTACTTTTATAATTAATATTAATAACTGGAACTAAACTTGTTTTATGGATGTTCCTAAACGTATCTCTAAATGTAAATATAAATAAATTAATAAATAAATAAATAAATAAATAAATAAATTAATTAATAAATAAATAAATAAATATGCATTAACTCCCTGCAATAATTCTAGGACAGATTTTTATTGGAAAATAATCTAATTCACACCACCCCATTAATAATATTTTTTTTCTAAACATCCTACCCCATTACATTTTATTTCATCCTAAATAATACTAAAACTATAACTATATAACTAAAACTATGAGGTTAAACTCTAACCTCAACCTCACTATACCTGAACATATCTCTAACCTTAGCATGAAAAATAAAGCCTTACATTTTTATTTCTTTATTTTCTCCATGGAGCTCAGACAATGTAATCGCAAGTTCAAAACTGTCACAGGTTTCATTGTGGGCACATTTGGTTCCCATGAAACGATAAATAAACGCCTAGTATTTACTCATGAAGCTGAATAACTGCCAAAGTATTTGTGGTTTTGAAAGAAAAGTGCAATAAGGCCAAACAGTGGGTGGTCTTTCTAAACCACATAAAGAGAAATGCACTCAATTGACATCATAAACACATTTAACTTGGTTTGGCACAATCTTTTATACGCTATGAAAGAAAGAAATGGAACTGTCATAGCTGCTTTTTCTGTGACATTTCAGTGGCTGCAGATGCATATGCACAGGTTTTCATGCTTAGATAAGATTAAGTAGAGAAGCCAAACAGCAGGACTTGAGCATCACAGTGAGATTCTGCATGAACACTGAGATAAAAGTAAACTGAAGAACAACCTTTTTTCTAGATTTTTATATTTGGTTGTTAGAAAATAAATATTAGTGAATTAGTACAGCAACAAATTGAGGAAAACTGAGGTGACGTCTAAACAGATTACAAATTTGTGCATTAATTGACCTGCATCATGACTATGTTGGATCAGCATGCTGAAGTTGAGCGCTGAAGGGTTTAGTAAAATACATGATAAAGATAATACTTTATACTATTGATACTCATTAATGCTGCATTCTGTATATTCGGCAATATTAAAGTACATTCCAGTTCTTTAAAAGCCAATTGACAGGAATGGATAGTGATTACATATAAATATATTACTTTCACACATCTAATGTTTAGAAACACTTCAGAGCACTGATCAGAGCTACATGTCAGCTACACAGCTTCAGCTGACAGGAACCTATACACAAGACATTTCAATATGGTTCAACCTGCTGCCTTAAAAATGTGAGTGAACTCAGTCACAAGTAGTCAAGACGATAAATTACTTTTGAAAACGTAGAAGCTTGAGCTCAATATCCAAAACTTGTCATCTTAAAACTGTAGTAGAGTTCTTTCAGTACAGATTTTGCAATATTTAAGTTAGTAGAAATACATTAAAAAAACTCACCAACCAATTTATATTGCATATTCAAGCAGTTGTCTAATCTGCCAATCATGTGGTAACAGAGCAATGCAAACAAATACAGATACATACACAGATACGATACATTTATGTTCACATCAAACATCACAATGAAGAAAAAATCACTCTTTTACAACTGCAGAAAACCATCCCAAAATGCATATCCAATTTAATGGTGATCATGGGCACAGACACCCAAACTGGACAGCGGTAGATTAGAAAAATCACCTGTCCTTTTTCCAATCTTCATCTGTCCAGTTTGGGTGAGTCTTTGATTTGATTTTGATCGCCTTTAGCCACAGATTTCTGTTCCTGGCTGAGAGGAGTGGATCCTGACATGGTTTTCTTCTGCTGTAGCTCATCGACCTCAAGGTGTGATGTGTTGTGAATGCTGAGATGCTTTTCTGCTCACCATGGTTGTATAGAGTGATTATTTGAGCCACTATATCCTTCCTGGCAACTCAAATCAATCTGACTATTTTCTACTGATCTCTCTTATCAACAAGGCATAACCTACAGCACTGCTGGTCCCTCAGTGTTTTTCACACCATTCTGTGAAAACTCTGAAAGTGTTGTGTGTGTAAATCTCAAAAGATCTGCAGTTTCTGAAATACTCAAACCAACACGACAAACAATGGCACCATCACAAAGATCAAAATTTTATTCATTCTGTTTGATGTGAACATAAACTGCATAGACAAACATAACTGCAAATTGCACAAATTGTAGATGCAACTCTTGAGGGGTTTTTTTAAAGTTGGGGTGGGGGTGCACCAAATATTATCTTTGTTAATTTTACTATTATTTACTGCACTTTCTTTTAACGTAGAAACATTTTATTTCTGTACAGCATTTCCGTACAATACTTCTTCCAACAATGTAATCAAAAGTATCATTAATGCAAATGTAGAGATCAGCCTGAGCCAGCTAGCTGACATGCAGTTAAACCTAATGTGTGTGTGGCTTCTTTGAGCTCTATCTCCACCTGCAGAGCGTAAATAAACATATGGCTATATCGTGTCCAAAATGTCACTTGCTTAATATTAATGACTTGTTTATAGAAGTGCTGTATAAAAGCAATATCACACTTGCAGTGTAAAACTGATCACAAAATATTCAGCACTACCACACTCTTACTTCTACAAAATTTCTTAAATATATTGTGTATATTTTTTTCTTGCCTCTACATTTGTGTTAATTATAAAGATTTGTTTTGATCTTTGACTATTATGCAAATTTGCCTTATACTAAAACATAACACGCTAATGTCTTTGAAACTGTCATAAAACAACCAAATCTGATATTTCTGACAGCTCATAAATGTCATCATGAATGGTTTATCCAGCCTTATGGACGTTACCTTCTGTTCCGTCTTGATATTATGCTCTTTAAAACCGAGCCAGATTCACATTGGATTCAGACATAAAATATTCTTTCTATTCATTTTAATGCATACTGTTTTGTAGTGTGTGATATAAACAACTCATGAGTGTGTAATGCATAATGTGCCACTAGAGGAAAGCTAGATTCCACTACAGGCTCAAAGCTTTGGGGCAACAAGTTTGTTACTGTTTCTCATATTTAGTACTCTAAAGCTAGGAGGCATAATGCATAATGCATCAAACCAGACAGAGGATTAGCATCAAGGGGACATTTTTTTTTAAATGCAGAAAGAGTTCCTAGGAAACTCCAAGCTGTGGAGCAGAATGAAGAGACAAGAAACTGAATTAAGTTTCATTTAAATGAAATGCAGCAAAAGAACAGAATAACTGCATGAGTCTCCAATACACTCCAGCGATGTCTAATCATATCTTTTCAAATTCAATATATTATAACTTAACAAAGACATGCTGCTTTCTTTCACGCTGTGTGGTTTTAGAGTTTCAGAAGCAAACAAGCACATCAGGTATATTCTGTGTAGAGACTGTTGAAAGAAACAAACAGACGGATCACATCGAGTGGTCGAGACACTGATAGCTGGCACTCAGGTGCTCGATGCCTTCACCTCTGTCCTCCTTGCATGTGTTTTGACACTTCGATTGCTTTTTTTTTTTTATGATCCTTTTGAAAGCACTTCAGGGCTGAGTGGGATCAAGGAAAGCTTCGTAAACAAACCTGTTTTGTGTATCTTTTAGAGCTGCCTGTGAAGCATTACCATTACCAAAAGCTTTTGCTATAACAGCTTCATATAAAACTTTAACTGATTTATAAGATATAAGATAGTTTGACTAGTCACAAAAAACATGCAGCCTGTAAATAATGTCAACTGTGACCTATTGTGTTCAGATGGAAATTCCAGGAATAAAAAGAGCTATTGCTTTAATAAATAAATGTAATATACTACATCTGTTCTCAGGGGGTCTATGGAATTGACTGTATATAAAATCTACAGTTATAGGGTTCCCTGGCTATAAAATAATCCCTATTTTAAAGCATTAGACTGCAGAAGTACTTGTGCTAAGTACTAGTACTAGTTACTTTGTGCAATTATGACAGTTTTGTGATACATAGTGAACTTACATCCTGAAAGATTTCTCTTTTGCATTTATCTCAACCACAAACCTCTTTAATTCTAACCTACTCTAATTATTTTACTCTGAGAATTTTCAAGAATTTTTTGATTACCAGAATCTCATCAGTCTCATCACCTTAGGTAAAAGTCTCTTAGCCCATTTACACTCAAGCCTCATCATCGTTTCTTCACTCCGCTGATCTTTGGTCACACAAACACTGCTGGGGAAATAATCACTAATACCATTCATGCAGTCAGTTCTGTTCTGGTGCATAGATTTCTTATGATTAATGTCTTTTTATTAGGCCATTAAAAATTATTTTTTTAAATGCCTGGGCAAAAATGTGTAAGTATGCTTCTCTATTTGATGGTGATGTGCTGGTGCAAGAGATTCACAGATATTCTGATTGATTATGTTTATGTCCATTGTGTTATGGCATGTAACTATTTAACTATTTATTTTCAATAGTTGTTGAAAATTGTGATAATGGCACGCTTTGATATTAAGATTTTAGGAACCTTTAGGTGTTACGGGACAGAAGGCGCGGAGACAGAGGATCACAGTTAGTAAGTTTATTGACACAAGCAGGAGTATGAAAATGCCAGAGCTGAATGAGGCGGAGATGAATGGATAGAGAGGAGAGATGAGAGTGATACTGCCCTTAGATGCGTGCCGCGGAGGAATGGGTGGAGATGGCAGGAACAGGAACAGAGCTAGAGACAGACGACAATCGCACACACACGGGAAGACACGGAACAATGGAGAAACACTAAACACAGAAGAGAGTTATGCAGTTTGGCTTTCGGGGAGAGTCCTTCAGTCATGAATGAGACCGGCCAGTGAGTGGTGTGTGTGAGAGTCTTTTATGCAGGAGTTGATTGTGGTGGTGATTGCGTGCAGGTGTGCGTGGTTAGAATTCGGGCGAGTGAGTGCGCTGTGATTGGTATATGTTGGAGCCTGGCGTGTCTGTGACAGTACCCCCCTCCCCACGGCCCGCTCCTGAGGGCCGCAGACCCCGATGTTGTGGTGGTCTACCTCTTCCATGAGGGGCAGGTCTGTGGGGGTGCGTCGAGTGGAAGGTCTCCAGTAGGTTGGGATCGAGTATGTCATCGCGGGGTATCCATGAGCGTTCCTCAGGGCCATAGCCCTCCCAGTCTACTAGATACTCGAGCTGACCACCACGGCGCTGGGAGTCCAGAATCTCTTTCACTCCGTAGGCAGCTCCGTCGTCCAGTAGGAGTGGGAGGGGGGGTTCAGCTACATCACCGCCAGGCTCTGTGGAGGGAAAAACAGAGGGATGGTGAGGTTTAAGAAGGGACACATGGAATGTGGGGTGAATGCGGTACTCTGGTGGTAGTTGGAGCTTGTAGGTGACCGGGTTGATCTGTCTCAGGATGGTGAACAGGTCAGTGAACCTGGGGCTCAGCTTACGGCATGGTAGACGTAGACGGATGTCCCTGGTAGACAGCCAGACCTTCTGCCCAGGTTGATAGATAGGTGCTTCGGATCACCGAAGGTCGGCTGTCCGTCTACGCCGACGCAGGGCACGTTGTAGCTGGTGGTGCGCTGAGTCCCAGACTCTCTCACCCTCGCAGAACCAGTGGTCAACCGCCGGTACGTCTGACGGCTCTCCTGACCAGGGAAACAGTGGTGGTTGGTTGCACTGGAAGGGAGTCAGGCCGGTGGATGGTTGACGTAGAGAGTTCTGTGCGTACTCGGCTCAACCCAGGTACTGGCTCCAAGAGTCCTGGTGGCCGTGACAGAAGGTACGGAGGCAGCGGCTGATCTCCTGGATCTTCCTTGCCATCTGCCCGTTAGTTTGAGGGTGGTATCCTGACGACAGACTGACAGCCACACCCAGGCGTGCGAAGAATGCTTTCCAGACTCTGGAGATGAACTGAGGACCTCGATCGGAGACGGTGTCCTCAGGGATGCCGAAGTAGCGGAAGGTTAAACATTAGTTCTGCTGCCTCCATAGCTGTGGGTGGTCCCTTCAATGGAAGCAGATGGCACGATTTAGAGAACCTGTCGACTACCACAAATATGCAGGTGTAGTTCTTGGAAACAGGAAGATCTGTGATGAAGTCAACCCCTAGGTGTGACCATGGGCGGCTGGGAATGGGCAGAGGAAGGAGTTTTCCTGATGGTAGGTGGCGTGGGTTCTTGGACATGGCGCAATCCCTACAACCCTGCACGTACCTTCTGACATCCGCTGCCATGTTGGGCCACCAGAAGCGATCTTTCAGCAATGAGAGAGTTTCGTTGATCCCCGGGTGACCAGTGCCAAGTGAGGTGTGGGTGGAGTGAATGAGTGAGGTGAGCCGTGCTCTGGGGATGTATTGTGACCCAAGTGGGCAACCCGATGGAGTGTTGGTGGAGGCATTGGTAGGCGGAAGGGTCTCCTCAGACCAGGTAATGGGGCTGACAATCATCCTCTCTGGGAGGATAGATTCGGGTACCTCTGGATTCTCTTCTGGAACAAAACGTCAGGAAAGGGCGTCCGCCCTGGTGTTCTTGGATCCGGGCCGGTAGGAGATGGTTAAGTCAAATCGGGTAAAGAAGAGGGCCCAATGAGCTTGTCGAGGGTTGAGCCTCTTGGCGGCTCTAAGGTATTCCAAGTTCTTGTGGTCGGTGAGTACCAGGAACGGACGTTTGGCTCCCTCCAGCCAATGCCTAGGGCTAGCTTTACCGCCAACAGTTCCCGATTGCCAATGTCGTAGTTTCTCTCCGCCGGATTGAGCTTACGGGAGAAGAAGGCGCATGGATGGAGGCGGCTCGGATTCCCCTGCTGCTGAGATAGGACCGCTCCTACTCCTGTCGTGGACTCCTATCGTGGCAAGCGGAGCATTGCAAGAGGAATCCGTTGCAATCCTCCGCCGAACCAGAGTAGGGCACTGGTTGGGCCATGGGGCTGGCACACAGCAGCGCAGAAGGAGTGGGGACGGTGTTTACGGAAGTGATTGCGGGTGGCGTTGGTGTGGGTGCCGGATGTGCGGCGAGTACCTGATGCAAGGCAGCGACCAGGTCTTGGAGTGGGTCTGGTTGACTCATGCTTGTGTCTATGCTGTTCGGTCCGGTCTTCTGTTACGGGACAGAAGGCGCGGAGACAGAGGATCACAGTTAGTAAGTTTATTGACACAAGCAGGAGTATGAAAATGCCGGAGCTGAATGAGGCGGAGATGAATGGATAGAGAGGAGAGATTGGAGTGATACTGCCCTTAGATGCGTGCCGCAGAGGAATGCGTGGAGATGGCAGGAACGGGAACAGAACGGGAGACAGACGACAATCGCGCACACACACGAGGAGACACGGAACAACGGAGAAGCACTAAACACAGAAGAGAGTTATGCAGTTTGGCTTTCGGGGAGAGTCCTTCAGTTATGAACGAGACCGGACGGTGAGTGGTGTGTGTGAGAGTCTTTTATGTGGGAGTCGATTGTGGTGGTGATTGCGTGCAGGTGTACGTGGTTAGAATTTGGGCGAGTGAGTGCGCTGTGGTTTATGTTGGAGCCTGGCGTGTCTGTGACATTAGGAAGGCTGACTATTTTTATTACCATATTTGTTAAAATGGCTCTTTGAAAGCAGAGAGCAAAGCAAGCTCATATATAATCATATATAAAGCTCATATATAATGTGCAAATATGCTCATGTCAAAAAAAAAGTTTTGCTGTGAGTGATACGAGATGTGAGTGGTCATTTTTGGCCAAAATCTGTATCATGAAGAAGGTGCTACAAATTCTGTTCCCATTGTTTTGGTTCATGTCATATGGCTTTGTTTATGTCAGGCGAACATGTGCATTCTGTTTTCACCCCTTCCTGAGTGCGATCGGTGTATCATCTGATTGTCTTCTCCTGGTCCATGCTGAACCCTTGAGGTATATAATACTTCCTGGTTTTGACCTTTACTTGTGTTTTCTTGGTTTTGATATGAAAAAAGCCTTGTTTGATGCTATCTGTTTTCAAATCTCTGCCTGGAATATCGACAATGATTATTATTAGGTTTACTCCTAATAAACACCACACTGCCACATACCACACATATTACGGACAGTGGTAGCTTAAGTGGTTAAGGATCTGGGTTGTTGATCAGAAGGTCGGGGTTCACTGCCAAGCTGCCACTGCTGGACAACTGAGCAAGGCCTTTAACCCTCTCTACTCCAGGGGCGCTGAGCTCTTACCCCAGCTTCCTCAGCTGGGACATGTGACGAAAAAAATTTCACTGTGCTGTAATGTATGTGTGGTGGTAATAACACAAAGTGTGGTTCTTCTACACAATGAACACAGAAATCATAAATCCTTAAAATGGCTAAAGGTGATTTAAAATGTTCATTAGTCTGTACATCAGTACTGGGAATTTATATACCATAACCTCGTATAAAACCTCACAGTAATTTATGTTTCTAATGTACTGGCAAACAAAGTATAATTCATACATGCATGCAGTGAAATAAAGGTATGTTCTGTGAAATATATTGAACAAATGCCCTAAAAACAACACGAGCAGAGAAAATCACCCTGAGAGAACTCATTACTGGGTCATTAGTTCTCCTTTTAGACCAAATTAATAACTCAGACATTTATTAGGGGGTAATTTATGCCCCAGTGTATAAGTTCATAGATTTATTTTTGTTCAAATCCTATTTCCTTGTCATGTGTATTCAAAGAAATGCTATTTTCATTTCATGATTTGTTTTCTCCTTAATCGCCTGATTACACTAATGCTGCTGCAAATGTTTTCCTAGCACCATCTGTATTTTAAGATTTAGGCAGGAAACTGTGTTATTATAATGCAGTATGCTCTTTTCAATAATGTGTTTCTCCCGTGTGAGTGAAATCACAGAGGTAGGTAAAGAAAGGCTTTATTTTTGATTTGGCTTTGTAAGCAAAATACGGATAATAAGGCAATTAATCACACCAGCCACTGTTGTCACACGTGGTTTATGTAAGTGTGCTCAACAAAACGGCATGGTTTTGCATTAAATAATGTATCCTAATTGATCTGTATATGTTTACAGGTTAAGAAGATGAAAAACTTGAAACTTTATTCCTATAATATTTGTATTGCAATAATATGAAAACTGTTAGACCTCTAAATGACTCATTGTTTGTCCTTCTTGGGATCTGTGTATTGATAGCACCCTTGAACCCTTTTTGCTGTTTGTGTGGGTGGCAGAGAGGCATCACTGAGAAATCAAGTACTTTAAAGTGATCCCTTGCTGCAAGCTCATGCATAGTAATGAGATATAGACTGCTCTATGTATGGAAAAAATGTACCCTTGAATATTTAATGTAGTGTGTGAAGGTTAACATGTCAGTCTCTATAGTTTTTCACTGGCTGCACTGTGATATTTTTATTACACTTGCCATATGTTGTTAAGCTTTCCTTACCAAGCATTTACATCTTTTATAATAATGATGACCCTTAGAACCTTGGCCTATAAATAAGAGCTTAATTCCAAAAGACAGTCATGTATTATCATTTGATATGTAAAGAATAAAACATGACAGGGTGTGCTGTTATAGGAAAACAATCAAAATGTGTGATATGGTACCACAGGAAGGGGAGTTACTGCTCTGAAGGTTATTTTCAGCACGTCCCAAAGTACTTTATTACAATTTTGAATTCATGACATTTTGTTCTTTTTAGTTTTGTTTAATGTCATAAAACATAAACATAAAACATAATACATTTTATTTGTTGTTCATAACCCTTTTTTGTTTTAAATCAAGTTTCTCCCTCAGTGTCCATCTGCCGTGCCCTGCGATGGGTTGGCACTCCATCCAGGGTGTATCCTGCCTTGATGCCCAATGATGCCTGAGATAGGCACAGGCTCCCTGTGACCAGAGAATAGATCGGATAAGCGGCAGACAATGAATGAATGAATGTCCACCTGCCCTTTCATCTTATAACAGATAGATAGATACAGTAGATATATAGCTTAGTCAGTTACAAGATACAGCACACACACAAAAATATAAAATGCTTTATGAAAATACCAAGCCACTATAATGATATAGTTATGTATATTTTGTCTAGATCTAAATAAAATGCCATTTGTGGTACAAATTGTGGTTGTGGCATCACAGTGACAGATATATGCCAATTTTTTTGTAAGATGTTTGTAAAAAACGGTAATGATATCTATTAGGTACATCTTCTCTGAGCAGGCAGTGATGCAGCTGCTCAGGATGCTCTCGATGGTCCCTCTGTAGAAGGTGGTCTACATCACTAGACCCCATGCAGTTTGCGTATCCAAATTGCTCCACAGATGACGCCATCAACACAACTCTCCATCTGTCCCTCACACACCTGGAAAATACCTCACACTCCTGGAAAAAATCACCTTCTACAGAGGTGTCCAGTGTCCTGTCTCAATGACTACCGTCCCGTTGCACTCACACCCATCACCATGAAGTACTTCGAGAGGCTCGTCATGAGGCAAATCAAGGGCCTGCTGCCACCATCACTAGACCCCATGCAGTTTGCGTATCCAAATCGCTCCACAGATGATGCCATCAGCACAACTCTCCATCTGTCCCTCACACACCTGGAAAATACCTCACACACCTGGAAAAAATCATACACTTATGTACGAATGCTGTTCATCGACTTCAGTTCAGCATTCAACACGATCATCCCTCAGCACCTGACCGAGAAACTGAGCCTGCTGGGCATCAACACCTCCCTCTGCAACTGGATCCTGGACTTCCTGACTGGGAGACCTCAGTCAGTCTGGATGGGGAACAGCACCTCCAGCGCCACCACACTGAACACTGGAGCTCCCCAGGGCTACGTGCTCAATCCACTGCTGTTCACCCTGCTGACTCATGACTGTGCAGCAATGCACAGCTCCAAACACATCATTAAGTTCGCAGATGACACGACCGTGGTGGGTCTCGTCAGCAAGAACGACGAGTCAGCATACAGAGAGGAGGTGCAGAGGCTAACAGCCTGGTGTAAAGCCAACAACCTGTCTCTGAAACGAAAGAGATGGTTGTTGACTTCAGGAGAGCACAGAGTGACCATTCTCTACTGAACATCAATGGGTCCAACGTGAGGATCGTCAAGAGCACCAAATTCCTCTGTGTTCACCTGGCGGAGGACCTCACCTGATCGCTCAACACCAGCTCCGTCACCAAGAAAGCCCAGCAGCGTCTCTACTTCCTGTGTAGGCTGAGGAAGGCTCATTTTCCACCTCTCATCCTGACCACCTTCTACAGAGGGACCATCGAGAGCATCCTGAGAAACTGCATCACTGCCTGGTTTGGGAATTGCACCGTCTCGGATCACAAGACCCTGCAGCGAATAGTGAGGACAGCTGAGAAGATCATCGGAGTCTCTCTCCCCTCTATCACGGACATGTACACCACACGCTGCATCCGCAAAGCCATACGCATTGTGGATGACCCCACACACCCCTCACACACACTCTTCACCCTCCTGCCGTCTGGAAAGAGGTACCGAAGCATTCGGGCCCTCACAGTCTGGTGACTTTTGAACAGCTTCTTCCCTCAGGCAATCAGGTGTCTCATCAGAGAACTGAACTAAACTGAGGAACATGGACACACACACACACACACACACACACACACACACAAACACACACACACACACACACACACACACACACACACACACACACACTCTGAACTGAGAACTGAACTGAATCAGAACTCACACACACATATACACACACACACACACACACACCTGATGTTGTTTACATGCACACGTCACTTTAATATTTGCACTATAACTTGAAATATTATAACTGTGATAACTATCTCTGCTGCTGTTCTTGCACTCACTGTACAACACCGTTCTTTTTCTTTTGCACAAGTCGGCGTTATGTGTCTTGTTTGTCTGCACTGTCATTCCCTGCACTTATGTTGTATGTTTAGTTTGAAAAGAAATTCTGCAGCTTAGTTTAGCTTCATGTTTGTCCGTGTCACCCTGTACTTTGTTTTTGTTTTGTTATGAGTAGCACCTCTGGTCCAGGAGGAACGTTGTTTCATTTCACCATGTACTGTATCAGCTATATATGGTTGAAGTGACAATAAAGCTTCTTTGACTTTGACTCTGAGGCTCCCCATGACCCGGGAATAGATCGGATAAGCGGTAGAGAATGAATGAATAACCGAATGCTAATAAAACAGAGATGATGTAGTATTAAAATTCCTTTCAACATTGTTTAATCTCACAGGTACTGCTAGAAAACAACGATTAATATTCAAGCAGGAACTAATAAACGCACATAAGAGCACAGAAAATATGCTGTCAAAATATCCTGAAACAGGTGTGCAACATCTCATAGGGCTCCTTAACCACTTTCACATCATCTTCCACATTATTCCACAGTGGATGAAGGTTATAGGAAGAAAATGAGTATGAAAATAACCCCCATGATTCTTTTCCTTCTCCTGGCAATCATTTTACAGCATGCTTTTGGTGTCTGTAATTATGATAATGAACACATTTATGCCTGGTGTGATAATTATTATGGGGGAGGGGGGTCGATAGGTGTCATTCAGAAAAAAGAAACAAAACAAAACAAAAAAGTGAATGAGATTGTCAAAATTTCGGAGAGCAATGAACTACGAAATACTTTACTGGCATAAAATATTTATTTCCAGTACTGCGCTATTAGAACAGCTTACGGATTTTGTTTGATGTTGCTTGGTGAAATATAGAAATATCCAGCATTGTAAATGGTTCTGCAGTTTATTGCTCTGGGAAAAAGGGGAAATTCATCTTGAATAACTTTCATATGAACATTTGTGATTAACGAATGCAAATAACATGGGGTCAAGGATTTTTTTGTAATGAATGAGTTAACGCAATTTGTTAAGATGTCTTTCATTGACATGTTGGTCTATATGTACTGCTAAATTACTCAACACTATTTGACTTCCTGCTGAATTCCTGCAGTGGCACTATGTAGGAATTACCTTTGCTTCATCTATACCTAAAGAGAGTGATGCAGCAGAGCTTTAGCCATTTGGTCCAACCAACTCTCTTACTTCATCATATGTCATCTTCTGGGGTCCAACATTTGATATGAATTGTCTATATCACTTCTTATTAATATGATTTCTCATTAATAGGATGTTGAACATTGCTGGGGAAAAGTGAGTGAGAAAAGAAAGAAGCCTTTGCAATAGTAGCTCAAGTGGTCAAGGCTTTGTGTTGTTGATCGGAAAGTCAGGGTTCAAGCCCTAGTACTGCCAAGCTGCCACTGTTGGGCAATTGAGCAAGGCCCATAAACCTCTCTGCTCCAGGGGCGCTGCATCATAGCTGTATGTGAGGTGATAAAGGCTTTTTCTTCTCTTGTTCTTCTTTTTTTGGAAGCAGATATTTATCATTTACATATTTGTTCTGCAATTAAACAGCATTTGTAGCTGTGTTAGAAATGCATCCTTATAGCATCAGAAATTCTGATGAGAATAATGAAAATACAGCAACAAGCAGCATATTAATAAATTTGTCTTTCACAAAAAAATCTATATGGATGGCATGGAGGCTCAGTTTGTAAGGATTTTCTGTACATGTTCTCCTATCGTCAGCATGGATTTCCTCCAAGTTCACTGGTTTCCTCCCACCTCCCAAGAATATGCCAGAAGTATGTGTAAAAGATTATGTGAATGTGTCCAGGATAAAGATGGTTCCAACTAGAACTGCCAACAATCCACAGTACTCTTGAGAAATCCTTTTATTTCCTAAGAACAGAGAGCAAAATAACATTTCTACAGATGACTCTACTGTTGAATATAATTCTCCAAACATTGCTTGGGCATACAGCACAACATCAGATATTATATTTCGAATTTAGAAGTGAATTGATTCTTGTAAAGTAAATGAAATCTTTCAAATCCCAGAATGGAATCAGATACACGAACAACAACAACAACAACATAAATAAATAACATACAACAACATAAATTAAGCCTCAGCGGACATCCATGAAAATCCTTAAGGTTAACCAACAAACATTCCTCTTTTTTCTGAGGATGATTTTTGTTGCTTAAGAAACTGTGAAGCCAGTCTTGTTTTTCAGTCATCTTGAGTTCCACAAACAGGTCTAGGTAGTGTAGATTTTTGTAGCTGAAATCATTAGAAGAGACTCTGATCTAGAGAATCTCTTGTGATATGATCTTCAGAAAGGCTGCACTTTTGAAAAGAAAAAAAACAAAAAAAACTGATTCCAAGATTTCAGATGTTACATGTGCGCTCGATATAGTCACAGGTTTTGCTGCCAAGTAGTACAATCGGGTGAATACATTTCCCTGTTGACATCAAACCTCGTGGATGCATGTGGTATTTGTGTCAATTGTTTTCCTAAATCTGGTGCTTTTTGTTTTTCAATTCTCATGGCAGATGTTGAAGAGCAGCAATGGATTTGTGTGCAATTGCTAGAGCAAGATTTTCAAGAACAACATGTCCTCCCCAAAAAGCATGTCAGATCAAAAATACACATCAAGACAACAATGATCATGTTTTTTGGACATTAGACATTGGACTTTTTTTTTTTAATCATACAGTGCTTTTAACAACGGACATTGTTGCAAAGAAGCTTTACAGTAATATATAAATTCAGGATATAAATGATAAATTTTACATTTAGATTTTTTTTTACAACTGAGCTAGCCAGCGGTTATTGAGAGAAGGAAAATAACCTTGAGACGATATGAGGAAAAAATCCTGAGAGGAACCAGACTCAAAAGGGAATCCATTTCTCATCCTTATTTGGATGACTCTGGATATTGTAATTATAAATCTTTTTCCTTATATAACTGTGTACTATAAAATCCAGTTGTGTAACTGTCACAAAAACGCTGAGCTTACAGAGCACGCTGGTGTGCCGGTGTAGATGAATCAGACCCAACGCGGAGATAGACGGCAGACGGGTTTATTAAACAAAAGAACATGCATCCACACAGACATTACATAAAGACAAGGACTAGCAAACTAACGCAGACAGACGGCCACTATAAATAAGGAACATAATCAGAGACATATTGGGAACAGGTGAACAAAGGCGGAAACACATTAGGAAGAGGCGTGGCTAAAACGAACACATGACTGAATAAGCACAACCCCTGCTAAAGGCCCCCTAGTGGTCCATCGGGGATCTTGCCCACCGTAACAGTAACCAGGAGATTACTTTTAGTTTTAACATGTAGTCTGTCGTGTTAAAGCTATTAGGTGTTCACTGATGAAGTCTTGACAAACAAGAAATAAGAAGTCTCAAGGAGCAGGATCTGGTGAATATGGCTGGTGTCACTCCAAAATCTTAAACGTGCACATGAGCATGACCTTTAGACAAGATAATAGACAACAGATGCTGAAACCTCTGAGAGTAGCTAAATGACTGGCATTGGTTCCACATCTCATGGCGCTGTAGAAAGAAATCTGCTGCTCTACATCAGGTCAACTGGTGGTAGCAGGATTATAGTTTCTAATGCCCTTCCTGTCTGGGTAGCTACATAATGATATATCTTCTCAATACCTTGAATTTGGTTAAATGAAGCTAAACCTGGATTCATACAGAAAGAAAGCGTAAAAAACTTCCTAGTTAGAGTCAATAGATGAAAAGGGACCACCTCCTTATCAGAAACAAAGCTGTCTTATGGAATAAAACAGTAGCAGATTGAGTAATGCATTATATTTTATTGAGGTATGAGATGCAAATTGCCATGGTGGATAACATGAGTGAGTTGTATTAGAAACATCTCCAGCAGGGATTTGTTTTTACGAGATTATACAGCAAATATGCAAATCCCCAATCCTTTCAATTACCTTGGAAGAGCCGGTGAAGCTGAAGCATTGAGTAAACTGGCAGGGGATAACCTTCCTTCCATGTGCTAATTATCAAATCCAGAGGAGTAAAATTCAAAATATAATGTTCTATGTTTAAGATTCATACTATCTGTAATAATACATGGAAAGCTGTGTATGCCAGCAGTATTAACTTCCATCTATAATAAAAAAATTGTTTCAACAATATAGGTATCCGACATTCATAAAATAAAATGAAAAAATTCAGCTTTTAAAATAGTTTTTGCTTGAATAATGTATAATTAAAAATCTCTGGAATTATCCAAATTGTAAGTGGAAAAGAATGTCACTTCATAGAGTGGCATTATTACTTAGGAAAAAAAACACATGCAAGTTTTCTCAAAGCACCCGCAGAACATATATATATTAGGGCTGTCAATAGATTACATTTTTTACTCGCGATTAATCGCACTCTTTTTGTGTGATTAACTGTGATTAATCGCACACATAGTGAAATTAAACATACACTATTTATTTTGATTAACATGTTTACTTTTGACAACATTTCACAAAATTGCTATATCCAGGAAAGCGAATCATCAGAACAATTTCAATCTCAATTCAATTTCAATTTCCTGCTTGCCAAACTAAAACAGAACACACACAAGCTTATTTTTCTAGTCTGCATTTAACCAGCTGCTAAGGCATACAAGTTTGTTAACATTTTCAGGTCCCTCTTCTTGTGCACTATGTGTCCTGCAAGTGAAAATAGTCTCTCACATGACACAGTTGAAGCAGGAGTTGCTAGATATTTTCGTGCAATGGTCGCCAGCTTGTCATGACTTCTGCTGTGTGCTGACCACCAATGTAGAGGGCATTGTTCAAGGCTTATGCTGGGCTCTGCTCTGTATCTAGCAAGAGGGCTGGATTCCAGTGATGTTTCATCATCTGACTCCGTATCTGAGCCCATCAAGAGGAGACCACTTTTCTTCTTTTGTGGCTCTGATCCAGCATCTGAGTAGTGTGGAGCCAGTTCCTCCACTTTTAGCATCTTGTCTAATGTTTCCCAAACTTCAGCTCTTTCTGCTTTAGGAATGCATTTCAGGTTTTTGAATCTGGGATCAAGAGCTGTTGCGATTTTAAGTCAAGCAATGTTTATGTTTTCTTTGCGCTTTCTCATATCCTCTTTGAATGCATCCTTAAAGCACATGGACAAGTGGCAAAGTGCAGGTAGCACAACAGAACAGGAAACATATTTTTCACCCCCAAGAAGTTCTATGATATATCTGAATAATTAACAGACAAAACCACACATCCAATTAAAAGATTGCATTTGCTAACAATGACCTATCATTAGGTCTTCTTAGTTCATTTTAATGTCAGCATTTACTGATACATTTTTAAACTTAATGCTACTAGTATTAGTTATTTTTTCTAAACTATAAACAGAGATTAATAAACACTAAACAATAGTTTGCTAGTATTTGATTACTGTAGTTATTAGTTAACATTACTCACAATAATATTTAAAACCTTATTGTAAAGTGTTATTCTCTCTCCTGCTTTACTTTCTTATTTGGTCTCTCATACACATGCTGCATTTGACATGAGCTATTTTAAATATATACAGAACTTGTTTTAATAGCAATCATAAAAATCAATAAATACTGGCTAAAAATAACATCACCAAAATAAACTGAAGTACCAACCTGCATGGTTCTAGTTGTTTCTCCAGCCTGGCAAGTTTCTCAAACTGCAGATGTTATAAGGGATAGCTTGTGGTTGTGACGAGACAATGCTGCCATCAGGGGGTCTCTGTTACGTAGTATCCGGCTGACCATCTCGAGGGTGGAATGCCACCTTGTGAGAACGTCTTGCACTAGAGACTCTTTGCCCAGGCCATGAGCAATTTTCTGTGCTTTCAGGTCTATGATATTAGATGGGCTATGTATGAAATGTCAGACTAATTTACGACATTTCACTAAAACGCCATCAAAGCCGCCTTCACGAAGAGCCATGACGATTGCCCTCTGTATGATGTGTGCTATACATGGCCTATGCTCGAAAGGAAGCAATCTAGCAGTGATCATGTTTCCTGCACTGTCCGTATCAGCAGTAGTTATTTTGCTCTCTATCTCCCACTCCTTTGCCACTTTTATAAACTGTTCGGCACAGACCTCAGCAAAATGCCTTTCTTCGCTTTTAAGCACAGTTAATGCAAATGAATGCATGTGCCAGTCTTTATGGATGAGATGTGCAGTTGTACCCAAGTAATTATGCGAGCTTACCGATGTCCAGTGGTCCCCTGTCAAAGCAACACTCTTTGTTTGTGATAGTAGCTCTACTTTGCATTTCTTTTCGTTTATGTACAGTTCGTGAATCCTGGACGTGATTGTTGATCTTGATGGTGGCTCGAATGATGGGTTGGAAGTGGCAATCCTGATCACTTCTTTCAGGCTCTGGTCAGCAACGATGTTGACTGGACGGCAGTCCTTGGCAATCCACTTTGCTATGGAAGTAGTAAGCCTGGCTGACATTTGTCTACTCACACGCCGTATATACTGATCCAGTGTGGGTTGTTGCACACTACTTGTCGGTTTGCTAGTAGAACCTTTGATGTGTTTTACTTTTAAATGATATTTTAAACTCGATGAGCTTCGATGGTAGGCCAGTTCTTTGTTACAGTGAATGCACACACCTTTGCATTTGTCCAGAGTGCCATCCAATTTTCTTTTAAAAGAGAAATTTCCGCCTACCAGAGTTACTGGTGCTTGTGCCATTGTAGATGCTAAGAGTGATAAACTCCCAACCCCAATATAATCTGTGTGACGCAAATTACGTTAATGATGTACCTTTGTGTGTTTCAGTAATTTATTTGCGTTAAATTATTTTAACGCGATAAGGATTTTGTATTAATCGCATGCGTTAACGCGTTAACGTTTGACAGTCCTAATATATATATTAGTATATATATATATATATATATATATATATATATATATATATATATATATATATATATATATATATATTAGCCTCATATTTTTGCAGTATATTTTTGGCTTGTGTATATTTATATATATATATATATATATATATATATATATATATATACACAAGCCAAAAATATACTGCACATAATATAATAAATATTATATTGCATATAATCATACTAGAGGTAGCTGTTATAACAAGAAAAAATTGTGCTTATGAAGTAAAAATACCATTGTTTATTTCCTTTGTTATTGATTCTGTCTCCTAAATTAATTGATCTATTTAATATATTTTCATTAACTGCAGTGGATCTGGAGTCTAGGGGTAATTTAGAGTGACTGCAATCTGTCTACTGCTATGTTTTTGGTACAGAGACCCTGCAGGAAACCGGCACACACTCTGGATTTGGGATACAAAGTATTTAGATCTTTAGATAAACTATTATCTAAAGTTTAGCGCCTTAGATAATAGTTCAGGAACTGTAATAACTTTTTTTAAGGCAGAATATGTGACATTGCAGATAATCATGATGGAGGTGGGTGTTATAATATGGTTAATCTGTGGCCATACATGCAAGATTGGTATTAAGGGGCCCAGTGACTGCCAAGAAAACATTCCTCACATCATACCGCACTATACCCCCAACATACCGCACCTCCATCGTCTTAATCTGTTAAAAGTTAATAGATTCATGCAGTTGATGCCAAATTCTAATCCAACCATCTGCATTTGCCCATTTTTCCTGCTTTTAACAAATCAACTTTGAGATGTTCATGTGTTCACTTGCTGCCTAATATATCCCACCCACTAACAGGTGCCATGATGAGGAGATCATCAGTGTTATTCACTTCACCTCTCACTGCTCATAATGTTTCGCCTGATCTGTTTACATAAGACCATGCAGTTTTCCGATCTTTGGCTGTCCAGTTTGGGTGAGCCTTTCCAGTTTGGGTGTAGCCTCAAATTCCTGCTCTGGTATAAAATTAGTTGAACCTGATATTGTATTCTGGTGCAGACTATCTATTTCAAAGATTCAGATATTGTTTCCATAGTCTTTCTGTCAAGCTCAAACCATTCTGACCATCCTCTTCCGAGCTTTTTCATCAACTTAGTGTTTCCAGCCACAAAGCAGTCTCTGTATATTCTATAAAATGTTGAATATAAAAAAAAATCAATTTTAGGTCAATTTCTGAAATATTCAAAATGGCACATGCTACATTCAGAGTCACTGAAATCACATTGTTTTCCCCACCCTGATGTGTGATGCACTGCTCTGCTGCCACATGATTAGTTGTTTGGATAGTTGCATGAATGAGAAGGTGTACTGGTGTTTCTGTTAAAGTTACTGAGTGTACATAAAAAAATGAATATACAAAATGTATGAAAATAACAAGATTCGAGCTAAAAAAAAAAACAAAAGGCAAGAAAAACAAATATGGAAGTCAAAGAAACATTCACAGGATTAACAATAAGAACTGTAAAAAGGAGCACTGAAATAACGACGTAATGAGCATTAAGCTAATGGCTCCTGTTTGCAAATGACCTACGTAAATAGCCATGTGGTGATGACAATCATGGGGAGTAATGAGGCATGGGGAAATTTTATGGAAAAAGGTATAGGACTCGACAGGAGAACAGGAATGAAAGTGCAATGTACTGGACCTTAGGCAGATAAAACTTTCAAAAAACAGAGATGTAATACCATGAATTTAGGCCATGACAATACTTAGCATAAACATTTGCAATCCATTGCATAAATACCATTGAATCGTAAACTCTGTGCAGTGTTCAGCTGAAGTGTTTCTTAAACCATAATAAAGTAATAACACCACTAGACTTTTCCGGTGCTTTTAGTTCTATCTCCTGAATTAATTTGTCTAATTAGTTCATCTTCATTAACTGATCTATCCTCAGTGGATCTGGAGCCTAAGGGTAATTTAGAGTAACCAGTCTGTCTAATAGTTTTTTTGTTAAGTCCATAGACGCTGCAGGAAACCTATGCACATTGTGCATTTGGGACACAATGTATTATTTTGTCAGACACAAATTAGATTGGCATTTTTACCATAAAATAAATAAATAAATAAATAAATAAATACATAATATAAAAGCTACAGGACTACTTTTTTCTGGACTATTTTGCTTAATAAGCTTACTATAATAAACATTTACAGCTTTAGGAAAAGTTCTTAATTCAGGAACAGAAATGACTTTATATTGATAACTTTTATATGACAGCATTTAAGTGGTAATAATTTATATATTTATAACACTGCACAACAAAGTTTTTGCCTCTTGAACACTGTTCTTATAGATTCTTGGCTGCTGAAAAATCACTCTATATTTACCTATCACATACCGTTTCATTGAAATCTTCGGTTTTGTCATGTTTTTTTCTTATATTTGTGTCCAATAATTTTTTTTTTTTAAGGGACCTATGAACAATGTTTTGTGCAGTCTGGGCATGTCCAGGCATGAAATCAGGCCAGGTTGGAAGCTGTTCTGTGGAACTATGCAGCCCGGGCATGCCTGGGCAGGCCGGAGCCAGCTTGACACTGTCTCAGCAGGCTATAAAAGTGGCTTGCATACACAGATGCTGCTCACTGGATTAATATAGTCCTTATAGTGTGTATGTATTGTTTCAGAATATAGCATTGCCTCAGTAGCACTGTAACAAGTAAGTCAGCTGCGATACATTCTGCTATATTTGTGGTGAGTATACACTTGTTTAACAGAGATGCTCAATGACTGCTCTTGTAAAAAAAGCATATCATCTGTACTTCGGCTGTAAAACTGGTGATCAAAACAAGGAATCGGCGCATCACATTTGTTGTGCAACATGTGCTGTCTGTCAGCTTGACTCAGAGGCACTCAAAAGACAATGCCGTTTGCTGTCCCGATGATATAGCAAGAACAGAAAGACCATATGACGAACTGTTACTTTTGTTTTCTCTGCCAAAGACAAGAAGTCAATTGAATACCTTAATCTACCTTCAGCAAAGAGATCCGTGCCACATGACAACAATTCTGAAACCACCAGAGGAATGGACCTTAGACAAACCAGACGAAGAAACTGCAATGCAGGGAACTGGCAGTGACATTGATCCGGATTTTAAACCATGCTCCTCAGGTGATCCACATCTCATAACACAGTCAGAATTAAATGACCTGGACAGAGCTGGCCACTCCATAAAAAGTTAGTTCCAGGACAGAAAAATGTGGCGCATGAACCACTTGTCGACCTGGCAAAGATTTTTTTTGCCTCCTCTTCACATAAAATTGGGCAAGATCAAAGAGGGCATTTTTGTTGGCCCTCAGATCAGACATGCTATGAGTGACAAGCGGTTCGAAGATATGTTAGTTGGGCCAGAAAAGATTGCCTGGAAAGCCTTCAAAGATGTTGTTGACAATTTTCTTGGCGATTACAGAGCCCCACATGACATTCAGCTAGTAGACAAAGTTCTCAAACCTTGCAACATGTCACTCAAGATTCATTTCCTTCACTCACACTTAGACTTGTTCCCTGCAAATCTCGGTGCTGTCAGTGACGAACATAGTGAAAGGTTTCACCAGGACATTGCTACAATGGAAAAACGATATCAGGGCAACTGGAATCCGTCAATACTTGCTGACTACAGTTGGACACTGCAACATGATGCACCGCACATTGAATACAAACGAAAATCACACTTTAAATAAAAATAAAACACTTTTAATTATGTTGAACTTATTAGAAACGTAAATGCGATTAAATACGTTATTGGTGGTAAACAGTTAACTGTCTATTTCTCAGAGCTCCTACATGATGCAGCAAAACCAAAACTACATTTGTGCATACCCATCAGGTACCTGTCACAGTCAGCAAAAAATTTTCAGGAAGCAAAACTTTTCAAAAAATTGTTGTGCAGTGTAATCTATAAGCTGTTCTAAACAGAACACCCATCCATCCATCCATCCATCCATCCATCCATCCATCCATCCATCCATCCATCCATCCATCCATCCATCCATCCTCCAGCTTATCCTACAAGGGACCTGCAGTCTATCCTAGAGGACTCGGGTAGACACAAAACAAACTCAGGTATAGTACACAAAGAGGAGGAGGTAATCAAACCCCCAACCCTGGAGGTATGTGGAAAACATGATAAGCAGTAAGCCACCATGCTCCATCATACAGAACATATGTATTATTAACTGTGTTTTACAGCATCAGCTGGGCAATAATATAGTCTTTTTTTTTTTATATCCCAGCTTAGTTAAAGAGAAATCCCAGCTGTTGAAACATATTCAGCATGTGTAGCGGTAAGGCTGTATGCCATATCGTCAATTGAAATAAAATGACAGTAATTGTGGTAATGTGTGAAATTACAAAATGAGAATGTAAAAGAATTCATGAGTATCGCTTTCAAAAAGAACTTGTCAGTCAAGAGCTTAATTTCTGTTGGACTGACTTTATGCAAAAGAATGTTTTGGCACTTTGAAATGTTTGCACATGTAAGCAATGCAAACAGTAATTTTCAGTAATTTACATAGTTGAATAAAACTCTGAATTATGTACAGTTTTTATTTATTTATTTATTTTTTTTAAGCAAGCTACTGGAAGCAAATTTGATTAACTATCTAACTAACCAAACAAATAAACATATTAATTAATTCATTCATTAATTAATGTCTTTATTTATTTATTTATTTATTTATTTATTTATCCATCTATTTATTTATTTATTTATTTGTTTGTTTGTTTGTTTGTTTGTTTGTTTGCTTAATTGAATAAAACATTAATTTTCGGTAAAGAAAAAAAATCTGAAGAAATTTAACTGTGTAAGTATTGCAAATCTCCCCCTCACAGTGCTGCAGCATGTTATTTCATTTCCACTTTGTCCTTTGATTGTTCATGTAGCCATGTGCGTTTTTTTATTCATATCATGTCTCCATTGCATCTTATCATTTCCTGTTCCATCATGTTCCATGATTATGCTAACCTCTTTTCAGTTTTGTTCTTGATATATGTAGGTATTGTAGGTCTTGTCCTCTTCCAAAATCAGGGTTTAAGCTCTGTTCCTGAAAGTCGGTAACATTACTGAGTCTTTTGCATTGTGTGTGTTTTCCTGTTTAGCCAATCATCTGACCTGTGCCTGTTCTGACCAGTTTTCTGCTTTTCTGACTACTTTTCTGACTGCTTAGTTTTTTGCTAGCTAGTGCAACTCTAGCTAGTGTTTTTGCCATGTTTTGATTACATCCTGTTTTCTGAATCTGACCTGCCATTTGTCTGTGCCTTTGGATTTGTTTTTGGTTTGGATTTAACAAAGAGAAGCTCACCTGCACCTGTGTCCTCACAGCCTGCCTCTGTCCCTGTGCTCCTCATGATAGACAGCCAGGTGCAGTCCACAGAAAAAGTTGTATAAAAAGCATCCAAAAAAGGTCGAATAGTTGTGTAAAAATTCTTATGCTGAGTTTCACATACATGCTGAGTTTCACAAATAACAGATTTCTTTTAGGGTTTTGTTGTCAAAGATCTAGCATCGAATAATCAGTTGTGATTTACAGAGCGGGTAACCATCAAATGAGCCATAATTTCTGTTTTTGGTGCAAAGATTAAGTTCATCCAGGATCTTCCAGCAACTGTATGTGTGGCTCTGAAGTCATTACAGAAGTGACCTCAGGACAACACTTTGTATATCAAGAGAAAAGTTAAATGCTATTATATACATCTCTATAGAAGGTGAAAGATGTTGAACATTATAAGACTACCACATCATCATCATCATCATCATCATCATCACCTGCTTATCGAAATGCAGCCATTATAAAGAAAGTTTTCATACAGTTGGTCATGTAGGACATTGCTACATTTTCCTCGTGTAGTATCAAAAAAATTATGCTTCGGAGAAAAGATCATTTGTTTCCAAGCCTAAGATAAAAATGACTGAAATAGTAATAATGACTGCTCATAATTAGGGCTGATAAAGTGCAGAGAACCTGCACTTAAGTATGGATGTTAAAATCTTTTTCGATTAAAAAGCAAGGAGGAATAATCTACATGGTACAAGTGAAAAGCTATCTTTATCTTAACATATTCAAGTACTTAAGCATACAAAGTTAATATTTTTAATGAATTTAAATATTCATATTTAAATATTGCTGTTTATTATATTAATAAATTTTTTTGATCAAGCACAGATCTATTCCACTAACTCAGACAAACCAAGAATTAGCAACAAAAACAAAACTAGCTAATTTTAAAAAACAATATACAATGCTTAACTAGCTAGCTAATTCAACAAGGTAATTTGCAAACCTTGACTAGCTTGCTCATAAAAAAGATAAAAATATACAAAACGTAGTTAGCTAGCAAAATTAACATGGTAGCTTAAAAGACTTGACAAGATAAAAATATACAAAACTTAACTAGCTAGCAAACATAATGACATAATTAGCAAAACTTGACTAGTTAGCTAATTACATAAGCTAATAGCTAATTTAATTGGCCAATTTGCAAAAATTAACCAGTTAATTTAACAAGTTATTTTGACATTCTACTTTATTGCAAATGTTTTGTTTTTATTTTTGTTTAGACAGAAGTTGAGGCAGGCCCTGGGTGGTCAGGTAGTGCTGCCAGATGACTGGGAAACTACAGCAGAAGTGATCAGGGAGACAGGGAGAAAGGTGCTGGGTGTGTCATCTGGAAGGAGGAAAGAAGATAAGGAGACTTGATGCTGGAATGAGGAAGTTCAGGATAGTATCCAGAGGAAGAGGTTAGCCAAGAGGAAGTGGGACATGAACAGGACTGAAGAGAATAGACAGAAATACAAGGAGTTACAGTGCAGAGTGAAGAGGGAGGTGTCTAAGGCCAAGCAGAAGGCATATGACGAGTTGTACACTAGGTTAGACACTAGAGAAGGAGAGAAGGACTTGTACAGGTTAGCTAGGCAGAGGGATCGAGATGGGAAGTATGTGCAGCAAGTTAGAGTTATTAAGGATAGAGATGGAAGGGTGCTCACGAGTGAGGAGAGTGTACAGAGGAGATGGAAGGAGTACTTTGAGGAGCTGATGAATGAGGAAAATGAGAGGGAAAAAAGAGTAGAAGGGGTGAACTCTGTGGAACAGAAAGTAGATAAGATTAGAAAGGATGAAGTCAGGAAGGCTTTGAAGAGGATGAAAAGTGGAAAGGCAGTTGGTCCTGACGACATCCCGGTGGAGGTCTGGAAGTGTCTAGGAGAGGCAGCAGTGGAATTTTTAGCTAGTTTGTTCAACAGGGTTTTAGAGAGTGAGAAGATGCCTGAGGAATGGAGAAGAACTGTGTCAGGAGTAGCTGGACAGTTCCCTGCCAGGCCCGGGGAGGGCGCTGGCAGGAGAATCCTGGAAGCCTGTTTGTCTGTGTGATTTCCTGCCCATTGTTCTCCATCCTGATTGTGTCACCTGTCCCTTATTACCCTGTTGTGTTTCCCTATAAAAGGGATCCTGGTGTGCATGTGTGGCGTGGGTCAATGTTCTGTGTATAGCTGTCCCATGGGTGTTATGTTAGGTTTGGGGTTATGTGTGTTTAGTTTATTGTACCACGGAGTCTTGCGTTATGTTTGTTTTTCCCCTGTATTGTGTTTATGTTAATAAAATCAGTGCTTCGCTGAATCCTGCGCTTGGGTCTGTGCTTTCACGGCGTGCTGGAGCGCGCGGCACCACGGAGGTCCGAGTTCGAGCCCCGCATAGGGCGGGCAGGGCGGCCTGGTCGTGACAAACTGTGTTAGTGCCGATCTTTAAGAATAAGGGTGACGTGCAGAGTTGCAGCAACTATAGGGGGATAAAGTTGATGAGCCATACAATGAAGCTATGGGAAAGAGTAGTGGAAGCTAGGTTAAGGAAGGTAGTGGAAATTTGTGAGCAGCAGTATGGCTTCATGCTCAGAAAGAGCACAACAGATGCGATTTTTGCTCTGAGAATTTTGATGGAGAAGTATAGGGATGGTCAGAGGGAGTTGCACTGTGTGTTTGTAGACTTGGAGAAAGCGTATGACAGGGTGCTAAGAGAAGAGCTGTGGTACTGTATGAGGAAGTCAGGAGTAGCAGAGAAGTATGTCAGGGTGATGCAGGACATGTATGAGAGGAGCAGGACGGTGGTGAGGTGTGCTGTAGGTCAGACAGAGGAGTTCAAAGTGGAGGTGGGACTGCATCAGGGATCGGCTCTGAGCCCTTTCCTGTTTGCTATAGTGATGGACCAGTTGTCAGAGGAGGTCAGACAGGAGTCTCCTTGGACAATGATGTTTGCAGATGACATTGTGATCTGTAGTGAGAGCAGGGAGCAGGTGGAGGAAAGCCTGGAGAGGTGGAGGTTTGCGCTGGAGAGAAGAGGAATGAAAGTCAGTGGTAGTAAGACTGAATACATGTGTGTGAATGAAAGGGAGGGAAGTGGAACAGTAAGGTTACAGGGTGAAGAGGTGAAGAAGGTACAGGAGTTTAAGTACTTGGGGTCAACAGTCCAGAGTAATGGAGAGTGTGGGAAAGAGGTGAAGAAGCGAGTGCAGGCAGGTTGGAATGGGTGGAGAAAGGTGTCTGGAGTTCTGTGTGATAGGAAAATATCAGCGAGAATCAAGGGGAAGGTGTACAGGACAGTGGTGAGAGCGGCCATGCTGTATGGTTTAGAGACAGTGCCACTGAGGAAGAGACAGGAGTCAGAGCTAGAGGTAGCAGAGCTGAAGATGTTGAGGTTCTCTCTGGGAGTGACAAGATTGGACAGGATTAGGAACGAGTACATCAGAGGGACAACTCATGTTGGACGTTTGGGGGACAAAGTTAGGGAGGCCAGATTAAGATGGTTTGGACATGTTCAGAGGAGGGAGAATGAGTATATTGGTAGGAGAATGTTGGACATGGAGCTGCCAGGCAGGAGGCAAAGAGGAAGGCCAAAGAGGAGGTATATGGATGGAATTAATGAGGATATGAAGCTAGTGGGTGCAAGTGTTGAGGATGCAGAAGATAGGGATAGGTGGAGAGAGATGATTCGCTGTGGCGACCCCTGAAGGGAACAGCCGAAAGAAGAAGAAGAAGAAGAAGAAGAAGAAGTTTTGTTTTTATTTTTGGAAAGCTAATGAGGCACCACATCCTGAATGAATCAGTAATTTTAACTCTAATGGTGTATTGATATGTTTTATGTGAAAATGAAAATTAGAAGTAAAAAAGATGCTATCTTTTAACTTTTAGTAATATGTGAGTAAGGAACAAATAGTACTTAAGCACATAAAGGACAATTAGTATTGTATCACACTATTGTATGAAATAATGAAAATGGTCTTACATTCAGTTCCTATCTCCAAAGTATTATTTGATCACCTGAACATTTTAGCTATTTTATATCCCAAACTCCATTCTTCTAGAGGACAGCCCCCTGATCCAGTGCACTATCATGCTGCCTATGCAATGAACAGTAGTAGACCAATTAGACTGCATCTTTCATGCTGAAGATGACAGGAGGTGTTATTCTTCACAGAGAGACATTCTTTGCCTGCATTTCTAAAGCTATAAAAGCAAATTATTAGGCTTTCAAGTCTTATGAAGAGCAAACTTCAGAAAGGGGAGGGGAAAAAATGAGACCACAGATCACTTTGAGCATCTATTGATTTTGGAGCTGGCTTTATGTTTCCCTTTAAACAGATTGCTTACAGCAGGAAACCAAGCTCACCGAGTCAAACAGACACAAAAAAACAAGCTAAATATTCCAACAGCTGTGGTTATTCCACAGAGATTTGGATGCTGAGCGTTGATGGACAGAATCAGACTACAAAAAAGCCCAGCAACATGGTGGAGGTAAAAATATATCCAATTTACATGTTATCTTCATCATCCTACTGCTTTTACTAATTTATCATATAAATGTCATTCTTTAATCAAACAACACATATGGTGTTCCATAATCCTGTAACATTTCAACTTGGCTTTATATTTGATATAAAAAAAAAACAACAAAAGCCTTTTTTGTATTGTGAGCTCAGACCAACTGCTGAAGGTGGCATGGTGGAATCGATAATCACTTCATTGCAGTTTATTGACTCAAAAGCAGAACAGAAATAAGCTCTGTGATATCTTACAGAAAACCAGGAGCTCAGTGACCGCTGGTGCTACCGTCTATGAAGGCCATGGGTAAAATGATGTATGAATGGATTCATGACATGTTCTATTACATCCATAAGGCATTACATACTTTGCTATAATTATTTATGAGAAGACATTACAAATTAATGGCAGTGTTTACAATGCATTTATAGACTGTAATTATGCATTATATACTAAGAAGTTTAAAATGCATACAGTAACAATACTAATACTACAGAAATTCAGCTTCAGTTTGCATAGTGACATCATTTCTAGCATAATATCCAGATAAACACACTGGTGCAAGTCATTTACTAAAGAAAAATATTACAGATCAGGTTTCTTTGATTACATAAATGTGTCATGAATACTGCTTAACATCAAATTAAAGATTCATAATGCATAATATGGAGCTTGTCATGAAGCAGGTACTGAGGGTTGTATTCAAGTGCAGGGCTTTGATGACCAAAGTCACAAAATGAGGAACAAGCGAAAAACAAGAATAGCATACAATTCACAATTGTCAATAATTAGGTACGAAGAGGCACAGGTCAACAAGCATGAACACATCCACAAGGGATAAGCAAAGTCAAAGTCGAGAACAGAGTAATAATAAATAGAGAGTAATAATCAACAGGCTTAATAATGTCACAAATACAGAAGGAACAGCGTGTATACCAAGCAATAAGGAGCTGAAACCAAGTTGCTTATAAAGAGTGCAAACCAAACATAATTAAACATAGGTGAACATAATCAGAAGGCTGGTGTCTGGAGTATGGAAGTCTTGGTTGTTGCTGTGAGATGGAGTCCGTGGAGGAGAAGTTTGTTGACTGCAGTGAAAGATGAAGTTATGAATTTGCCAGAGCAATATAATGTGCAATGCCTTTTTTTAATGATTACAACAATATACATGATGCATTATGAATTCATTATTAAATCCTTCATTGAGGGTGTTAATTCTTATCCTTCATTTTTCAACAGGACATACAGTAGATTCTGGGAAATCATATGTGCCTGTTTATTTTATATTAATTCTATTCAGTTCAAATATTTTTGGTATCATTATGAGTTTTAAATGTTTTTTATACGTGTTTATTCAAGTATTTAATGAAGAGGTATGTCTTCATTCATGTTGTGTATAATAAACACCAAAAAAACATGGACAAAAAAAAAATAGAAAGCAAATATTCTCACTCATAAAAGAGTTTTATATTACATGGCCCTGTAATGTAGATTTCACAGCATGCCTGTTCATTAAGATTTCATTAACTCAAGCAGCTCTGATTGCTGCTTTAATTTAAAGCTGCTACTGATGAAGTGTCTGTTCAATTCAAAAGCAGTCCAAGGCTTCAGTTTCATTCAGCTTGTGTTAGCGCCATACAGTAGCAGAGTTACATTATTTATTTGAATATAATACATAATATAATATAATAGTTATTGTTGAACAAGAGCAAAGAACTAACATAAACTAAACATAATTGCAGATGGTCATGTGATAAGTAGAACCATAACCATTGCCCACACTCTCTTTCATTCAGCGTTTGACACAAGACACAAGAAAAATGGTCATGGATTCCTGTCTCAGTGTTCACTGATCATGAAGCTTCATCCCTCATCCCTCCCTGCTTTCCAGCAGAAATCCTGAATAGTATTAATCATCACACTTCTCATAAGTCCAGCACTGAGGTATGGCATGGCTCGATAGAAGAACCAAGACCTAGTATGTGCCTAGCATGGAGAGACTCATTCACCCAGCAGTTACAGCAGGTTTTTGATGTTCTTATTAGTGAAAGACATAAAGGCATATAAAATGAACAAATTATAACCAGGATCCAAAATGGTGTCAGATTATTAAGTAGCATTCTGAATCCTAACAGCAGCAAGCAGCGCGAATCAGAAAGACCTGTTGACAGCTTGATAACAGATAAAGTTAAGGATGAATTAGCAAGTCTCAACTGATTCTTACTCACAGTATACACACCGTACACCTTCAACCATCTTTTACTGTGACATACATTAGAAGAAAACAGTAGAATAACAACATACTCAGCTTCAGTGAAAAGCTGAGAAGGAGAGACATTTGAAGAGTAGTGTAAGGTCCCAGAGGACCCCCTGCTTAACTCTAATGCCATGATACTTTGTCCTGGGGGAAAATTTCAATCGCTGTCCTTTATGGAATTTGGAGCAGTGGTAAATCTCATGGATACTGCACAAGCACAACAACTGAGCTTTCCTAGGGATCCAAGTTTGCATACCTTTAATGACCAAGGCTTTAAATGTCACCTAACGATGCTTCAGGAAAGACTGGGTTTTTAACCATGTCCCTGCAATTCATTGTTATTTGGTAAAATCTCCCATTGATCTTGTAGAAATATGCTTGTTCTTTCTTCAGGACCTGAAAGGATACATGTTTAATAAATATTTAAAGGTATCTTACATGTTAAAAGACATGGTTCACTGAAAATACAGCATTGTACACGGATTCAATTCCTCTGCAAAATCTGAAAGTCTGGGCATTGTTTAATACATCTATCAGGATTCAAGCCTCATTTTAGTGAAAGCATAACCAAGAGGTTAAATCATAAGTTGAAAAAAACAAAAACAAACAAAAAAAACAACACCTGACTGAATTATTTTGAAACTCACAATCATGTGGAGATGCAATAGTCCAGTTGGCATTAACCAGTACATTTGTGTTTTCGTTTTTAACAATAGTCTTTATCATGAAGCAGCTTTACAAAATCTGTATTCCAAATGACATGCTAAAATGTACACATACACTATGCACTATGTAGTACTCAATTGTCTAGTGCAGGGGTCCCCAACCACCAGGCCACAGACTAGTACCGGGCCGTGGTTGATGTGGTACCGGGCCGCAAAGAAACAATAAGCTTATAATTTTTTATATATATATATAAAACTTAAAATTCTACGTAATTTTTTTCGAAAAATTGCTACTTCCACGCCACACTACCGCATTTGACTCAGTAAAGGGTTTTTCCATATATCAGTAAGTCCGCAAACTAACTCAAGCTAAATGACCCAAAAACAAATGTCATTGAAAAGCTGTGATTGTTGAGTGCACTAAGTGTCCAACATTCCACACTTTGTTTTATTTTCGTACAACATACTGGTACTTTTGGGAATTTTCAGTTGAACACATTCACACCTGTTTATACTACAAAATGGCTTAGAATATACAATCTACAAATTGTATTAGAGTATACAATTTGGGACACATCTAAAGACACCTTGATAGAAACCAGACTCAAAAAGGACCCAATCTTCATTTAGAGACAAGGCAAAGTGTGTAATAGGACATGATCTTATAGTGAATAGAAGTCCAGGGATACATATAGGGATCTTTATGATTACATTAGCAATTGTGAGAATGTAGAAGCCTACAGCATCCACGTGAGATTATCCCAGTTGGCATAAACTAGAACATCCTACTATGTTCCTATCTTGTCTTTTTCCTAGATAATACAGTAATTTATTTCTCTCTTGTCACTTTAGGAGGATCAGTATATCCTTTCCAGAGCTTGTTAGACTCTTGGGGACCTGGACAGGAATTTCAACATCATAGTGGAACAGACCTGAGTGCCTTTTCATCACATTTTGTATAATCAGAAAGTTTCACCTGTCGGGTTCAAATTAATGTCACACCCAACATGCCCACTAGAGACTGTCTGTCTAGGGTAATATGGATCCCTATAGCAATGTCAGAGCTGTCACTACAATGAGAAAAGATGACAAATACATGTTCCTTATTCAAACTCTGATGCCTTTACAAAACTTTTGTTTTCTTCTTGTTGATAAAGTACTATGTCATGGACACTCCTTTTTTTTTAGCTTGCTGCAGTCATGCTCATCCTTGCTCTGTACCACACAAATCTAGAGTTTTACCCCTCCTTTACTACAAAACTTCCAGAGATGTCTTGTAACGGACCTAGTAGCTGCGCCTTCTCAGACAGACTAATGAGCTGGTGAAAAGGACAGCCATGTGAAAGCACAGACAAGGTCAATACAGTAACATATTACTCAATATGGCCATTGTGGTGTCCCTAACCCTGACAATAAGTCCAGTTTCACATAGAAATAGATGAGAAATAGACGACTTTTTAATACTGGAGTTTTAGTACCTTTTTTTCTATCACAAACCTGGCAGATTGGTCCTACTGAAAATTTAATTATTGTAGCTACAGTCTATTTCATGCTCTTTTATCTCTTACTGGCAACACACAACAATGAAACATTATTCCAGTCCAAATCTGAAAAGGGAAATTCATTAATGAAACAACAGAAGAATGTTGGCAGTAATAGAGAGAATACAATGACAACCAGCACTAGAAACTCTCTATTACAAAAGTTATGAATAGAAATCTTGCAACACGTATTCTACTGGGTCACAGGGAACCTGGAGTCTATCCCAGGAGGCAGGGTACACCCTGGATAGGATGCTGGTCTATTGCAGGGCACAATCCCCCCAAACTCCCCCAACACTCACACATACGCACACTCATTCACACACTACGGACAATTTAGAGATGCCAATCAGCCTACAACGCATGTCTTTGGACTGAGGAAGTAAACCGAAGTACCCAGAGGAAACTGCTGAGGCACAGGAACATACAAACTCCTCACACACATGGAAGAGGCAGGAATCATACACCTTCTGTTTACTATATATACAAAATTAAACTTGTTCAAAATTCATATCCATAACATAGATTGAAAGACAAAGGCATAGATAGAAAGACAAAGGAAATCCTTTACCTCCATATTATATACATGCTTTTTGAATGTAAGGAAAATTTTTTTTTAATTAATTAATAACATATGGAATTATAGAACATATACTGCTTGATAAAGTGAGGTGAACATGAAAAACAAGATAAATTAAGACTCTTGGCTACTTTGGACACATGTTATGCCTATGATAGCACCTTAAAGGGTTTTTAAGTTTATCTCTTCATAAGAACACAGAGCTCTCTCTAGCTCTGAAGACATTAATACGATTGTAAGCTTTATGGTTGCGAAACTTCTTGGGCCATTTAAAAAAAAATACAATAATTCTGAGCTTGAAGTAAATGTCATTTAATACACTAGTAAAACAAAGTAATAAATGAGCAGCATCTCTGAGGAGACAAGCAATCACATATTGTCTCTTTCTTCCTATTATGAACTTTATATAGGCTTCATTTAAGTTGGGATAAAGTTGTAGTTTTGTTTTTTTCTAACCTCTGCAGAAACAACACAGTGAATCTGCTATAATCTTTTAAATTAGGTTACAATATGCTTCTATGAGAGTTAACCTGACACCCGCGTTCATGAAACACTGCAAAACGTGCCATTATAAAACATGAATCTCTCTCCATCTCTGTCAAATATTGGGCACAACATTACACTTATTCACAGCAACACTTAATTTAGACAACACAGACAAAATGGAAAGTAATTAAAGCTGGTATTCATCATGGAAAGAGAGGTTAGAAAGGTCATTGACCTTCTGCTGCTCTACTGTGTAATTAGAAAAAAATAACACAAAATAACCTCTGATTACATATAAACAGCTATTCATCAGCTCCTTCTGTGTGAGCCTCTTCACTCTCATGCTATAAAACAAGCCTGCTTTTTAATTTAGCATGTGCTGCTAGGATGCACAATGTTTGAGGTGAATCAGTGTTGATGTGATGTTTCATAAATCCTGAAATTTACAGACACTGAACCAATACATATGCCAAAAATTAAGTAATGAATGTGTGATCTTAAATGTCAGTAAGTTATGTAATATATGTAAGTACATTTTACTCAAGATTGATCCAGACTTGATCCAAACTCTTTTTTAAAAATCTGTCTTATAAAGAGGCGTAAACACAGACTACTGGAGGCTATATACAAAGCACCATCTTCAATTTCTCCAAGAACAAATCTTTACTTTCTGGCTGAAGGACAGGAGGAGTAGAGAATCAATCATTGCATAGATTGAGATAAAACCAAATAAATTTCAATGTCAGAATCTACATGAAAGGGTCTTTGAGATTTGCTTGATAAGATAAGCGTTCTAAGCTCACCTGCTTTTTCTTATTCCTTGCTAATGGAGCAGACTTTAGCAATTTTGTGTGCTTGTGTCTCTGTCTGCTTTTCTGGCTTCAGTTGATCATTCAGATTTTTACTGCCAATACCTATTGTTAGCTCTCTTTTGCATGAATGAATGTGATGGCACACAGCTGTCCAAGAAACAAATCAGCGGCCAGATGTCCAGTTATTTTTAGTCCCTAAGTGTTGAGTGTATTATGTATAGAAAAGGCTGTAAATTATATTGTATTAAATAAAAAAAATTAAAAAGTTTTAAGCACAACCAGGATTTCAACTCTCAAACAAATTAATGTAGAATCAAAGCAAACTCCACAATATTCAGAGGAGCTTGTAATTGTTTTTTTAATTACTGCAGAGTTTCTACAGATATGGGCCAGGATGTGTCTAATGACGTCATCACAACAACACATACAGCCAAAGCTCTTAGATTCACGTGCATGAAATACAAGTACAGTTATCATAGAAAGTAATTACTTACTATTCGGAGTTTAAAAGAAGAATCCTGTACTTGCAATTTCAGAAGTTCAAGAAGTTTTCTGCAAATGAAGGCACAAAGATTCTGCAAGTTGCATTTGAACAAACAAACAATCTATCTATATTATATATATATATATTTTTTTTTTTTCATGCTTTTCATGAAAGCTCTTTTCCGTTTGATTAACTTACAGAAAGAAGAGAGACTTGTCAGGGAACCACTATTTACGGCTGCTATAACACAAGTGATGAATGTAACATTTTTTTTTTTTGTGGAAATTCCACAATATTAAAATTAACTATAAATTGATTAAAAGGTAGGTGTTGCAAATTCAGATAGGACAGTAAGAAGTTGCTTTCAACTGCTCCCTGTTCGGGGTCACCACAGCAGACCAACTGGTCCGCACAACAACTTGGCACAGGTTTTACACCGGATGCCCTTCCTGATGCAATCCTCCCATTTTTTTCTGGGCTTGGGACCGGCACTGCAACCAGTGGCTGGGGTTTGGACAATGGCTGGGAACTGAATCCGGACCTTCCACATGGTAGGCAAGAAATCTTCCATGGAGCCACCAATGCCCGATTAAATGCAGGTAGGACAGTAGTTTTTATTAAACAGTAGCAAACAGTACAAAACACTAAGTAAACTCAGAATCAAAGAAACAGGTAACTGACAAGCTGGCAAAGACACAGGAACTGTAGGGGTCAAAACAGGGTCAAATTAAATAAACAACTTCATTTCAGTAGGACTGAAAAATTCTGAGTGTGCTGTTACAGGCCAAATATTTAATTTCATTATCAAATTATTTAATTCTAATATTTAATCAAATTATTTAATTCTATCAAGTTCTTTTTAATTACCTTTTTTTAAATGAAATCACAAAATGTTTTCAAACCAAAGACAAACACATATTTAGGTCCCCTGAGTATGTTCACATGTTATAAGAATAATATCATTTCCCTGCATTGTTGATTTCAGTCCAGTGGTTTGAAGAAATAGATCATCATTTACTCATAAGGCATTTAAGTCAACCAAGGCAAGGCCATCGATTTGTATAAACTCAGCTAATTGCATTTTGCAGCATGAAACAGATCATTTGAGGAGGAAATAAATCAACCTGTCAGTTTATTATGTGAATCAATTGCACAGAAATATAGAAGAACATCTCACTGACGCAATGCTAATGACACTGAAAAATCCAGAAATGATGCAGGAGATTTATAAGCAGCACCATTGTTACCAGTTTGGTGTCACTCTTACAGATGCATGTTTTTTTGTTGTTGTTATCTTTCTTTTAAACTATTAAAAGTTTTTAATAGTTTTAAATTAGTCTTCACATATATTGGGTGTCTTTGATGTCCAAGTAATATGCTTGAATAATTTTGGCAAGAAGCTGTTGCTAAAAAGACAAGTGTCACAACAAATCCTCATCTCACTGCTACTGAACACAGTGAGTCACAACACAAAATGAAATATCGCACCTTTGCTTTCCCATGAATATGCTGTCCTGTCAAGAATTATTACTTACACATATTTCCTGGGCATCATAATACAGCTCTAATATAAAGGGTGACTCCAGGAGTCTTGTAAATAATAAACTAGCTAATAAGAAGAGCTGGCTAGAACCTGACAGGATTGGGACAAATTATGTTCCTCTAAGGTAAAAGAAACTTTCCAAAGGCATATAAAATGATAAGCTGGATCAGCTGTAAGCCTGTGCAGTAGTGAACTTTCCTTCTGTGGCCCTTAGTAGATGTTGTGTGTGGGTGGATATGATGTCTAGGGAACAAACCAAGGACAGAGCGAGACATGAGATTCCTTGTGTACATAGATGATGGCAAATAAAGCCTTTTAGATTACACATGTAATGAGCTGTGTTGGGATTGAAAAGCGACAGCAAGAGCAAGATCATCTTTACACGGTAAATATAATTCAGTTGCTTCTCACAAACTATAATGATGGAAGAAGAATAGTGAAACATCTTGAATTCAGGAAACTGAACAAGCTCAAGGTTGGACATGCTGAAATATTGCTTTATTTTATTATTTTACTTTCATCTGTTGCTTTAAGCTTTATAGGCCCTGTGAGAATTGTTCCCATATGCTGTTTAAAAAATGTACAGTAGTAGATGATACAGAGTATAAACAAGATCACAGAAATTCTTAGTAGCGGGAAAAGGATTTGGACATTTTAAATGCTGAATCAACAGGCATGAAGAAAGAAATTCAAAGAATGTATTTCTTATAACAGTTTCTTATAATAGTTCATTCTGTGTAGACAAATTTATGGACTCCTGATCCTCATATGTCTCTAATTTTTTTTTACTAAACTGCTAATGGCATTAGCTTGATATTAACTTGTAGTCACATGGGTTTCTCTCAGAAGATATTTTAATGCACAATGCCACACTGAACACACTTTATTAAAGTTTTGGTTGAATTTTAAATGATAGGTTCAAGTTACATGCTGTAAAAGTAGAAAATCTAAACACTGTAAGAAATTTCTATTGTAAGATTTTCTATTATTGTAAAATTATATATATTGTATTATTATTAAAAAAATTATTATAACTCAAAGCACAGTATGATTGTGTTACAGCTGATACTAACACTTTCTAATATCTTTTCTAATGTATTATAATAACTTACAGTCTTTCTGTAAGTATTTAGAGTCATAATAAATAAAGTTTGAAACTGGGAAATGAATATAAATTGGTATTTGACTCAGAATTTTTTCTTTTTCTTTTTCTTTGAGTCAAGGTAATTGTCTTTGAAAACAGCCAATTAAATAAAAACAATTATATATATATATATATTTTTTATAATCATTTTTATGATTAGTATTAAATTCCACCCATCTATCTATTTTCTGTCTTTACACATTTGCTCACATCTGGATGTAATGATACACTAACCAATCCAATCATGACTGTATAATCTGCACATGACCCAATTAAGCCCAGTCAGAGAACCTGGAGCTGTCATTTCTGAACATAAAAATTAAAATAGTATACAATATTACAATTTATAAAACAATAAATAATAATATCAATCAATAATATTGATTTTATTTATTTATTTTATGTATTTTTAATATTGATTTTAATTTAATTATATACAGTTTGCTCTTTGCCTTTATCCAGAGCAACATACAATTTATCTCATTTTATACAACTGAGGGTTAAGGGCCGTGCTCAGGGAAACAGCAGTGGCTTGGTGGACCAGGGATTCAAACTCCCAACCATTAGTCTAACTGTAGTCTAACACCTTAACCACCAAGCTACCACATTTTTAGTAGCTCACATGCCATGGCCCAGGTTCGATTCACAGGCAGAAAGCCCGGATAAAAAGAAAGGGTTGCATCATTAAGGGCAACCGGTATAAAACCTGTGCCAAAAACAAATAGGTGGATCAGATGATCCGCTGTGGTGACCCTGAACAGGTCAGTTCAACAACAACATAAACAGCTTACTATTTGTTTATTTATATATCTATTTACCTATTAGGAATATGAAGTATTGTGGTAATTAAACACTGAAGCTGTGAGTTGTTAGAGAAGAGGTGTGGATGACAGATATATGTAAAGTCTTATTATCTCATAGCACAAGTTCAGATTCTCTAATGGCTCATAGAAGCAGAATGATTTAATAATATGTTTATAATATTAGTTTGGGGAATTAGACCGGAGCAGTCAACCTCACAGAATGCATTAACAGAGACTGAAGAATAGAGACATTTAATCAAGTGCCTCTTATGTAATAAGTAAGTGCTCAGGATTTAACATAAACACAAACACAAGAGCTCAAAAACGAGTCCAGAACCACAGAGAGGGGCAAAGCACAGCATGACTCTTTTAAAGATAATTTGAAATGGAAACCATGATGCATTCCTTTCTTCCATGGAGTAACAAAAAGCTGCATGAGAACAGGAAGTAGGAATAGGAGAATATATAGGTCAGAAGGTATTGAGTAATTTATATAATAGCACCTCTGATATTATTATATTAATGCACTCATTTGAATACATTCTGAATTATTTTTAAGAAGGGTCTTGTATTGGAAAATTAGATGATTTTAAAAAACTTTTATGTGTGGAGATTTTTTGAAAGGAGTCTCCACTGTCTTTTGCAAGAGTCAGAAATAAAGCGGATCCCTTAAGTTTCTCGCATGTTTTCAGGACATAGGACTTTCTTTTTTATTTTCATTTCATTTTTGGAGTTGTTTTTCTTCAAAAGAAAGAAAAAAGAGCAGCTGGAAAGGGAATGACACTGATAAAAAGAAATGAATTGTTTAATTAAATGAATATTTGTAATTAAATAAAATTAAATATATTGCCTCCATTACATGCAACTATAAATGGACAAAATGTACAATGTCTTGTTGTTCATAAATCATTAGTGTTGGTAAATTGCTGTACTGTCATTGATTGTTTTGCTGTAACACCATGCTCTGTCATAGTTTATTCCTTACATATAGTATTATCCTCTGTATTGATTTAATGAAATATCACTATACAGTGACATGTATTGATTTAAGTTATGGAAAAATCAGTTCGCCCTGAGTGTTCCTGGGATGGATAGATAGATAGATAGATAGATAGATAGATAGATAGATAGATAGATAGATAGATAGATAGATAGATAGATAGATAGATAGATAGATAGATAGATAGATAGATAGATAGATAGATAGATAGATAGATAGATGGGTCTAGATGGATATGCATGAATGGATATAACATGAACACAATGCCATGCTGAAAAAATGGTGGGTATGGTTGTCATATTTGTGCACAACATGACCAATGAGATGAACTAACAGTTCTGTTTCTGATTTCATCTTAAACATAACATGCCATGCTCTGATGAAACAAGACACGAGGGTATACATTTTTAATGAGAATAGCAGTTTCCAGGAACTATTGGTGATGAGAAACTGTAAATGGGTGTGAGGAGCAGAGGTTTTGAACTAAACAACAACAAATTAACAAATTCTGATCTAGTCAATGACAATGATGCACTACCTTGTTGAAATTGACCTAAAGTCAGTATTAATAACACTTGTTTTGGTCAACTAGGTGGATTACGTAGCAAGTTATATCATTTATCACTGACGCATCACAAGTAGCTTGAAATTTTGGCAGTTTGGGTGTAAAAGATAAAATTGCACTGTGGATGTAAGGTAAGGTTTAAACCCACAAAGCTAGAGAAATCAGAAATCTAACACAGTTTACGACATTGAGAACCTGTCTCAATAAACCTGTCTCTATATGGTTTTGTTATGTTTAATTTTTTCAAGCCACATCTGCAATACATGTAAATTACCATGAGATAATGAATGTGATGGTTAACTGCCCTTGGAGTTACCTCTTGCTGATGAGCAAAAAAAAGACTATTGCTGATTCACAGAGTTGCCAGCATGAAAAGCAGGGTAGAGGAGAGGATAAGGCGCTCCCTGGTGTACAGATTCGGTACTGCAAGTCCAAATAAGTGAGAAAGAAAGAAATACAGAACACGTCTTGCAAGGCAGGTGCACACAACTGATAAGACCCAAAACAGTGTTAAAGTGAATATGTGGTGCTCTCATTCCAGAAATATTGTGTATTAATTGTGGTTGCATTTAAGAAATTTAAGTAATTGCGTTTAAGAAAATATTATTATCTAGTAGCAACAAGTATGAGGTAGTAGTAGTAGGTGGCTAGACTTGATTTAATCCGAAACTAATTTTAATTCCAGTCACCTGGACTACACAGTAAATAAATCATATCTGAGTGAGTGAGTGCAGGTGAATGTGTCTAATATTTCTCATTATAAGATTATTATAACAAAAATATAATGTGATAACATTCTAAACCTATTCAAAGATATTTTTATGCATCTCAGGCTAGACACTGGTATTCCATTAGCAGATAATTTTGCTGCTAATTTCTACTGCTAATTAATTTCTACAATCAAAATGATTTTCAAATAGAATAAAAGGAAGGGATATATATATGGACGCTCGGGGCGTGGCTAGTGATGCAGCATGTCGTTCCCTTCACAGGGAACCGGATTACATACGTAACCTGGTGTAGTTCCCTTTAAAGGGAGCTTGATGCTGCATCATAGCTGACGCTATGGGAATGTCAATACCAAAGCTGCCACATGCCGGGAGCACAAATGAGCCAGGAGCAGAGCATCATTACCCCAGGACACAGGAGTGGGGTCCAGATCCAGGTTAAAGAAAGGTTAAAGGTGTTTGGAGAGGACACCACACAGTGCACCTCATAGGCCTAGGAGATAGCTATCACTACTCAGCAAAAGGTGCTGCTTGGAGACCGGATTGCTTTTGTTGTGGCTGCCAAGCAGACAAAAAGGTAGAGGACCTATGCCTTGCGCTCGAGCAATAGGTGTAAGTCCCAAGAACCCAAACTGGGCACAGCAGGTGCAGTCTCTTCTGCTCCACCAACTTGTGGGGCGGAGGGCAGAAGGCCTGCAGAAAGGCCGGATGACCGGCTTACAGTAGAGCCATTTCCAGGGTCAGAAACTCCTCAGAAACTGACTCCATTGGCTCAAAAGGGGTTTGGAGAAGCCCCTACAGGACCACTTAGAGGTCCTAAGAGGGGAGACACGGTCTACAGGAAAGCCTCAGCTGCCTGGCACCACGCAGGAGGTGAGAGACCAGAGAACAGGCACGAGACTCACAGCAATGGCTGCCACATAAACCTCAATGTAGAGAGTGATAGGCCCTCAAAGAGGTGTGTCTGTAGGAGCTCTAGCACTGTGCTGTAGAGCAGTGAACTAGATCCTGACAATGCCGATTACACCAGAGGCAAAAGTTCAAAATAGTCTCCACAACCTAATTTGGGAGAACGGAGTCTAGAAACTGGTCCCCCTCAGGGGCCAGACCAGAGGTTCTAAATCTCAGGGTGGGAGTGGAGAATGACCCATGCACCTGAGAGAGGAGGATCCTCCTTATAGGAATCTCCTAAGGAGCACCATCCAGGAGGGAAAAGAGAAAGGCACAGGGCACAGTGGGTCGACTCCTCAGAGGCGAACATAGCCACTTCTACCCAGCCAAAAATTGGCATGTTCATTCCACCACCTATGGTGGAAATACCATTCCCTGGGCCTCAGCCCCTGCCTCAGCAGGAAGTCTGTTGTGCTCTGGAGTGAAAAAAGCGAGAAATCTGGTCTCTACCTAGGGCCAGATCTGGTGTGCCAACCTGAACAGGGGGTGCAAACACAGACTGCTCTAATGATTGATTAAGGGGACCTCCGAAGGTAGCCCCTGGGTTTCAGGAGAAGGTCTTTCAGCACTAGAAACATAGCCCTCATCTTCAGGCAATCTGTGTGCCATGAGAGACAGGAGGCCCAAGGCATTTAGGAGGGCTGGAACAAGGATTCCTGAAACAAGGACATGCCCTAAGATTGGGACCCAAGGTGAGAAACTGGGGTCTATCCACATAAGAATGGTATGAAGCTCATGGCGCGTAACCCTTGTGACCCTGAAAAGGGTTTCTATGGGGGTGAAAACCCCTGCTCCTGAGCCAGAGTTGAAACAGTCTCACGTGTAGCAGATCCAACTGAATAGCTTTGGTTGCTACAGTCATGAGCTGAGCACCCTCTAAGCCTGAGAGACAGAGAGGTACAGGCCTAGTCAGATTTTAAAATCAGACCTTTATGGCAGAAAGGATGGAATTCCCCAGAGCAGGAGACAGACGTGCCCGCATCATGGCTGAATCCCAAACTATCCCCCAGAAGGTGGTTCTCAGAGAGGGCGAAAGCACACACTTCACTGAGTTGAGGCCTAGGGACCTCATGTGGGCAAGCATGGCATCTTTATGCCTGGCTGCCACCCCCCTTGACTGAGCCAAGATGAGCCAGTCATCTGGATAATTGAGTACATGGATACCCCGGGGTGCAGTGATGCCAGAGCAGTCTCCATGCACTCTGTGAGAATGAGCAATAAGACTAGGCCTAAAAGGAGAACCCACCATTAGTATGCTTCGCCCCAAAAGTGAACCAGGGGAGTCTCCTGTGCTCTGGTGAGATGAATATGTGAAGATATGCACCTTTCAGGATTATCATCGCAAATCAGTCCATGGACCTGATCTGCAACACAATGACCTTCAGTGTTAACATCCCAGACTTGTATGTTACAGCATACAATTCGGAGCACACAGGTCTAAAATTGGGTGTAGCCTAACTTCTTGTTACAAGACATGCCAGGATGACCTGGGTGGGGAATGCATTCTACAGCCCCTTTCTCAGATGTGTGAGAGGTTCCTCATAGAGGAACAAGGTTGGCAGCACAACAACAGTAGGCAACATACCCTGAAAGAAGGAGAACGGGAGGCAAACTGTCTTCTGAAGCTTTTTGCCCCAGAACCCATTGTGGTGCACCCGGTAGAAGCTTCCAAACTACCAGGTGATCTGAGAGAGGTGTTAGCCTCTCGCGGTTCTCACCTTGCATACTACCCTGAAACAGCAAGTTGGCAGGGGCTAACCCCAGGAGGTGGCAACACATAAGAAGCAGAAGCATGGGCGGTCATGGCTGAACCCCAAAGCACCAGAGGTGGGAGGGTAGGCAGCAGTGGAAATGGCCATCCCGAGAACCCTAGCCCTCGGGCATTAGAATTCCACCAGGATGTCTAAAAGAAAGGTTTGTCCCTTTCTTTTATCTCTGTCAGATAACTAAATGCAGTCATGAAATGGCCGATGGCATGGCCGATGGCATTGATAAGCCCCTTCCCGCAGATAAGCTCCTTTAGTGGGTCATCTCGACTTGCAAAACTGTACGACTGCAAAACTATCATTGTGTGCATCACCACAACGGCTTAAACTGCAGGAATGCAGGCCTTCCCTATAAGGCCGATGTGCCCTGACAAGGTCTCAGTGGGAATGCAGACTTTCTCCATGCAGCCAATGAAGGGGAGAGATAGTCTGCAAGCATCTCTTTAACCTTAGGCATCGCCGCATACTCCTGTTCGTCAAAGTCCACAATGGCTGAATAGTCAGCAGTGGCTGAGGAGAACAGTCAGGCAGAATAAGGATTATTCCACAACCTTGACACCTCAGTGCGGAGGTATGGAACAAAAAAAAAGGGAGATGCCTGCATGGAGGTGAAAGGTGATGTGAAATTAGTCAGAGATTGTCAAGCTCATAGCGGACAAAACTAAACTTTCATCATGCCAAACTAAGCTAAGCTTAGCAACAGCATGAGTGATCACCTCCAGGAGCTTTCGAACACCACAGAATGCAGTGGCAATTCGAATGCTGTTCGCTCCTTGTTGCCCACATTGAGCTCCTCAGAGTCCGATGCAGATAGCATTATATCCTCATCCAGGCCAAGGCAGAGGTATTAGAGTCAGCTGAGAGGACGAAAGGGATTCAATAAGCTGTGAAACAATGACCGAATCAGGCGCGCTGCCTCGACAGATGCGGGACTCGAGCCATGTGGCACAAGCGCTTGGCTGGAAATACAAGCAAGCGAGTGCTGAATGAGCTTAGTGACAGAAGCAATTCAGTGACATACCACTCATCATTGCCCACATCGAGCTCCTCAGAGTCCGATGAAGGTAATAATTTCTCGTACGGGTTGGGAGAAATCACAGAACGAGCAGGGAAATCCGAGTCTGGAGAAAGGGAAAGAGAAAGGGGATCACCCGTCTCTTGTTCCGCCTCTACTAACTCGACCTGTGAGACACATGATTTAAGTCGGCATGCTACCTCAGCAAACATGAGACCAGAGTCATGAGGCGCATGCACTTGGATGGAGAAAACCACCAAGCAAGAGTGGAGAGGAAAAGTTTCACAGTGCATGCAGCCGGCTCCCTCAAGAGCTGCGCGTGCACACTCCACTATCAAACAAACAACACGGAAAAAGTGTGAATCGTCCCCCGAAATGTAGCGGGGCACGGATGCATGCACTTTCTGAACATGCCATCTTTCCTAATCTTTTATATATATCTTCTTTTTCCCTAGTCTAGACAGACAGGACAAACAATCGACACAAAGATACGCAAAGCGCTTTCTGAAGACAAAGAAGCTGGAGTTGCCAGAACAAAGAAGAGTCTTGATGTATATCTTCCTTGTAGCCTGAGAGATGGTGGGACCAGTTGATTGAATGTTGAAGATCACACAGAGCATGCAGCAGTGCAGACTGTGATACATGCTTTGAGGTAAGAGGGTGCTGGTCTGTTTTTGGCAGTTTTTGTAGGCAAAAATCATGGTTTTAAATCTGATACATATATGTCATCTAGTTAAATACATATAAATAGAGATAGTTATACATCATAAATACATATCGTTTTGAAAACTACAGGCTTTCACTGAAAGTCTTTTTTTTTTTTTTTTTGCATTTTAGGAAATTTCATGTTACTCCCAAACATGAAAAAACAACTGTAGCACAGAAATAGAAAACATATCAAATTGTGAACTGAAATGGTTAGGCTTATATCTTATATTCAAATATTTTATATTCGCTCTGGCATACATCCAACACTTAATCAAAGCCTGATATAGACCATGTGAGCAACTCATACTTAACCAGCAAGTTTTATCTTAATGCAGCTGAATTCTTTAAATCAACTGTAGGATTAACTCTATCATAGAGCCGATATTGAAAAAAAAAAATTAAATATACCCAGTGAAAAGAAACCACTTTGTCAACAACTACACAATTTCAAGATCTCCTTGTATGTATTCCTAAGACATCTTCCTGTGTTGCAGACACTGATGAAATGCAAGCGTAAAACAGAAAACAAGTAGTCGAAGCAGAATCACAGATTCCTTAGATAACTGCAAAGATAGGACCACAAACTAATGCAACAATGTGAAGAGATCTTACTATAACAAAGAAAGAGAGAGCTAATTTGATCAATTTGAAATTGATCACACTTCCTACACCCCAGCCCCAGAATCACACCTCCTCTACCCCAGCCCTATGATGGTCTTCTGGACATCTGTGATACATTCCACTTTCTAGACAAAAACGAATGAAAATGTTATGTAAGAGGTGTCTTTGGTACTGAAGGGCCACAGCACTGCATACTGATTGAACATTTCAGCTCATTACCAAGACCTTCTTGATTTGAATTTGGCTTACTAGAAGAGAGAAAACATTCACCAGTTGTAGGGCTGTAGGCCTTCAGGACATTAAAATGAATACCTTTGCTATAGACAAATACACACTCAGTGAGCTTTGCAGATGAACACAACAGATGGAGTTAGGGATTTTTAAGATCAGGAACTTCTTGTAATAAAGTTCAGTGCAAAAGTTTGGATACCCTTAGGACAAAAATAAAGACATACTACTTCTCAGGAACATGTATCTTTTTAGAAACAGAAAAATTCAATTCAATTCAATTCAATTTTATTTGTATAGCGCTTTTAACAAAGAGCATTGTCTCAAAGCAGCTTTACAGAACATAGGAAACAATAAACATAAAAACAAACATTCCTAGATGTTAGACAAAATTTTCCCTAGTGAGCAAGCCTGAGGTGACTCAGGCAACTGTGGCAAGGAAAAACTCCCTTAGATGGAATTAGGAAGAAACCTTGAGAGGAACCAGACTCAAAAGGGAACCCATCCTCATCTGGGTGACACCGGAGAGTATGATATGAACAATGACCTTTCTGCATTAGTTGTGTGATACAGATACAGCATGTGTAGAATGTTATGTGTAAAATGTCCACATAGGGTTGGCAGTGCTGCTTTGAAATCTCCAGTCCTCAGAAAACAGAACCCAGCTGGAGCTGGTCCATCTCTGGATGCCACCGGAGCTGGCACAATCTCTGTGTGACTCGGGGGTGGGTAGAAGAAGGGAAACAAATGGAAAGGAATTAGCATAGCTGCTATTCATAATATTAGCAGGCACTAGATGATGATGTGCATTTAATCAGATGTATTGGAGTACAAAGTTATGGGATTTATTAGGTGTATGCCTAGCTAAAGAGATATGTCTTTAGTCTACGTTTGAACTGGGAGCCTGTGTCTGAGCCCCGAACACTGTCAGGAAGACTGTTCCAAAGTTTAGGAGCTAAATATGAAAAAGCTCTACCCCCTTTTGTAGACTTTGATATTCTGGGAACTACCAGAAGTCCAGAGTTTCGAGATCTTAAGGAGCGTGATGGATTGTAATGTGTTAGAAGACTGGCTAGATATGTGGGAGCTAAACCATTTAGAGTCTTGTATGTAAGTAGTGCTAGCTTATAATCAATTCTAAACTTAACAGGCAGCCAGTGCAGGGATGATAATATTGGGGTTATATGATCATACTTTCTTGACCTGGTAAGGACTCTGGCAGCTGCATTCTGGATTAACTGTAGCTTGTTTATTGAAGATGCAGGACAACCACCTAGTAATGCATTACAATAGTCCAGTCTGGAGGTCATGAATGCGTGAACTAGCTTTTCTGCATCAGATATAGATAAAATGTTCCAAAGCTTGGCGATATTTCTGAGGTGGAAGAAGGCTATTTTTGTAATATCGGAGATATGTTTTTCAATGGACAAATTGCTGTCTAATATTACGCCCAGGTCTTTCACTGTAGAGCTATTAGTAATAGAAAATCCTTCTAAGTACAGGTTGAATTGTGAGAGCTTCTGTGTACTGGTTTTTGGACCAATCAGTAATATCTGATTGGACCAATCAGTAATAGTCTTATCAGGATTGAGTAATAGAAAATTAGCAGTCATCCAATCTTTAATATCTTTAACACGCTTTGTTAATCTGGACAGTTTAGGTATTTCATCTGGTTTTGATGAGATATATAACTGTGTATCGTCAGCGTAACAATGGAAACTAATCCCATGCCTTCTAATGATGTTGCCTAAGGGAAGCATGTATATTGAGAAAAGCAGAGGTCCTAAAACTGATCCTTGTGGGACCCCATATTTCACTGGAATTACACTGGACAGTTCTCCATTTAAATCTACAAAATGGTATCGATCAGACAGGTAGGATCTAAACCATTTTAATGCCTGTCCCTGAATACCTATGTGATTTTGTAAGCGGTATACCAGAATGTTATGATCTATAGTGTCGAATGCAGAACTAAGATCAAGTAAGATTAATATTGAGATGCAGCCTTGGTCCGAAGCTAAAAACAAGTCATTTGTGATCTTAATTAGTGCAGTTTCTGTACTATGATGGGGCCTGAAACCTGACTGAAATTCTTCAAGGATATTGTTTTCCTGTAAGAAGGAGCATAATTGAGTAGACACAACCTTTTCTAATATTTTAGATATAAAAGGAAGGTTTGAAATCGGTCTGTAATTTAATAAGTCATTAGGGTCTAGTTTAGGTTTCTTAAGAAGTGGCTTAATAACTGCTAGCTTGAAAGGTTTAGGGACATGACCTAAATATAACGAGGAATTAATAATGTTGAGGAGAGGCTCTCCAGCTATGTGTATCATTTCTTTCAGTAATCTACTTGGAATTGGATCTAACAAACATGTTGTTGAATTAGCCGTGGTGATAAGTTTATACAGCTCTTCCTTCCCTATACCTGTAAAGCATTGTAGCTTTAAATGTGGAGCTTTAGGTTGGACTAGACCACCGGATGCTGTCAAAGATTGAACATCCATTATTTTGTTCCTGATACTAATTTTATTTTGTCGGTGATGAAGTTCATAAAGTCCTCACTACTAAACTGTGATGGAGTATTCTCTTCAGATATCTGATGTTTTGTTAATCTAGCCACTGTACTAAATAAGAATCTGGGATTGTTTTGGTTTATTTCTATCAGTTTGCTCAAATGCTCAGCCCTAGCAGCTTTTAGAGCCTGTCTATAGCTGGACATACTGTCTTTATATGCAATTCTGAAAATTTCTAATTTAGTTTTTCTCCATTTTCGCTCGAGGTTACGGGTTGCTCTGTTGAGGATGTGAGTATGACTATTATACCATGGTGCAGATGTTTTATCTCTGACCTTTTTTAATCGGATGGGGCAACAGTATCTAGTGTGCTGGAGAAAATAGTGCCTATGCTGTTAGTTAAAAAATGGAGTTTCAGACACATTTCAGCTTTTTTTTCTTTACAAAAATTGTATTTAAAATTAAAAAAGAGACAAGAATGTCATTGTGCATCTAAATGTCTAAAATACACTAACATAGGTCAAGGTTTTGTACATTGGATTCCAAACCAACATGATTAACACAAAGCATCTATATTCCTAAAACGGTGACAAAGTGACAACAGTGACAATACACATCTATTTTCCTTTCATGGTTTTGTGTACAATAAAAGTCATATAGTGAGTTACTTTGTTTTGTGTACATATAGAAATATAAAAGTTTCTTCGGTAAATGATGAAACATTTGTTCCTGTGAATAGTTGAATTACTTTGTAAATCCTGAACTCTGCACTGTATCTTAAAACAATGGAAACACTTGTCTCTTTTATAGGTGGTTCAGGAAGCCAGCTAAGCTCTCACAGGGAAAAATGGATGTATTGAAATAGAGTTTTTCATACTAAAAGAATGCATCTATGCAATAGGCAGGGGGTTTGAGAATGAACAGCAAACCAGCAGACTCGGCTGACTTGTTGCAGAGGTGCTTTTAAAAAATGTAGCTGCTTGCTGTTTCTTTCTCTCTCTCTCTTTTTTAATGGGTACAGAATATCCTGGATTCCAAGGTGCTGTGGAGTAGCTCCTTTTGGACGCTTACACTATATATATATATTCATTGTCTACCGCTTATCCGAACTATACTCGGGTCACAGGGAGCCTGTGCCTATCTCAGGCGTCATTGGGCATCAAGGCAGGATACACCCTGGACGGAGTGCCAACCCATCGCAGGGCACACAAACAACCGGAGTACCCGGAGGAAACCCCCGAGGCACAGGGAGAACATGCAAACTCCACACACACGGCAGAGGCGGGAATCGAACCCCCAACCCTGGAGGTGTGCGGCAAACGTGCTAACCACTAAGCCACCATGCCCCTATATATATATATATATTGCTGGTTCCTTCCTTGGACCACGTTTGATAGATACTGACTACTGCAGACCGGGAACACCCCACAAGAGCTGCAGTTTTGGAGATGTTCTGATCCAGTCGTCTAGCCATCACAATTTGGCCCTTCGTCAAACTCGCTCAAATCCTTATGCTTGCTCATTTTTCCTGCTTCTAACACATCAACTTTGAGGACAAAATGTTCACTTGCTGCCTAATATATCCCACCCAATATGAGGAGATAATCAATGCTATTCACATCACCTGTCAGTGCTCATAATGTTATAGCCGATCGATGTATATGTACAGTATATTATGCAGAGGACAATATAAGTATTGTCACCATACAAAATTTTTAAATGAGTGCTAGAGGAGCAAAGAGCACACAGTAAAGAGTAAAAGCTAGCATATGTGCGGATTTATATATGTATTTATTCTAAAGTTAGGAGTTAGTGAAATGTTCACAGAAGAGGTGGGTCTTTAACCATTCTCTAAAGATACGTACGGATTCTGATAAGATAAGTTACGAATTCTGCTGCCTAGATGGAGGTTGGAAGTTCTGGTTCTGGAAAGGAAGCTCATGCCTTGCTGAGGTCTTTCAAATCAGTTCTGATGGACGAATGATGAATATGTTTGTAAATCTTCAGCTATGAGCTGCAGTGTGTAGGTCTCACATTGCATGGAGAATATGAATTTATTCCTCAAATCTGTCTAGCATCATTATATTTCTCTTAATAATGTGGATATATTTGTATGTGAGGTGAATGTGTGAAGCATGGTAAGTAACTGGGGGTAGTTAATTCCATCAAAAAAAGAACATTTTCTGGCTATTTTTACCCTTTTAGTAAGAACTCTAAGTAGAACACTTTTAGGAAGAAAGAAACTCTACCCATAAAAAATACCTCTAAAAGTACCTTTTATGGGTCTGTTTTTTGAAAGCGTGTATGATTGTCATCCATTAGTGTAATGACAGTACAGTAATGATACTCATTACACCAAAATCAGGAAGCTAGAATAAGCCGGAATATGCTGTTTATTCTTTGTTCCAGTGTCTCAGACCTTGTTTGAGGTGTACTGCGTATGTGTATTGTTGTACATATAGACATCGGCTTGCTTTATTCCTGCCTGAACAGAAGGTGATATGGATTTTATGGCGTCTTGCTTAAATCTCATACCTTTTTCTAGGTGAAATCATGGAACCAGAAAGTTACATCTACAGCACAAATCCTTATTATAATCCTATATTCTACTAAGCTAAATATTTCATTAAGACTTGGAAGATTCCAAATTAAAACCATATAATCAGCAGAGTATATAATTGAACACATTTTAGATTAAAGCAGGCTGTCAAAGGTGACCAAATACAGGTAGTCACTCACAGCACACAAAGCGAGGACTGCAGAGGATGTGACAGCTTCCTGAATAATCTTGCTTAGATATGCATGAGCTATAGATGGAGTGTAAAACAGGAAGCACACACAAGCCACTGTGAAGTTCACAAGAAATAACAATCCCTTTAAAAAGAAATATCCCCTTAATAAAATCAATTTAACCCATGAGTGATCCTTAATTGAAATCTGGTTAATTCTTTTACAAGCCTGTCTGAGATTCCATTAACAAACCCCAAATCAAATGGTGAGAGGTAATAGTAGGTTTTGGCACTGATTTCTTTTTTTCAGCCATTGCTTAATATGGCAGGCTTGACCTCCTCCCCCAGCATTGGTGAACAAACCACCCATGACCCAATCCTGATTGCAAATGTCTTGTCCATCATGGATTACATGCTCCATTGTGCTGCAGAACCTCAGTCTTCTCATCCAGCAGGATACCTGGCCTGTATTAGGAAGCTGTCCACATCCACATGAACTGTCTACTCAAAATTCATCAGCTTTCTTTAGTATATTGAAGCGAAAGCATTTACAAAAAAAAAAAAAACCTCACTGCCTGAATTTGATATGTAAGTGGATATAAATACATTTTCTGAAATAAAAAAATCATCGATATAAATAATGAGACACTATTTTTTTTATTTAGAAAGCCTGACTTTCGGGACTAGGATGGTTCAAGTTGACAGAAACCAAAAAATGAAGTTACCCACTCATATAACCACTTCTGAGCGGTTATTTCACAACTAACTGTGGTTAGCATCTCATAATGCATATGAAACCTGGAGATGTATAGGCTATGACAACAGAAGACCACATCTGGTCCTGTCAGCCAAGAACTGGAAGATGGGGCTACAGCGGGCACAGACTCACAGAAACTGAACAGATGGAGAATGATTATTATAAATAGGCAGTGGCTCATCAAGTGCCAGATATATATATATATATATATATATATATATATATATATATATATATATATATATAAAAAAGCTCACTGGAGTCCCTCACCTCTGCCCCGTCTTTTTTTTTTTCTTTGATAGTCTGCTCCAAGTTTACCCAGGGACAGGCGGCACTCCAATTACTGTAAACATACCTTCCTAAATATGAGAACAACCACATTGTTTCTGGGGGCTGAATCTGAAACAGTGAATTTCTGTCAGATCCTGAGAGTTCAGAGTGTTTGGGTGTTGTGTGTGTCAGGAAAGAAAGTGTTGCCAGGATGAGTGGTGTGGGGGCGGTATACTATTGGGGTTCCCTGAATACTTCAGGCGATATTCACAACTTCACACTCCTGTAATGTTGAACTGTGTGGGTGAGAGGCTTATAGACGTGCCTGTCTTCTGTGTTTGTTGTGGGTGAGTATGGCGGTGTCTCCTACATGCCCTTCTCTCCTTGTTCCCTGTCCTGCATCTCTGAAACAATGCCACAGAGGCTCTCGCATAGATTTTATTCCAGGTTCCGGCAGTTATTCAGTTATTCTAATCTCATTCCAGCTGCCTGTGTTTGCTTCATGACATTTCACGACTTTTCATATCGAAATTTGAGGCAAACGCAGCACCATCATAACCACTTCAGGAGATCAGAGATCACAAGTGAATCATAGATATGTTTCATCTATTGTATGTGAACGTCACAAATGTTGTGAGAGCAATATGTGCCATCTGGTTGAGAGTGCACAGCCATACTTGGAAGCCAATACAAAATCCATTCAAAACCAGACACTGGGCAATATAAGAGTAGACAGTCCTAATAAATTCTTTCTTTGCATGAACGAGCATAGGCATGAAGTGAGGTTATGTACTAGTGATAAGACATCTGGCCATGCAGAATAATTCTGCATTAGCGATTATTGATAGAGTTTCTCCTACATGAAATTAATCAACACCTACTGAGTAATTAGATTTGACAATGTTGTGCTAAATTTTCTATGACGTTAACACATTTGTCCACCTACCAACTGCATTTCTGATTTGGGTCTTGTATTGACTTCACTACTACTGGATAAACATCCCTGTCTAAGCAGTCAGCATTTGTTCAAATTAAAGCACTCCATAGCTGACATTTTGGCAGTGTGCATCTCTGTGAGCCTCTGAAATTATGTTTACCCATAAACCCCTTTTCGAAGAATCAAAATCTTCAAAAAAAATTTCCAGGAACATAATAAATACATTAAAGAACTTCCCGATTGGCAGTCCCTAAACCTATCTGCATTAATGTTCAGCAGTAGACCAGTTTTAATAGTGGTACAAAAACAAATGGATATACACAGATAGTATCTTCTTTACGTCAGTTCTCTGAGAAAGATAAAAGGATGCCTCTGTGGAGACAAAATAAGCAATAAAACATTTTAAATGTGCTTATTTCAGCTTAAGATGTTCACAAATATAGTTTTCAGTTTCTCAGTAGGCTACAAGATGAAACCCAATTTGCATTGTTTAGCATGTACTTAGCAAAGCTAAATATCATTTGTTTAATATCTTTATTTCGAGAGTAAGTGCTAACTGAATTCTTACACAGTTAATGCAGGTGCAGTTATGTAGGAATTTATAGTAAATGGTAGTGAAAATCCCTTGAGTTGGAGAAAATCAGGCTTGCTGGTCAGCCTGGAGCGTCTAATATCAATTCACAATTCCACATAAAACCACAAGCTCAGCTGCAAATCCAGTGCCATCAAAGGTACAAGGGTTTAATGGAAAATTTTCATCTCTGCAATTTATACAATCCACGTATAGACTGACATTTCCAAGCCTGCAAGTCTTAAAGGCCTCAAATATTCTTCATGGTAGAAGAAAATGATTGAAAGATTGAACTGAAATATTATAAGTCCAATATTCACCAGTGTTCCCTTCTTACAAAGTCCAAAGTCTATTTTTAATCTTTGAGGATCTTGAAATCAGAATCCCTAGGAAGTGATAGAGCATGTCATTGTTTCTACTTAATGTCTTATTTTTAAACTTAATATCTTATTAGTTAGTCTTAATAACTCATAATTTCTAGTTAATATCATGCAATTTCAAGTTCTTATTACTGTGACTGAATATTTAACACCTCACTATTCAGACTAATTTATTTAATATCAGCTTATAATTCTGATTCATCACGCTGTTTCTCAGATAGCAAGTAAATCAGACATTGCTTCAGTGGAAATGAGTTGACACGAATACAGTACGTCAAATGGCTATAAATTCTGCTATATGCATTCAGGAACAGTTATGGTTTTGACGGCTTGAATTTGATATACATATGTATACAATAGCACAGTAAGAAACTCTCCATTATATAAATGGCAACAATGGTCTATTTGACCATATCAGTAAATTATATACTGCTTTACATTGAATAATATAAGTTATGAGAGGAGGGGGGCACGGTGGATTAGTGGTTAGCACGTTTTCCTTCTTTTTGTTCACTTCTCTTACAGACATTGCAATACTGCAAGTTATACAGTATGTCTGAGGTCTCATAGGTTGAGGATGGATCCACAAGGACAGCCTTGAAGATGAAGGGGGCTTCATATGAAGATGGCTTGGGAGTGCAATTGATATGAACAGTTTTGCTATGATGGTTTAGGAGTTATCAACGAACAGTTGCTAACTTCTACAAAATAGACTTCATATTAAAACTTGAATAAATTTCCTGGTTATATAATTGCACTATTTGACCATATAGCACACAGTTATAAAAGGGAAATGATTTTATAATCACACTTTCTGCTATCACCCAGATGAGGATAAGTTCCTTTTCAACCTCTCAAGGTTTCTTCCTCATATGGTCTAAGGGAATTTTTCCTGGTCACAGTTGCATTTGGCTTGCTCATAGGAATAAATTAAAACATATAAAATCTATTCATACAATTCACTTAAAAGAAACTTATACGTTTCTGTGCTTTGTATCACTGTCTACTGTTAAAGAGCTATGTAAATAAAATTGAATTAAACTGATCCTGAATTATAATCCCTAAAGATAGGGAAGCATAAATTAGGAGTAATATTTAATAGCATAGTATGACACTAAATAAGGTATAAGTAGTTATAAGGACAAACATAAGACATTTTACCTTATTTCACAGCAGGTGGATTGATGTGAATATTGTTCTACAGCTTCTTTAAGGGCTACTTAAAATATTTTATATGGTCTAAATATCACAAACCTGTCAGGAGTCAGTGTTGGTACCTTACAGCTTTGGAGCTTGATCATAAGCTTAGGTTACTGTGTATGCAGAGTTTGGCATGATATACTGTCTGTGTGTGTGTCAGAGCCGGGGCTTGAACTAGGGTCTCTGGTGTGAGAGGTTGACTCTCACTGAGCCACAGGGGGGTGGTGAACCCAATAGTGAGACGCACTTGAGAGAATTAAAAATGCAGTGTACTTTAATAAAAGTTCAGGCAACAAAAATCCATAAGGGAAACAGAAATAATCCAAAAGGTAGTCTAGAGAAAACTCCAGGAGAACAAAAATACTTGAATAACACAGAGAACAGGAAAATCCAGAGTCTAAAAACCAAAACAGCCAGAGCACTAGAGATTTAATCAGGATGCTGGCTTTGGAACAACTAAAAACCAAACAGTAAAACTGAGCGCCGAGGACACTTAAATACACAGAACAGAACAAGACACATGTGAGAACAATAACACTAATTACACAGGCGAAATCAGGGCAGAGGAGCTCCACGAGGACCTCTAAAGGTCAAAACCTAACAAAACACACCAAGATACTGACGTGTCTGTGTGCATGTGTGTGTGTGTGTGTGTGTTTGTGTATGTGTGTGTGTTCCCTCCATATCCTCTATCTACCTTTCTCAAAAAAACTGGCCCTTAGGTATGAGTTAGTTTGTAAATGTACTGTATGTGCGATGCCATGCAATAGACTTGTGCATAATCAATGGTGTATCCCTGCTTTGTGACCAGTGTTGTGTTTACTGAAAATAATATGAAATGAATGTTATGCTTTGCTAAGCAAATTTCACACTCACACACCAACCTATTACTCCAACTGAACATCCGACAACTGGGAGCTCTATTATAATTATGTTAATATGGAATCTGATTCTGACAAGTTTTCATTAGCATTGGGATTCTTCAGCAACTACATGGCTGCTATACGATACTGAATTTATCACCTTGGAGCTCTAAAACGCCAAATATTCATTCAAGGTGCACTCTGATGGGTCTTTTGCTTAAAAGGATTAGAATCTGTTATTGCCAAAGCAGCAGATAACATCTATTTTGTAAGACACAGACAGGTTGGATTAATGTAATCACATTTTTTACACACATACACACCATGTTAGTGATATAAAATAGATTAAAGCATGCTGTTATTTATCAATAAAGAAAAGATATCATTTATTTAATGTTGTTTAATGTTTATTTAACATTTATGGAAGGAGTCTCCAGTTTCAGCGCTTTGTAACAGTCAGTAGTTTTCAGACATTTGAAAGTCTGTATGCTTTCTTATTTCTCAGTATCTGCACATTTTCTCCTATTCCTATTCACGACAAATAAAATAGCCTAAGCCCTCACCAGCACAGAGATTCCCATTCAACCCTGAATTTATCACCTCGGGATTCCCAAAAGCCTTATAATCTTTGAAAGGCCAGACTGATGTTTTATGATTAGAAAGAATCAGGATCTGTTATTTCCCAAGCAGCCGTTAATATCTGTTTTACAGCACAGACAGGTCGGATAGCTGTAATTACATTACACACACATTCACTCTATTTTTATCCCTAAGCTCTATAAAGCCTCTTGAGGTGAAATAATTAGAAAGTTCTGCATGTTCGGCAAGAGGTTGTAGTTGACACAGACTTTCACACTTCCACATCAAGTGTCCTCAAAACCTAAAAACAAGTCTTCCATTCAAAGTCTGCACAAGGCTTCTTAAGACTTCACTGACTTCTGCTCATAATCTACCTGTAGTTGCTAGATAATTCCTTCACTAGGACTTGTAATAATTATAATTATAATTGTAATAATTAAAGGACACTGAAAATGAGAGACATTTTAACACACATGATGTTTGTAGAACCAAAAGAAAACAATATTATTCAATTTAAGTCTTTTTCTCCAAAGCCAAATAAACATGATGGATATTTACTAGGTATTTATACATCTAACAAAATAGTAAAGCCATAGACGTACAACATTGTATCATGGATGGTGTATTGTTATCAACTGCTACTCATATTAGTTTAGTTTAGTTTCTGGGTTCCAAATCAGGTGTTATTTTGGATTTTTTTTGTGAACCAAGGGCAACGGCACCACCAATGGTAATAAAGAATACATTAAATGGTATGAAGAAGTGAGGCAATAAGAAGCAAGACTAAAGGAGATTTGATCTCCATTTGGACTTATTTTTCATCCCATTTCATTGGCATATGATTTGTAAAACAGTGATTGAGAAGACATCTGAAAAACACTGCAATCAACTTGAAAAATGTAGATTATTTACACTAGCATGCTGCTACATTCCCACAAATGGGAACGGCCTAGGGTGAGCGCCAGAATGGTAATAATTTAAGATTGTGGTTAGGTTGGATGATTGTGATGGTGAATATGAGTAGGACAGGAGATATGATTATAGCTTTTAATTCCAACACACAACAACAGGACTGGCACTTCTTTAAGGACAGTAAGAATAGGACAACCATGAAACCAGGACAACAGGGAAACTAATTTCACGTAAAAGAACAAAATGATGATATTAGGCTGCATTTTAAGTAGCTAATCTGGCTGCCAAAAACAAACAAAAATACAATAGGCTAAGCGAAAAAGAAACATAATGGGTGGAACTCACCCTCTAACCTAACATGTCTAGATATTCACATTAAGTCCTACACAATGGGATGTAGGTGTACACACAATCTTACCTTACTTCTCAAACCAAGGTATCCAAGAATCAAAACAACTGAGTAACAGGTAGCCAATAAATAACAAGAGGGCTACAATGTGCTGCTTTTAAACCGATTTATCTGCTTCTTATAAGTTGGGCTCTTGTCTTCCCATTGGTCAAGTCCTGCCACTGTGTTAATGGTGACTGCCACAGGGATCCACTTATAGGAGGAAAAACACACAGTGGAAAAAGGAACAGACACTGCAACACAATTAAATGTTATTCTAGCATATATTTAGTGATTTTTAATGTGAATTAAAGAGCTACTGCAGATTATAATATTTGTTATACAAAGAAAACATGACATAAACCTCCCAGTTTGGCATTACATTATGTGAAATCATAAATGCTACTTCCTGTCTATCTTTGTATGCAAACTACATCATAATTATTACGCCATTAAAGAGACCTTGTCATAAAAGTCATTATTATTTTGTGATGTTAATTTTATAATCTTCTTTTAACACACCATACAGATCTCACTAAATAAAGATTATTAATATTTGCTGATTTATATCACAGCACCCATTAAAACAGATATAGCACCCAGACAAACATTATCCATCCATTAATCTATTTATCTATTAAAAATTAGTATTCTAATGCTATAAAATCTTTAATACCTTTATGTCTAACAGAGTTGAACAGCATCATTACATGTGACCAGCATTCCAGTCTGTTTTAAAACCATCAAAAGAAAAAAGCTTGCAAATTTGTGAGGTCGCTTATGAGCCAAACTCCTGAGCTATAGCAGTAAACCTAATGGTTGGTGAAATAGCTAAAGTTCACAACCAACTTCTTTCCACAAGACAGCAGCAAGTGAAACCCTTCATCATACTTGCCTGGTTTACTAGTTTTTTTGGGTTTTTGTTTTTCAAAATGAAAGCAAATATTCTTTCACACAGCTGCATTTGACAGTCTTGATTGATGCTTTAAAGTTTTCTTTACTCTACATCATATTTTGCTGTAGGAATGACACGGCACACCTGAAACATAGATTGAAATAAATGAGAAAAACAAAAACACATTCAGAAAATAAGGTCGTCTCTCAAGGGCTTTCATTTGAATGAGAGACAAGAAAAATGAAAGACAAGAGGAAAAAAAGTAACTCTGAAATGAATAGCAAACAAACTTTCTTTGCACATCCTACATGCAAGCATATGGCAGGAGCACACCCCACACACCAGGTCTCAAAAACTCCATCACACACATACACAGCACTGAACCTACCAACAGCCACCAAATTGAACTTTAGAGCTTCCCATTGTTTTCTCAGTTTTTCAAGTGTGAGATGTTCTGGGATCAACTCATTATTTTGGGCGTATTTGCACCATCACCTTTAGCAGCTTGTATTCACACACTCAACACACAAGGTCTACACACTTTAGCATACAGCACAGCATGACACTAACCAAACTCTGGCACATAGGGAAAAAGTGCAAAGAGCGGCTCAGCTGCGGGGCCACTGTGAAGATCTCGAAAAGAGCCACAACTTAAACTAGTAATGTGAAAGAGCCAACTTTTTGTCCAGCTTATTGTCCAGTTCATCATAGAGCACATTATTAAATAACAACAGTGAATCATTCAGTAGTTTTATTGCACCTTATGTCAGAAGGTATTAAGCTAAAGGAGTTTTACTGCATGTTAAATACATGTATCTTACATTGATTTTTCACATTTCAATTCTGATTCGTCAGAATAAGGTGTTGATTATTATGTTGTTGTTATTATACCAGGAGCTTTGCCAAAAAATTGAGTTTCCGTCTGTTCTGTTGTGCTCATGTTCAGCACTGAATGTCTTTGTCATGTCACACTCCACAGTGGTGCTTAATGACTCATATGAAAATAGACACTCTGGACTTTAAGAATTTGTAGCTTTTATAGGTATTTCTGTTTTTATCTAGCCTTGTTATAGCCTTGTTCATAAGCATCTAAAATATAAAGCCGTTATCTTCAGCCATTAAAATTCTGTGTAAGGTTATCCAGCAGCAGGAAAAACACACATCTCACCCTGAATGCCAACAGAGTCCTGACTCATTTTATATCAGAACTGTGGCGATAAAATAACTCATTTGTTTATACTGATTGAAAATGTCTGATAAGTCGATCTATTCTGTCGGCAGAATGGAACGCCCCTGTACTGATAAAAAGGGTTAATATATCCAATCTTTGTCTAATCTATCTAATCTAATATCACGGCAATCCAGAGTAATAAAAGCAGTTTTTATGGACAGATGTGAGATATGATTAGAATTTATTCATAATAGAAAAAGGAATTAATGTCAAATTTTAACCCTGCCCCTAACCTTAATCTTTATATATTTCAGAAACGAAGCTTAATATAATCTGAAAAATGTTAACTTTTTTTTATTTTTTTTATTTCAAATGCATCACTGAGATCTGAGGAGCACTGTGCCAACAGGAAATTGTTATCAATTCATCAGAATTGTAGCAGCAGCTGTTTAGCTGGTAGACAGGCGTTCTTGTCCAACATCTGTCAGATCTGTAATGTAAAAGTACAAAATGTCAAAGCTGCTCGGAAAACACTTACGTACAGATATAAAGTGAAAACTGTGCGACAAAAATAAATAATTAATCACTACTGAGTCATTGAATAATCTCATTGCCTCTGAGCAGATTTTAAAGAGCAATAATATGAATATGAAATTAATTAATGCCGAATAAGTCACAGTAAAGTCAAATGCTAATTAAATTATGCTGTTGGGTTAATGTCACTGATCCACTGAGAGTTACACATGCATGAATATATAATAATAATTCAAACCTGCTCAAATTGACAAATCTACTCCAAGGGACATCTAAATATTTCACACAATATGTTTCAGTGTTCTGCCCTTTAACCCACAGTTAACTATTCAACACAAGTCATTAAGAAATATGAGCCAGTTCATTAAAATGATTCATCACTCACCCACATTTGGAATGAATATTAATTGAATTTGAAAAAGACGATTTTATCACACATTTTACGTACATTTTACTATACATTCATTTGTATAGTGCTTTTAGCAATGGCTCGAAGCAACTTTTTAAAGAAATATAAACATTGAGAATAAAAATAAAAAGTTTAAAATTAAATTTTAAATGTATCCCTAATGAGCAAGCCAGAGGCAAAGGTTTGCAAGGAAAAATTCCTTGAGACAATATGAGGAAGAAACCTTGAGAAGAAATAGATTCAAAAGGAAACTCATCCTCATCTGACACTGGAGTGTGTAATATAAAAATAGAAGTTGCTTTCGGCTGCTCCCTGTTCAGGGTCGCCACAGCGGACCAACTGGTCCGCACAACAACTTGGCAAGTGTTTTACGCCGGATGCCCTTCCTGCCGCAACCCTCCCATTTTTTCCGGGCTTGGGACCGGCACTGAATCCAGTGGCTGGGGTTGAGGCATTGGCTGGAATCAAACCCAGGCTTTCCGCATGATAGGCGAGAAACCTACCACTGAGCCACCTATCCCTATCTTCTGCATCCTCAACACTTAAACCCACTAGCTTCATATCCTCATTTATTACATCCATATACCTCCTCTTTGGCCTTCCTCTTTGCCTCCTGCCTGGCAGCTCCATGTCCAACATTCTCCTACCAATATACTCACTCTCCCGCCTCTGAACATGTCCAAACCATCTTAATCTGGCCTCCCTAACTTTGTCCCCCAAACGTCCAACATGGGCTGTCCCTCTGATGTACTCATTCCTAAAGCCTTTGTCTTGTCTATCTCTTTGAAATATCTTATGTTATCTTACATTTGAACTTATTCTGCCTATGGCCCATGTTTTGCTTGTGTCAGTAAGAGTCTTTCACATGGATCATCATCTTGTGAATCCTGTATGTGAAATGTAGACGTAATCTACTACATATGAAAGTTTTGAAAAGGACACACTCTGAGCTATATTTCTCTATTGGATGTATAACAATCTGAAAAGTTCTTGCATTAAAAAGTTTGTTTGCCCAAGGAGAGTGTGGCTCAGGAGCATTACAGACATTTGCGCAGTCAGTGTCTGATAACAAACTGAGCTAATTAGGCTTATTTCTGTTTCTCAGTACAGTTCTGAGGCATTGGTGGCTCAGTGGTAGGTTGCTCGCCTATCATGCGAAAGGCCCGGGTTCGATTCCAGCCAATGCCTCAACCCCAGCCACTGGATACAGTGCCGGTCCCAAGCCCGGAAAAATGGGAGGGTTGCGGCAGGAAGGGCATCTGGCGTAAAACCTGTGCCAAGTTGTTGTGCGGACCAATCGGTCCGCTGTGGCGACCCTGAACAGGGAGCAGCCGAAAGCAACTTCTTCTTCTGTTTCTCAGTACAGTGGGGTCTAAAAGTCTGAGACCACATTGAACTTTTTTAGTAAGATTCAATTTTCTGCACTGTTTCTAGGACCCTATTTTAATGTAAACAAATATCGATCATTTTACCTCCTTTGTGCAAAATGGCAGATTTTTCTCATGTCTAATCTCCGGACACTCCAATGGAGTTGATCGAAAATAGATCATAAGGTTTTGCACAGACTTGTGGAGTCCAGGATAGCTCAAGTGTACACTGTCATAAAAGTGAAAAGGGATCAAATAATAAGAAACTTTGAAATGTGACATTATGACCACCTGCATAATATTGTGTTGGTCCCCCTTTTGCTGCCAAAACAGCCCTGACCCTTCGAGGCATGGACTCCACTAGAACCCTGAAGGTGTGTTGTCCTGTAAGTTGCAAGACAGGGTCTCCATGGATCGGACTTGTTTGTTCAGCACATCCCACAGATTCTGCGATTGAATTGAGATCTGGGGAATTTGGGGGCCAAGTCAACAGCTCAAACTTGTTGTTGTGCTCATCAAACCATTCCTGAACCATTTTTGCTTTGTGGCAGTGTGTATTATCCTGCTGAAAGAGGCCACAGCCATCAGGGAATACCTTTTCCATGAAAGGGTGTACAACAATGCTTAGGTAGGTGGTGCATGTCAAAGTAACATCCACATGGATGGCAGAACCCAAGGATTCCCAGCAGAACATTGCCCAAAGCATGACACTGCCTCCGTCGGCTTGCCTTCTTCCCATAGTGCCTCCTGGTGCCATGTGTTCCCCAGGTAAGCGACACACACACAAGTCTTCCAAAAATTCAGCTTCAGTCATATCTAACAGATTTTCTCAGGATACTACACAAATGTCCAATATAATTAACATTCTGTGATTAATTACAAAGTTTAAGTTAAAAAAAGGTTAAGGGCATTTGGAGCCCTTAAGCACCGATTAACACCTAAAACTCTCAGGAGGCATAAACCCCTGACTCTTTTTTTCTCCATATGTTTTGATAATATCTACATTGTAGTTAATTATTTATACTAATTACTGAATGCTGTGCAAACATTGCCATTAAAACATTCTCTATACCCATAACAGTTTTTAAAATGTTGTCTTATTTTGCTACTGCCTGTTATTCACTTTTCCCCTTGGGCTACTCATTTACTTTTCTCCTCCTCATGCCTTATAGATGTCTTCCAAAGAATTCCTGCATAATAAAACAAAGATTCAAGGCATTTCTACTAATTGTTTTTCTAGACAATAGATGCCTAGAAAAACTTTGCAACATCAAATTGTGCTTTCATTAAACACTCCAGGCACTCTGTTAGATTTTAATTCTAATAAGTTTAAAAGCCGCTGGAAGATCTTAGGAAAACAAGACCTGTTGACGTAAAAGTTCAGGCTTGTTGTAATCAGGCATTCTGGTGTTCAGTAGAAAGTGATATACCTCACATCAGCACTAGAGGGCAGCAAACGCAAAGCTCCAGCATAATGATCCTGTATCTAGCGGTTGATCAGATGTGGAGTTAAATGCAATGCATTATGTAGTGGCTAACTACGTTTGCTGAATTTTTGGGACACCAAACACTAAATCTATACTTAAAAGTCAATGGAGAAAGGAACAGAAAAGAATGCATCATCAGGATAAAATCCAGCAGGTCTAAATAAAGTCCACGACTTAATATTATAATAACAAAGGCATATGGTACCTAATCCCTCTAATATTTGACATAAGCTTTTTGTAAATCCTTATTAATTCATAGATAATACATTCATTGCATGCTTATGGATGTATAATGAAGGACCAGTGGTCATAGTTCAAATAAAGTAATGCTGAATTACAATGTTACGGTAAAGTATTTATCTTATGTAACTTATCTAATTTAAGGGTGGTGTTACTAGTGTCACATGGCACCTACATAAACCCTTCATGACTTAATATAAACAAAAAACAATGGGTTTTTTTTTTCCATTAAATCAGCCAATTTTAATACCTTAGTAAAAGACTGATGTTTTTATATCAACTGATATTGAGATTTATTTAATTGTTTATGGGTCATGTAAAATATTAATTTTACAGTTTTTTCAATACACATATAAAGCCATAACATAGAAAGTTATAGCCACAGTCCGGGCATAGTGCCCATGCTGACCCCTGTTTAACAATGAAAGCATCTATAATGGACACGTGAGCATCAGAACTGGACCAGAGGTACTTACCAAAGGTACTTACTAAAGGTTGCTTACCTGAGGAAGAGATGGAACCAGGATGCACGATGGGAAGAAAGCAAGCTGGTAGAGGCAATGTTCTGGGGAATGTTCTGCCTGGAAACCTTTGGCTCTTCATTCATATGGATGTTACTTTGACATGTATCACCTACCAAAACATTGCTGCAGATCAAGTATACACCTTCATCGACGCAGTATTCCCTAATGCTAGTAGCCTCTTTCAGCAGGGTAATGCTCCTTGCCACTCTGAAAACATTGTTCAGGAATGGTTTGAGGAACATGAGAAAGAGTTCACGGTGTTGACTTGGCCTCTAGATCTGATCGAGCTTCTCAAACAAGTCTGATTCATGTAGGTCCCACCACCTTGCAACTTACAGGACTTGTAGGCTCTGCTGCTAACATCTTGGTGCCAGATATTACAGCACACTTTCAGATGTCTTGAGGAGTCCACGCCATTAAGGGAAAGTGCTGTTTTAGGGGCACAATGGGAGACCTACACTATATCAGGTAGTTTTATTGTTATGGCTAATCAGTGCACACTGAGTATTTTATCGTTTGAAAATGTTTACATGGAATCATTACCAAGTTAGAAAGGACTATAAGCAACATTTTGCACATTTGTGCTTGTAATTTTTTATAGACACTTTATGACACAGTTCTTCTTTGACCATGAATTGGTGTGATTTTGATGCTTGATGTGTTATCTCATCACCCACTATACTAATCTGGCATATTAAAAGAGCTCCAAAGTCAGTTTTTAAGTAAAACAGGAAAATGTCATGTCAAAAGAAGTTTATTTTAAAGAAGGCATTTAATTCAAGTGTTGTTGTTTTTTAACTCAATATCACTTCTTCATGACAGCTGATACATGTTTGAGTATGAATAAATGAACCATTGTGTAAATCATGATAGTTATACAGTTAGGATTGTGTAGGTTTTATGTTTAGCCACATGATCAGGTGTTACATCAATTCGATATCAGATTATTAATAATACCTGATGCCTGTTTTAAAACATTTTTCTGAATGGTTATGTCTTTTTATATCAGAAGAGGCTTATGTAAGCCTTATGAACACTGTTCTTATATAAAAGGTTATTCCCTAACATGCCACAAATACCAATAGTATGAACTAATTCACATTAGAGCAAATGGAAATATTAAATTAGAGCAAACTAGAATTAATTTAAAGAGTTGGTTTGCATCCTCTTTGAAGTAATCATAATCTGTACAAATATATCATAACGTAACATAATAATTTGGCACAAGCTGCTTCCTTCTAGACTGTTCTATCAAATGACAAAAGTGCCCCCTACTGAACCAAGAGACAAGTGCAGCATATCAAGCACCAACATGCTTAGCATATCTTAACAAGTTAATTTAGATGTGCCTTGTTGTAATTTGCAGTCACGTCTTTCTGGATGGTTTTGTCTGGGTTTAAATACAGTGCTCAGATGTAATCCCATCAGCTGCGACACTACAGGCTGAATGATAAGCTTAAGCACATCTTTTCCCATTGCTCCAGGAGCAATTGTTGATTGGATTGCTGTCGAATGGGGATGCATACAGAGGGAAAAAAATGAAAAGGAAAAAAAGTCACTGTGAAAAAAGTGAACACTTCCCCTTCTTTTTTTTCTTCAGCTAGAAATGACCATGACCTTAAGTAGAAAAGGTTAATTGAATGTATTGAGTGTAATTAGCAGTGAGAAAAAAGGGCTGTTATAATGCGGAAAACATGGGGTAAGGATTTTTGAGATATTTACAGAAAATATTGATTCCTTTTGAAAAAGGACCACAGATGCAGTGTGTTTTCAAGTTATACATTATAAACAATAAAGATAAGTTTAAAGCTTAGGCTCAGTGTTGGGAATATTTCAATTTCTAAACAATTGTCAATATATTTCACATGTAGGAGTATCATCACAAATTCTGATCATGTCTTTTTTATTTATTTATTTACTTTTTTTTTCCCCCACAGTAAATTATTAAAGATGAATTGATCTTGTTTTTTTATATTTAGGAGTCTCAAATATTTCTCCAGTTGAACATAAAAGGATTTATGCATGGTACACATGGATTATATCAGTATATCTTACATCTATCATAAACATATCACTCTACAGTAAGTGGACAGTTTTTCATTTATTATTATGTAAGTAGTAAAAGAGCAAAGCGAGTAAATGCTGAAAATATTCTTATCTTTATCTTTGTTTGAATCTGAGCCCAAAGGTGGTGTCGCCTAAATTGGGAGAATAAACACAGAGGCAGAAATTGCAACACTGTCTGTGAATTCTGGCTTGGACACTACCTCATTACTCACATTTAGAATTAGGCTCAGCTAGAGATGACCACAGGGCTGGTTTTTAAAATGTATTTTTGTATGTGCCTGCTCATGAATTTTCATAAATTGAGTGATGCTATTTCCTAAACTATAAATTTTACAATCTAATATGTTAATAGCTCACACATTGTTACGGCCGGCGGTGTCCGGCTGGATATAACAGACCCAATGCGAAGCTTCCGTGAAACAAAAGGGGTTTATTAAACATCAAACACGAGACATGAACAGAACATGGAACAGAAACCGCGACACCACATCGGCCTACATGCAAACGAGGACTAGCAAATAATGATGACACAGACAGGACTATAAATGGAGAACATAATCAGGGAAACATTGGGAACAGGTGATCAGGGGCAGGAACACACATTAGGCTAGGGCGGGGCTTAAACACACACATGGCCAGAACATAAACATAAACAGACATGACATGACAACCCCTACTGAGGGCCCCCTAGTGGTTCACCCTCAGCCCTGCTACCCGTAACACACATATTAATATTAAAGTAAAAACCTGCCCTTTGAATGTGTATTTGTTTAGTACACATTATCTATTCAATATGAATAATGCAAGGGGGGCACGGTGGCTTGGTGGCTTGGTGGTTAGCACGTTTGCCTCACACCTCCAGGGTTGGGGGTTTGATTCCCGCCACTGCCGTGTGTGTGGAGTTTGCATGTTCTCCCCGTGCCGCGGGGGTTTCCTCTGGGTACTCCGGTTTCCTTCCCCGGTCCAAAGACATGCATTGTAGGTTGATTGGCATCTCTATATTGTCCGTAGTGTGTGATTGCGTGAGTGAATGAGAGTGTATGTGCACTGTGATGGGTTGGCACTCCGTCCAGGGTGTATCCTGCCTTGATACCCAATGACGCCTGAGATAGGCACAGGCTCCCTGTGACCTGAGGATAGATTGGATAAGTGGTAGACAATGAATGAATGAATAATGTACTGTATTTGTAATCAGTACTAAGAAATTTAAGGTCTAAATCCATCAGATTGTCTGGGTAGCATGTTACAGCAAATATTGCACATGAATTATGTACACTTTATGTCTTAAAATAACTGAAATGTTGAACTCAAACATTGACACAGTGGACACTTCCTACAATACACACTCACTTCCACGTTCACGGTTACCAGACTTGATTACACTCACTGTCTCAAATTTCACACACACACACACACACACACACACACAACCCTTTCTCAAAGTATACATTTGCTTACCCTGCCTTCTATTTACGTTTTTGATTATCTGGTTTTGACCTTGTGTACTTGTATTGTCATGTTTACTGTTTTTATGCTCTGTCTTATCTTTGATACCCTGTTTGCTGATCGTCTGAACATTGCCTGTTTATTCACTATTGAGATTGCCTTACGTCTTGGATTTGTTATTACTGTTATTGAAAGTCGCTAACATGCACGTTTCCATCTAAGCATCTTTGTTAGAGATAATACTCTAAGGCTAATACACATGTATTTACATGAGATGTACTACATTTTACAAATCCTTATATAGAAATGAACTCATTTTGCCAATGGCCAAATAAATGTCAAGTATTTCTGTTTTTATCTAGACTATTATAGGCCATATTTTAATAGAAAAGTTTCAAAAACAGACTAATAAACATTGTTGTTGTTGTTTTTGTTTTGTTTTTTCAGACAAATGTTTCTATCTTCAAAGTAAATGGTGATCATATCCATTTCTGCTTTCTAAGATGCCCCAAGTGCATCTAAAATTTGAAGGCACTATCTTCAACCAAGATATTCTGTGTAAGGTTATCCCAACAGAGGGGAAAACATCTCAAATTGATAGCCAACAGAGTCCTGACTAAATTTATATCAGAATAATTCATTTGTTTATACTGATTTAAAATGTCTAATGAGTCAATTTCCATTCTGCCGGCTCAATACTTAATAATAAAGCTGCAGTGAGTGAATTTCTCACCAGTGGACTAAGGACAAAGGGTTATAGACTATGTCTTTGAAAATCAGGCCACAAAGCATCCTGTCTTTTGAACATTTTAAAGCACATTTTATGTTGACTGTTCTAAAACAATCTTAAGTGTGTATGTAGAATACATATAATACAAGGTTTATGCTTGGCTTTTTGTGTGTGTGTGTGTGTGTGTGTGTGTGTGTGTGTGTGTGTGTGTGTGTGTGTGTGTGTGTGTCTTTTTTATGTCTGGTTCACTGCATAAAATACAGATAAAGACTTCACTACAGGCAGGTAAGTGTTATTTTGTCTTTTCAAACTTTCAACATTACTGAAAATCTTTTGTTCCCTGTGAACTTTAAGACTTCTGCAAATCAATATAAGTGTCTTGCAAAAAAGAAAATGTATCTTACTTTCTGTAAAGTGGCTCACAGTGACTCATGCCATCTCATCTCTCACCTCCTGCTTGGTCTTTATGCTCGATTACAGGACTCTGGTGCCATTTAGTCACAAATTGCTCAGAGCAGTGGCTGAGAATGAGGGCATGAAATGGATCTGAAGGACACCAAAACATCCCACAGGTGAACACAGTGCATTTTGAAGTCCATAACACAGGCTGACACACACAAACGTTCTGAGGAAAGATAGGTAGAGACAGTTGAGCAGTAGGCTAGATACTTAAGTCATGCTAAAAAAGCAGTGCATGCACAGCACTGGCGATTAAATCATGAGGACAAATCAGTAATACTATATGTACAGAGACTGATTATATGGCTACATGAACTACACAAAAACTAAGCCTATTCCACGAACACTGGGCATGATGCCAGTCCATTTCAGGACACCCTGCACACATATATTGATACTCATTCATGCCTAGGGGCGATTTAGAGCGATCGATCCATCTAGCTGCACGATTTTGGAAAGGGTCAAACCCGGCTTCCTGGAGATGTGAAGCAACAATGCTGTGACAACTTAAATAAATCTACAGAAATATTTATAAACCTCTATTTCAATACATATTTCTTGTCATAAATGCTAATCTTTATGTATAAAACCTTAGCTAAGCTATATGTGACAAATTCCAGGCAAAATATTATTACAACTGACACCATATACTTCTAGTAGGATCTGATATTATTCTCTTTCTAATATATTTATGAATAACTCTTTGAATTGAATGCTCTGCTTCTTGTGTAAAGATAATTCAAATAGCTGTCCTATTTATTCATCATTATGTGACTCTGATATACAGTGTCAAAGTCATTTGTCGTGGTGTTCTAATGAAAGTCTGTCATGTCTAACCCTGCAAAAATGACTGCACCAGATTCAAACACCAATCACACACACACTTCCACGCTCACCATCATTCTGATCAAACACACACACACCTGTTCCTTATCACCTGACCAAAACGACTCAGTTTCACTCAGCTCATCACAAAGTACACACTCAGATCAGTCACTGTTCTTGACATTACCAAATCTTATATTTGTATATTTTTATGGTTTCAGCTTCTCATTTTTGCTCAACCCTTGTTACCATTGCTTGCTTTTGACCTTGCCCTTGCCTCACATTTGGAACAGTGATTAAAGTGTAACAGCGTAATCTTCTTTACCTGCACTTGAATCCTCACAGCCTTTTTTTTGTCTCTGAGTATCAATCTAAAGTCACCTGAAAGTCTTTGAAGTGTTACACAAGCTTGACATCCCAACTGAGAAACAGCAAACTTTGAAAGTTGACTCCTGTTGGAAAAATATTTATAAATGTTTATACAGATTTATGTTAATTGTCTTATATAAATAGTCATAAATGAGCCCGCAATGAAGGTCATTAGGTCATAACAAGAGGTCATGAGTGGTGCATGAAGGTAGAAGGACACAAACCTGGGTAGTGGTCAGATAGAGAATATAATATACAAACCCGATTCCAAAAAAGTTGGGACACTGTACAAATTGTGAATAAAAAAGGAATGCAATAATTTACAAATCTCATAAACTTATATTTTATTCACAATAGAATATAGATAACATATCAAATGTTGAAAGTGAGACATTTTGAAATGTCATGCCAAATATTGGCTCATTTTGGATTTCATGAGAGCTACATATGTTAAATGTACATATAAGGAACATCTGGAACAATCTCTCTGGAACAATCTCTGTGCGTAAGGGTCAAGGCCGGAAAACCATACTGGATGTCCGTGATCTTCGGGTCCTTAGACGGCACTGCATCACATACAGGAATGCTACTGTAATGGAAATCACAACATGGGCTCAGGAATACTTCCAGAAAACATTGTCGGTGAACACAATCCACCGTGCCATTCGCCGTTGCCGGCTAAAACTCTATAGGTCAAAAAAGAAGCCATATCTAAACATGATCCAGAAGCGCAGGCATTTTCTCTGGGCCAAGGCTCATTTAAAATGGACTGTGGCAAAGTGGAAAACTGTTCTGTGGTCAGACGAATCAAAATTTGAAGTTCTTTTTGGAAAACTGGGATGCCATGTCATCTGGACTAAAGAGGACAAGGACAACCCAAGTTGTTATCAGCGCTCAGTTCAGAAGCCTGCATCTCTGATGGTATGGGGTTGCATGAGTGCGTGTGGCATGGGCAGCTTACACATCTGGAAAGGCACCATCAATGCTGAAAGGTATATTCAAGTTCTAGAACAACATATGCTCCCATCCAGACGTCGTCTCTTTCAGGGAAGACCTTGCATTTTCCAACATGACAATGCCAGACCACATACTGCATCAATTACAACATCATGGCTGCATAGAAGAAGGATCCGGGTACTGAAATGGCCAGCCTGCAGTCCAGATCTTTCACCCATAGAAAACATTTGGCGCATCATAAAGAGGAAGATGCGACAAAGAAGACCTAAGACAGTTGAGCAACTAGAAGCCTGTATTAGACAAGAATGGGACAACATTCCTATTCCTAAACTCGAGCAACTTGTCTCCTCAGTCCCCAGACCCCACGTTTGCAGACTGTTATAAAAAGAGGAGGGGATGCCACACAGTGGTAAACATGGCCTTGTCTCAACTTTTTTGCGATGTGTTGATGCCATGAAATTTAAAATCAACTTATTTTTCCCTTAAAATGATCCATTTTCTCAGTTTAAACATTTGATATGTCATCTATGTTGTATTCTGAATAAAATATTGAAATTTGAAACTTCCACATCACTGCATTCTGTTTTTATTCACAATTTGTACAGTGTCCCAACTTTTTTGGAATCGGTTTGTAGTTTGTGCAGGTAATATGACCAGCAAGATAAAAAGATCAAAGATCAATATGACAGGTCATACTGAAATTAAGTGCTGTTGGATAAGGAATAGAAAAGTCTGCATTTTCAATTATTTGGAAATCAGCGTTGTTGGTTTCAGGGACATACAGTGAAGGGGTTAACATCTTTTGTGGTAATTTGACAGACAGAACAAGGTTTGTGACCTTGACCAACAGGGATGCCCTAAAATGTCACGCTGTAGAAGCATGAAAAAGTGCCAAGTTGTCATGGATGCCGTGCTCAGTGTTCTTGCTTGCTTGGGCTCGTTCAACCAGGACTGACCCTTCGATTGACCCACTACTTTTTATGGGTTCTTACATACAGCACATGTTATTCTACGTAGCAAAACATTACAAGTGGTTGGAACTCAATGTGCTTGAGTCTGCTTTTGTATTTGATTCCCAAAATGTATATCACAACAAAACTTTCTAGTAAGTCTCTGGCCAAAAAAGTGACCACAATTAGTTTGGTGCCTAAAAGAGAAAAAGCATGATGCCAGCCTTCTAATTCAATGCAATCTAAAAGGGCTTGTGATGTTCTTGTGGCGCATATATGCTTGTTTTAGGTCACTCATGGTATTAGTGCACTGGAAGCAATGCTTTTTATTCATGCATGGAAACCTGCATTATGATAAATCCAAAAACAAGTTTGAAATTCACCCTGTTTAATTCATGGAGAGCTCCGATGGCCTCCTTGTGTTCCCCAGTGCTATAACATGTTGTATATCTGTAACAGTGCTATATCTGTTGGAAAGTCCTGATTTGCTTTGTGGTATTTTTAGGGCTGTCGTCCCCTGGATCTGTCAACACACCCCAGCCCAGGGCATAGAGGATATATAACAGTCAGTCTCCAGGAGGTTGGGACTAAATGATCAGCGTAATGACAAAGAAGACCAGCAGACGCATAAGCATGCCGTCAAAGAAAAAGATGTCCCATAAGGTAAGGACTTAATCTCCTATGCAAAGCAATACATGGAATTATACAGGTGGCACAAATGAGTCAGGCATTTCCACTGCTTTGCCTCTAGCTCTTTGGCTGCATTTTTAATGCTGAGAGACAAACCAGAGATGTGCTGGATTTTTTTTTTCTTTTGCCTTATCTTTTCAGCTGTGAGTCTTCCAGAGATTTTCAGAAAATCCAGTAATTCAAAGAATTAAATTAGCTCTGCAAATGTGCTTGGAAGGATGTTAGACAACTAGGTTTGCTTCCTGAATAATAATAGTAATCTTTCAGAGATGGAATAAAAGTAGAAATATTTGATATGTGCTATTTTGGTCAATTTTTGGCCAAGAACCTTCTACCCATCTGGCTCTGGTAAATATGTTATTTAGAACTAATTGAAACAGAATTACTTACATTCTCATGTGTAAAGCCATAATGGCCCAGCGCTGAGAAAGTAATATGAGTGTAATTGGCAAAAATGTTGGATCAAATCTGTATATGCACTTTTTTTCAGACTCTTAAAATGAACTGCAGTCAGAAAATGAATGGCACGTGTGAAAAATGATTTTTTTGGTTGTTGTAGATTTTATTTTAGAGCTTTAAAAATCTAAAGCTAATTGGGTAATTAAACATATACCTGTTTATGTAATGTAATGTAATGTAATGTAGATCCAGTTAAAAAATAGAATCACGAGTATAAATCAATGCACTTCATCATATTAAAAGAAAAAAAACTGGAATGTAACACTGACAATGATAATAAATAACAGGACAGGATTGGCTTTGATTATGACTAATCAGCAATAAGGAAACGAATTTTAACATTAATGTTAGTGTTGATTCATTTGGACATCACAAAGCTCTGGAGGAATGGAAAGCCAACAGAGTTAGCACTAAAGAATCCTGGCAGACTCGCCATCTGAATCACTCTCTACATGTGAGAAAAAAAGAACTGTTCTCCAGGGAAAGTAGGTGAGACATCAGAATGTGTTTTCTATTTTTATGTCAGTCAGTTATGACTAAGCAGAACATACAAAAGCTCCGTTTTGAAGAATGTTAAGAGTTCACAGTATAATCAGAAAAGTCATTCAAAGTGTCCTGACTAAAGACCCTATTGCAAAGTTTCTTTTTTTGAAACATAGTCTTGATTGACACATATGGAGCAAAGGATGCAAAGCTTCTTCCTCAATTTCGTTTAAAAATAATCCACTCTTAAGCATTCACCCTGCAGATTGTGAGTTCGAATCCCAACAATGCTGTAGCCATCTCTGGCTGGGAGCCAAGGAAGCAAAACTTCTTGTTCTCTGTTTGAGGAAGGGTTTGTCATTTGCCATTTCTCCCTTGTCAATCATAGCAACACTAGTCAATCACGGGTGTCTGTGAGCTCATGTATATGGAAGAAGGCTGAGTGTGTTCTGCCGCTCCGTGAAGCTGTTAGAAATGGATGTGTTAGCCTTCACCTGAATTTAAGCAGTTTAAACAGTTGAATAATCAAGGCAGACAGTTTCAAAATGCAAGACTGCATCAAAGTTAAAAAACAAACAAACAAACAGGCAAAGGGGTCAGGCCATCAGCAAACAGTACCATGTAGTAATAAAAAAAAATACAAAAACCAGGAAGCAAAAAGAGTAAAAAAAAATCAGGATAGCAATCAACGGACAAAAGGCTTGGTAAGTTCATGTAAGGCACACTGAGCAATACTTTATACTGATTGAATGCCCAAGGTCTGTTTCTATATGGAGTGAGTATCATGACAAACAGGTGTGTGTGTGTGTGTGTGTGTGTGTGTGTGTGTGTGTGTGTGTGTGTGTGTGTGTGTGTGTGTGTGATTAATGCTCAGGATATGATGAACGTACCGGATGAGTGTTAGGGATTAGGGAATGTAGTCAGTCTATAGCATCTGCAGTACAGGGAAGCTGAATTTGAAAAAAGTTGTAGGATGGTAACTTGTCATATATGACTGGGAAAAGCTGGCTGGTTGGTGGGAAATGGCAGGTGACCAAACTGGGGTTAAAATGTAGGAAAAGTACAGTCTAAAAATTCACATGTTACACTAGTGGCAGACCAGACAAATATTTATTTTCATACAATTTCTTACTATTTGTAATTTCCTACTTATACTTTCCTACACATTCACCTTACAGATTTCACAAATATAAGTGACCGTGATGGCTACTGACCTAAACATTTCACATATTCTACAAGAGCTCTGTCAGCCCCACTGTAATGGTAATCAAATATGCTGTAAAAATGAGGACAACAACAACAACATCAATAATACAGGGATAGCAGAGGAGCCATGGCTTCCCCCCAGTATGGTGACTCAGAGCCAAGAACAAGAGTGCACACATGAACACAGAAGTAAGAGGAGTTTCAAGACTCAGGGAAAAGAAGATGAAACAAAAGACCCCCAAGGAGATCCATGTAATGCACCAGTCTCTCCTAAAAACTCAAACAATAAGAAGCAGACAGTACAGGCAACACCAAAACCTGCTGTTTCCACTAAGAGTTCAGTGTTTGAAAAGTGGGCTGCTATGGATAAGGCCAATCAGAGACCCCTTGCCAAGAGGCAGCTTTCAGACTTCAGCCAAGCTTCCACTTCCAGAGCTGTGAAGAAAACTTTGCTAAAAGAGGAAGATCAGAAAAAAGAGAAGGTGCAGAGTTGTGCTACTCAGCAGGACATGAGAGATGATCAGATGATCTTGAACCAGTGTGTGTCTAGAAGAAAACTGCAGAAAGAGCTGGTCCCCAACATAGAGGATTTCTACAGAGTGGACTCACATGCAATAAGTGCTGGCCAAGAGGTGAGAAATATGTGTCATCTGATATGCCAGCTATTTGAGGTGTTAAGGATTTGATCTGTTTAGGTGCTTGCAAAGTAAATTATAGTGCTCTTTATTTAATCAGCAATGTGGTCATGTATGTTGTGCAGTTGAAGAGTAAGAAGATCTTCTCAGTACAGACTATTGCCAGAACCATCACCAAGGGAACATCTACTGATTTAGAAAGGCTTCGTGCAATCTGGATCTGGCTCTGTCATAACATAGGTCAGTCTCCATCACATTCTCTATTGCAACAATATCTATGTGAACTATCTGACAGTTATGAATCACTGATGTCTTTCCATAAATGCTAAATAAATACCTAATCAAAGAAAACATCACGATTTAGAAACACAGTTTATGTGGAAGGTCAACCATACATTCCACAGGTTGTTACTATAGAAACAAAAACATAGCACAAGCGCATTAAAATACAGCTATGATTTTCCGAACAGAATTAAGAAATGAAAAACACTATGATATAAGAGAGTTAAGCAATATATTAAAACCAATCTGAAATAGATCCTAGTTAGAAGGATTATCTGATTCTGCCTTAGGAATTATTAATGAAATATGCTGTTTATATACATGCATTTCCACTACATGCAGAACATTTCTGGACTGCGAGACATTGGATATGTTTGCTCTTTGGTTTGAAAATGATTTTGTATCAGTTTACAGCTTATTTTTAAAACCTGGCCGGAGGGAGAGAGGGTGTATGTGTATGAGTTTGTGTATCTTTGGAGTGCAGTCAGATTTTCTTGTGTCAGGTAGGATCACCACACAAATGTGATTTATTCTTCTATTATAAATGTATCACTAATGTGTTTCTGAAAACACATAACCCAGTGCAATTGTGTGGTGTGCAGTTGTACAGATCTGATGACCAATTCACAAACTTGCAATGGTTAATCTTTTCCCCAGGTATCAAAAAAATCTTTGCCAAACAGAAACTGAAATATATGCTGCTATTGATCACAGTGTTGTTCTGTACAGAGTATGACTTGAACGGGTACCTGGGTCTGACTGAGAAAGCGTCTTCTCCTGAGCAGGTTATTGAAACAGGTCGAGGGGTTTGCTGTGGATTCTCCAGCGTCTGCTTACAACTGTGCAAGTAAGAGCATCATGCAGTCCTTTGACTTTTGATTGACTTTAGATTATAAGCAGTATTATATTGTTTGGTCATTTTTCTTTAATTTGAATAAGATTTTTGAACACTGTTGATTCAAAAACAGTGCTACATTGAAATGCCTACTATCGTCTTGTAATTATCTACATTAGTTAGTAATATGTGCAATAATTGAAAAGACAATAACAAAGTAATATTTGGTGTGGAAATATGTGATTAAGCAAACGTGATAAGCAATAAAATACTGTTTTGCTTTATATAGCTGGTGAGGTTTTCCACCCAATTTGGCAGGTTTTAGTAAAATATCTGCTCTAAAGCAAAAAAGGTCTGTGGAGATATGCCAGTATCTACAAACAGGAGAAAAACAAATAATATAGAGCAGTACGCAGGAGAAATCTTTAGTAGACCTGATTTGTGCAGGATAACATCCATCTCCTTTGTGCTGAAATTTCATTGTTTTTCCCATGGTAATAAATGACAACGGGATTTTACTTGCATGCAGCCTCGTGCTTATACAGCAGGGGAACGGGGTACTGTTTAAGACAACAACAGAGTTACTGGGGACTGAGAACAAATGAAAAACAATATTAATCTTTCAGGAATGACAGTTTATTTGCATTTATCTAAAATATCATTTAGAGAATTTAATGATTTTGGAATACAAATATATATGTAGAATATTTTTGTAATTTGGATATTTGGAATATTTAATGTAATTTGGTTAAATAAAATAAGGTTATATAACGTTAAATATTAACATTTTAAGTGTTAAACAGTCATTTTTGTTAGCTTGGGGACATTCAGTTTATTCTTTTTTAAATTATTAGTATTATTAATTAGTTTATTTATTTAATAATTTATTTTATTTTGTATTTTATTTTAATGTATCCTGACTTTTATTATATCCTTTGTCATGAATAGCTGAACAAGCTCTGGTCTTTCTGCAGGGAGGTTGGCATTGAGTGCAGGGAGGTGGGAGGACATGGCAAAGGTGTTGGATACAAATTGGGTCAGAGCTACCAGAATACCAAGTCAAATCATATGTGGAATGCAGTGCGTTTGGAGGATCACTGGTATCTCCTGGATGCCTGCTGGGGAGCTGGAAGAGTGAATATGAATGCCAAAGCCTTTATAAAGAGGTACCACATACACAATGATGTACAGTTGTACCATTCCTGTATATACACAGAAGGCCAAAGATATATAAAGATGCCATCTGACCAGCACACACATATGTGTTTGCTGAATATCTAGTCTCAAAACCATTGGCATTAATAGTGAGTTGGCCTCCTCAAATCTCCTGGGAAGGCTTTCCAATAAATTTTGGAACGTGAATGCGGGGATTCGCGTTTCTTTAGCCAGAAGAGCATTGGTGAGGTCAGAGACTGGCGTCAAGCGAGACTGTCTAATTTGCAGCCGAGCATTCTATTTCTAATTAATTCCAGTTCAGGGAAACTGTAATGCTAAGAATTCAAGGACATTCTAAGACAAATGTGTGTTTGTACAGCACAATTTGCAGCAACAGTATGGGGAAAGTCTGAAAGTGGGTGTGATCATCAGGTGTCTAAATACACCTATACGGGGGAAAAGTTTGTGGAAAAATGATTATATACTCATATGTGCTTGTTCCCACTACATTAGGAGTGTGGCTATTGGGATTTATGTTCATTCAACCACTAGAGGATTAATTGATGTCTGGCACTGATGTCAGGGTGAGGAGGCTGTTCCAGGGTTCATCAGCATTCCAGTTTATCCCAAAGGTGTTCAGTAGAGTTGAGGTCACTGCTCTATACAGCTTGAGTCCTTCCACATCAACCTTGGTGTATTATGTTTTCATGGAGCTTGCTTTGTGCATAGGGGCATTGTCATGTTGGAACAGGTTTGAGCTTTGTGTGCAGTATGGGTGTGATGGTCAGGTGTTCACATACTTTTGGCCTTGTAGTGTATAGTCAGAGGGTCATGTTGTAATACTAAATTATTGCTAATTTAATTTCCCTCTATGTTACTTTGGTTCTATTTTTATAGTCAGAAATGAACACATCTGCCCTGACATTGGTTGTGAGACACCAGAGTGGGTGTGAGTTTCAAAAATTTACCACTTCAGTATAAGTTTCCCCTTTGTTTTAAGCCTTAAATCAAAATTAAGTCAAACAGTAGTACATTCATTCAGTGTATAATTTTACCAGACAAACTGAGGACATGCTTTTAGTTCTTTTTTAACCATTCAATTTCTTCCAAAACTAAACAAACCTGCCACAAAAAAAACAGTCAACACTGAAAACACAGACACCCACACACCGTCAAAAATTCATGATTCTTCTCTCTCACTGCTAGATACAATGAATTCTACTTCCTGACTGATCCAGAAGACTTCATCAGTTCACATTGGCCCGATGAGGAAGAGTGGCAGCTGCTGGACAGCCCCATTAAGCTGGAGGAGTTTGAGAAGGGTGTGCTGAAAACCTCAGAGTTTTACAAGCTCGGGTTAACACTCATCCACCCCAAACAATACTTACTCATTACAGGTTGGTCTCTGATCTATCCTCTGACTCTTGTACAGTTTCAAATGTCTATCTCTTATTGAATTTTATACTATATTGAAGATGTAGAAAAGTAATTGATTCTCATCTATAACAACATCTCTATTGGAAACCAGGAATCCATTACATACCCCAAATGTACCCTGTATGGTATTTTATGTTTTCCTAATTGATTGATAGTTGTCCTGGGAAGGAAAAAAAAACATGACCTAATGTAATCTTTAAGTTTATATAATTTAAGAGTAAATAAATTCCTTTACAGACATAGGTTTTATTTAGTTTGTTATTAATATAATACAAATATTTACCCGTTCTAGAAATCAACAAATAATATTGAATATTTCAGTATTTGTTTCCTTATCCTTTTTGCAGATATTATAAGGTATAAATATAAATAAATGGCATAAGATATACACCATATATATATTGAAATATGCTGTTATAAGGAAAAACATGGTGGTCTGATACAGCTTGTTACACATCCAACTTCTGTTGCTGTGTTTTGTTGCTCTTTTATACTATAGCAATCTGCCAATGCTAACAAATGTAACACTTTTTTACCAGTACACTAGTTTTCTATTCTGCCAGCAGAATGGATATTGACTTACCTGACATTTTAATTTTTTAGTATAAATAAATGAATTATTTTATCACTGCAAGCCTGATATAAAACAGGTCAGGACACTGGCTTTCAGTGTGAGATTTTACCCTCTGTTGCATAACCTTTCACAGAATATAAGTGGTTGGAGATAAACACTTTTAGATTCTTATAAACAAGCACTTGAGGCATCTCAGGGAGCAGGACTGGGTTTGATATCATCAATATATAAATATGTTGCCTATACAGTATGTAGGCTAGGTAAAAACAGAAATACTTATGAAAAATAAGTATTATATAATAATTAAAGAAAAATAATAATTCTTAAAGAGCTCAGTGTCTACTTTCAAATGAGCCAATAACCAGTACTATGAAGTGTGACATGACAAAAGAATTCACTGCTGACAAGAAAACATGCACAAAATCCATTTTTTAGCCTCTGGTAAAAATAATATGCCTTTTTATTTGCTTATTCTGTAGTGACATTTAATGTTGTGGAACGTCATCAAAAAATGCAGTATTATAGCAGCTTGATAGTTATTCCATCTTTAGAAGATTGATTGTGTTCTCTCTCTCTCTCTCTCTCTCTCTCTCTCTCTGTGGAAAACCTTAAGTTACACCTTCATTTTTTTACTGTTACAAAGCACAGAAACTGGAAACTCCTTTCAAAGATGCAAAAGAAAGGTCTTATTACATGAAAGGATATCAACATATCAAAACTTTTAATCTATTTAGACAGGGTGTCCATCATATAAGTCTCTGATATTGTCCATCATATAAGTTGCTGTTTTTATGGAAATACCAACATGTAAAAAAGAATGCTTTTATATCAACCTTTATTTGTCTTGCAGCCTGTAATACAACCTGACCTGCTGTTACAGACAGTTAATCAACACTTTCTGACTAAACAAAATTGAAAATTGAACATTAATGCGATTTACATAACCATGAAACCACAGCTTATTGGCATGGGTCAACCACCAGATTCCTGAAGGACAAAGATAACCATTAAATATGTCTACAATCAATAATGTGTATCCTTTTAACCTAAAACATCCTTACTAACCATTAAAAAACATTGATTGTTTCCTAATGGGATTAAAATATGTGCTAGTGATGAATAGTGGTCTCTGATAGTGACTTTGCAGTAACAGGCTGTGATTGAATAGATCTAATTGATATTCACATCTGCCTTCCTTTTTCATTTCTGTCATAAAGGAAATAAAAATGGAATCATATAATGTATAGTATTAAAAAAATCTCACACTATATTATAATCATTATCCTATATTTGTGTTCAGAGGATGGTGAGGCTTCCATATCAATGAAATTCTCTCATCCTGTGGACTTCACATATGAGATTTCCCAGCAGCACAATGGGGAACAGAAGGAGCTGAGCACCTCTATGGGTCTACTCACCGCCACACAGAACAGCATGAAGCTCCAGCTGATGCCGCCGACTTCAGGAACATTTGAGATCATACTGTTTGCACGGCCAGGACATACTTCTGGAAAATACACCTGGGTGTGTTCTTTTCTGTTGGAGTGCAATAAGCCTAAGTCATCACAGAATCGCCCTGAGAACCCGTACCTGTACTGGGGAATGACACAAGATACTGAAGATCTGGGATTGAAACCATGCATATACGGTAGTGAGGCTATTTTAATGAAATCAGGGTCATATGAACTTGTGCTGCAGACTAGCAGGCCTCTCATGATGCTGTGTGAAATAAGTCATAAGGATTTGGATGACACGTTGGCTAAGAGATGTCTGGCCACCCAAATTGAAGCAGATAAACTCACCTGTATAATTCTTTGTCCATACATTGGTTATTACAGAGTGTCTGTATTTGTCAAGGACTATGAAAGTGATTGGAACAGATTCCAGAACGTGGGGAACTTTCTTCTTCACTGCATTGCCAACCCAATCAACTTGAATCAGCTTTTCCCTCCAGATCTCAGCTACTTCTGTGGGCCTGGAATCAGGACGGATGATGCTGGCCTATCAAAGTTCAGCCACACAGCACCGATAGTGAGCACACAGCAGGGAAAATGTAACATCACCTTCCAGAACCAGCAAGATCTAGACATTCTTGCCTTTTTAAAACATAGTAAAGAACATTCTGGAGACCCCCTTACTCAGCATGTCTTCTTCACCCACAATGGCAGTAAGGTCACTCTCAGTGTGGTCCTGCCCGAGTCAGGAGTTTACAAACTGAGTCTTTATGGAAAGACTTCATCCAGCCAGGAATTTAATCTTCTGTGTGATTTTATCCTTCAGAACAGCTCAGAGAGTTCATGGCCTCCATTTCCATACACATATGCAGCCTGGAGGAAGGGCAGCGTGCTGTTTGAGCCACGCTCAGGCCTGCTTGAGCCTCTGTGCTGGGTTCAGTTCCGTGTCCGTATTCCTGGGGCTCGCAGAGTCATCGTGCTGGGTGAGGAACAAGTGGACCTGCAGATAAATAAAAGCCACATTTGGGAAGGAGAAGTGTTCACAGGTAAGATAGAAGAGATCAAACTCGCAGCCAGCCAGGAGGAAACATCTAATCAGATGGAGATACTGATGTGCTTCAATGTGCTGAAGCCACAAAATGAGATGTAAAAAAAAAAAAAAGAGGACAGTCCAGGACATGGTGAGGCATGTCTAGGATCCAAGATTCGATCCTGATCTCTCATCCGGGATGTATTCCCACCTCACACCCAGATTCCCAGGACAGCCTTTAACCAACTCAGGATGAAGTAATTACAGAAAATCAATGAATGCTGTAAAGTTCTGCATTCTGTATCAGAAATTCAATACAGGTTTAATTAAAGAATATACTGTAGTAATCATGACTGATAAGCACAAATTGTAAGAATTGACAAATTCCTCTGGCAGCTTTCATGTTTGTTTGGAATTTCTATGAATCCTTCATAATAGAATAGAATTATTTCAATTTGTCTTTGTGGATAACATTTTTTCTTCAAGGTGCTAAAGTGCACTGTGAACTGTACATTTCACAAAACTGTGTTTTTCAGAATTAGCACAATTAAAAAAAGCTAGATTTCTATGTATTAGAAGTCTGAGTGTGTTATGACATTTTAAAGGAAGCCATACAAAATGCATGTTCTTTGGTACACTGGAGTTAGAATGAAGCTTTTAAAATTATTCATTGTTAGAAATTCTAAATAAAGAGCATGTTTAAATTTCAGGTATCATTGTGTTTTACTTGCCTTGTGTTTTATATAGTGCTTTTATAAAGTGCTTTCCCAATAAAAGTATTTAATCCTTATAATAATGGTGTGAAAATCCATGTACCAAACTATGCTTTTAATTAGCCAGCATAATTCATGTTTTGTTTTTTTTGTCTTTTTCATTTTAGCACCAAGGGTTTTTTTTTTTGCATATAAATACAAAAGCTCTGCATCAGCATTCAGCACTTCAGCTCTCAGTCGGTCTGGTAATCAGTTTAAGAGCCACAGTACAGGAGCAAGGCCATGCTCTCATATACACTATATATCAAATGTCACAGCAACACATTAACCTAGCTGCTTATGCAAGCCAGCAAATTCTGTGTGTTCTCTCTGTCTTTGACACACACGCTATTTTTACACTACCAAGAACGATAACGATTGTTTAGTCCCGCTGAAGTTACAAAGACCACACAGCCAGGTTTCTGTTTGGCTAAAACATTGACATTTCCTGACACTCTTGCTTGGCTGATTAGCATCATTCTTGTCTCACTCTGTAGGAGCTGATAATGAGGGGGAACCTTATGCTGGTGAATGTCAGGGTTGCCAGGTCTCAGTGAAATAGCCAGCACAACAAAATCTAATAATAAAACAAACAAAACAAATGATGGTGGTATATAATAGAACAGTGATAATATAATATATAAAGTTTGTTCATTCTTAGTTGGAAAAAAGCTATTTGCCTTGAAATAAAATCTTTTGTTGTAAATAAAGACCCTGGCAACCCACAGTGAATGTATAGTATGTTTGCACTATATCAAGCATAGATCACTTGATAACAGTTCAGATTCCCAACTGAGATATTTTTAGCACAGAACTGAACTGAAAAACCTTTCTTGTTTCTATGTGGCTAGGTCATAAGGACACTGGAGATTCTTTCATTTCTCTTTTTCTCAAATAAACAGACAACCTGAGCACTAAAGCATGAATCATCTTCGTGAAATTGATTTACAATGCAAATCCAGCACACCTGACTCTAATATTCAAATGCTGTTGGAGAGCTTGATTAGCTGGATCAGACACGCACAGATGTCACGTCGCCTGTGGACTACTGAAATTGTTCAGCTGCTTCCAGTAAGTGCCACGCCTGCTGAACACAAACAGCAAATTCACATTGCTGTGTGTCTGCATCCCTTACAATCTCTTCACATACCTTGTATGGATGAAAAACTTGGTAAGTTGCAGAGATGGATGTAAGTGCAGGTTGATGTTTATTTAAATAATCTGGCAGTCAATCTAACACATAATCCAAAAAGTCAGGGTAAAGAAAACCAGGCAAAAGCAGACAAATAAAGTAAAATACAAAAACAAGCTCAAGCAGAATAGCGACTTGGAAATAACACTAGGATTAATAACACAACACATGTTGGGGGATTAATGAAGGTGAGTGCAATTAGAAATGTGATTAAGAGCAGATGACTGAGTCAGGTGACTGAGTTGCCATAATGTTTAGCAGCAGTGGATTGTGGGAGATTGTGGCTGTAACTGGCAGGGACATGACAGTACTACAGAATAAAATGCCTCATATTTGACTGAAACATGAAAGGAACTCTGAATAAAAATCTAATTAGACTAAAACACTAATTTATCTAATAATAAGTCAGTCTAATATTAAGTTAACTGTATATTTAGAAATTAGGTGAGTTAAGTATTATTTGAAATAAAAATGTCTTACATACTTTAGGTCACTAGTTACATTTTGTATATTAGCTCTTTAAATTACCTTGCTAAGTCAAGTTTTGTTTTCATTAGTAATGTGCCTTAGCGATGATTCAGAAAAGATTAGCTAACCAGCAAGCTAAATATTCGATTTGTCTGGAAAAAAAAAAACAGTTCTCAAGATAAGCAATATATCAATATAAAATATATGGAGGACTTTAAAATGTGTGTGACTCCTGTGGAAACAGTCTGGCTGTAGATCTTAGGTCTGAATATCAATGTGTGCAATTTATTAAATCTGGGCCATAGTCCAACTGTACTCAATGAACCAGGACAATGCATGTCATTTCTACTGAGTGTGAGCTGACACTAGAGGTCACTTCCTTTTCTAGTGTAAGGACAAGCCATATGGCAGGCTCTGTATTGAGCATCCAGCATGTAATATGCAAACAAAGCATATTAAATCTTTCAGTAAGGTATAAATCTACACCATGTTTTACCCGGGGTCATTCTGGCAGGATGGAGACCGAGGACTAGAGCAGGGTCGCTTTGCGCTTGTGTGTACAGTTAAAACTTTTTATGTTTAATTGTACTTTGAATAATATATTTTTTGACTTTGCTGTGCAGGTGCTTCAGGACTTTATTATGGACCTGAGCATTAATTAACCATATGGAATGGCAGTCAAGTATATTAATTAATGTTTGTTTAAGAGCATATGGCCTGACTCAGTGACAGGTGTGTTTGTTTAAAAGGTAATAAAAAACTTAAAAAATAAATATCAAATTGAAATAGGTAGACTTAACTTGCGTACTATTTACTTATTATTATTATTATTATTATTATTATTACTATTATTATTGTTATTATTATTATTATATATTGTAATATTTGTATATTTTTTCAAGATTTCATTTAGAAATATATTTTTATTTAAAATTTGTTTATTTTTCTTTTTAAACATTAATGACTGCTAGTATATACATTTGTTTGTACATATGCAAGTTTTTAGTCTTTATGCTTTATTTCTTCCTGGTAGTATATCAAGGAAGGAATGTTTTATTTTATGCTGTAAATGTTGTATTTTACAGTGTTATGATAAACAAGGTTCAAGCAAAAAGGCTGCTGATTTCAGCAAGCTTATTCCCTATAAATGAGTGTTATAGAAAATACTATCAGTATTGTTTTCAGTACAGAACAAGGGTCTTTTAGTCAAGGTTTGTCTTTTCCCAAAAAGAATAAGAAGAGTCTAAAAGCTAATGGTTTTCATGATTCCTCTCTTCCCCTACAACATACAGGGTGAAGCAGGCAGGCTGAGAAAAGGTCAGGGCATTATAAATAGCAGTGCTTCCACATTGTCAGCTCAGGAACAGAGATTACCCATCAAGCCATCACTTTGACAGAGCTGATTATTGCAAAACACTATCAGTTACTGCTTCTCTATTCTGGGTCAGTGTACAAGGGCGACAGGGGCGATGCATATAGATCATATGCTCAGGGACATACGGGACATTTCCTCAGATTGTGTGTACTCACAGGAACACTTCTGTTATGTATTCCTACTTCTCTGGTGGATGATATTTAATAATAACGCAGGAGCTAGACATTCATGCATATGTCATGTTTACATTTCACAGCATTGTGTTTCTGTTGATAGTTTTATAATCAGGCCTTCGTCGGGAAACCATTACAAGATATGAGCTTATTTTATTTTCCTTCATGATGTGCCAAAGTGGAGAGAAAAAGCAATATCTGAAAGAACAAAAAGTGCATTCTACTTCACAAAAACAATAAAACCCCAATGGACTCCATGAACAGCCAGTCTAGACCTATAAATCTAGAGTTTCCACAGACAAGAACTACTAGACTATCTCTCTTCTTGCAAATGCAATTCATTTGATTTCACACAATCTATAAAAGCAGCCTGGCTATTCTATTCTTACATAGATGAACAGACCATAAAATGTTTTTTATTTTTTATTTTTATTTTTTTACGTTTACTGCTGCTCTGCTTAAGCAGGCATGTACACACCTTAAGGATTTATGTGTCCTGGAGCATAAATCAAGCAAATAGGATTACTGTCACAATGTGCTCTTCAAATCAGTCAACACTTACCTACTCAAGGCTAAGCACATTAAGGTACAGTCCATCACGCTAACAGAGGTAAATCTGAAATTTCCTCTGGTCCATTTTGCCTTTCCATCCTCATTAATATGATGTTTTTGACCATGGATCAAACACATTTCAAATCCAGTCTCAGAAGTGGATCAGTCTGAAATTTTGGATGATGGAAATTTCTTTTCTTTTATTATTTTTTCAACACTGACCTATGATTGTCATGCAATTTCCACAATTCCTAAGCCAGAAGTTACTGTGATCCCATTTTTGTTCATAATTTCATGTTTAACTGCTTCATATACTATACAAAGTAATATTATATAGACATTATAAATTAAATATAAAAAATATAAATATAATTAAATTCCTGGCAAATGTGAGCCTATGTGTACATAGGCTTTGGCTTATATATACATTTTTTCCCATTCAAGTATAAGAATATCTAAGAAGCAAAAGAATCAAAAAGAAGGAGAGAAAACAATAAAAACAACAATAATATTAATAACCAAGCTGCAGATATATATGATGCATACGTATAGACAGGTTACAATGCAAACAGACAAGATTTAAAAACAAGACGAAAGACAAAATATTGGTAATGCCTCGCCAAGATTCGCCCCCTGCAACCTGTGACAAATAATTTATCATTTATTTTATAGATCTATAAGATATTATCTTTATGTATTATCTTTATGTCTTGTAGTTTATTGTACTGTCTGTTTGCACTGTCTCTTGTCTTACACTGTCTTTTGTCTTGCACTGTTTGCACAAGAACTTTATGGAAATAGGTTATCATTATTATTTTTTTATTCTTTTGTCCTTAGCTCTAGCCTCCTGGTGGTCCAGGATCCTGCCCTCTCATTGCTGTGGCCTGGGTTCGATTCCCAGGCAGGGAGCTAACCAAGCTGCTGAAAAGTTAACTCTCAGTGCTGGTCTCAAGCTCAGATAAAATTGAAGGGTTGTGTCAGGAAGGGCATCCGATCTTTTGTAAAAACCTGTGCCAAATCTAAATATGCAGAACAAACGATCCACTGTGGTGACCCCGAACAGGGAGCAGGACAAAAGAAGAACATCAACCTCTTTTGTCCTTAGTTCTGTGTTGTCTTATGTAGCTTTGTGCCTTTATGGAGTCCTGGAGGGATGTTGTTTCATTTCACTGTGTATTGTTTCAGCTATATATGGTCCAAATGACAATGAACGCTTCTTGACTTGACTTGACTAAGTATGTGCGGTGTGTTACACAGTATATACATTGTTGGATCATACAAGCAACATTGTGTTATTCATGTTATCAAAACAAGTTAAAATGGTGGAAATTAAATGAGTCAGACATCCACTTCACAAGCCCAGCATGCTGTTTTCTATCTTTCTTTTCACATTTTATTGTAGGCACAGATGTTTTTGGAGAAACAATCCTCAAAATGCTGAAACATAACAATAGCCCTTTCAAATTTCCTCATGCTAACACACACTGGGACATTTCAACTGAAAGATTGTAAAGGCCTAATCACTAGGACAAATTCATCACCAATTATATTTACAAAAGAGGATTTTTAAAGGTGGAGAACTTTCGTTATTTCCCTATAGAATAACTCAACAGGTTTTCAGTCACACAGTTTCATTCAAGGATAAAAATGTGTTTCTATTTCTGACTCTAAAAACAGAAGTGTATTGCATGGGGCTTTTATAAAACACAGCCTTAAAACTGACTGTCAGTTGCTGCTTCAGGTGACAGCCATGAAAGTACCCATGCATGTTTAATAAGTGGTGACATCATGGGAAATAATTGAGATTACATCTATAATCTCATTGTGTCAGCCACACACTCATCTAAAATGACTGTTGATTTTTTTTCCAATAAAGCTTGGGCTGATTCTCAGATAACTGAATATTCATATCATGAATCTTTATCATTTGAATTATTTAAAGGCAAATTATGATTGATTAAATGATTATTAATCCATGATTCCAATAATGAGGTTTTGCATTAACATAACTGAAAGAACCTTTAGAGAAATTATAGAAATACACTATTTAAATATATATATATATATATATATATATATATATATATATATATATATATATAATTATTTAATCTCTGTCCTATTGATTTGTAGCATTATGTCATGATGAATATAGATTTTTTTTTCCTCTCCCCAATTTTAAAATACTTAAAATCTCTTTTTAACCTGAAAAAGTGCAAATTATAAAGGGTTAGGGCCTAAATATGAAATACTAAAGAGTTCATGAAAGCCTTTTACTAAAATATTCTTTGCATAATTGACTCAATGACTGGTCTTAGACTTCCTTTATAATGAGTTCTTATTCCTACTAAATAAGAAACTCCTACAGGGAAATGATTTGAAATTCTTCACACACACACACACACACACACACACACACACACACACACACACACACACACACACACACAGCCTACGCTACAAATAACTCAAATCAGGTATGAATGAAGAATAAAGACATAAGAAATGGAATCTCTGGAAACTTCTGCAGATAGTTAAACAAAAAAAACACTGAATCCTGAGAAATTAAGAACTCATTTATAAAATTTACGTCCTCCACAAAACCAAATTTGACATATGAATGCACTATACAATGAGGGGCAATTCTTCACTAGCCGCGGACAAAGCTGATGAACTTCAGAGCACTGCTAATCTGCCGTGTTCTCTGAAAGAGGGTCAAAGTGTTTTTGCCACCCTACTGTGATTTCATTATCATTAACCCAGTGTCAGGAGGCTGATTTCGTTCAAGGACTGGCTCTCTGCCTTGGTCTGCTTCTGTAATGACCTCTCTACTCGTGACTGTGATCTTTGAGGAAAAACTTCCAGCAGTATCATTAGTAAACAGATGGAGACTAGCATATGATAAGCCTCTTCGACACCCAGATAGCTGGATTATGATACCAAAGTAGCACATTTTTTTAGTAAATCATTACACAATGTTGATGTCTAACTACAAAATGACTGAAATGGCTTTCATTTTAGATGGTTGGTGAGCACTAGTAATTATGGAAGAGCCATAACTATTTAAGGTAAGACGAAATAAAATGAAACAGTTATAACTAGAGATGCAGTCATGTTTCCTAAATAGTCTATGACCTTGTTAGAATAAGGACTCTCGGTTGGGCCACATTTACTTGAGCACAGGGGCAGAAGTACCTTGGTGCAGCCAGTACATGTTATACCTAATGAATTACAATTTTAAATTCAGCTGAGACTTCATCTGATAAAATACTGACTTTTATTTTCTAATGTTGTGGAAAGGTAATGCTATGTTTTGTAGGTTTTACAAATGGTCAGTTGATTGCATTTCATTGCATTACTTATTTGAAGTTATTTATTTTTAATAGCAAAGCAGCATACAAGTATGGCAAATAGATTGTTTATCATAATACATTTATCATTTTAATATGCTAAATTGAGAAATTAATTGATGGGCAATGTATTTATATGCTAGCTGTTGCTTACTAGCCATGCTTAATTTACGCTTTGCTATGATGATTGAGTTTTGTTAAGCAGGTGTGGACAACATCAGTTCAGCAGAGGTGTAGCCACTATGCACCAGAGGCATGGCCATTGCTTAACACCAATGATTTACCAGTGATTTACCTATTGTTCAACACCAATGCACCAGTGACTAACCCAGTGTTTGACACCAATGCACCAGTGATTTGCCTATTGTATAACACCAAAGAATGAGCGCTTAACACCAGAGGCATTACCATTGCTTAACACCAATTCATCAGTGGCATAGTCAGTGCATAACACCAATTTACATGAGGCATAGTCAGAATGTAATATCAATGCACAAGATACAAGCCAGGAATTAATTTCAGTGGGGGGGGGGGGGCAGAGAAATATGCTAAATAAAATCACTGAATTAATAAGTGAGACATGCTCATACATGTTATGGTGGCTTAGCCAGTGCTTAACACTGATGAATCAGTGATGTAGCTAGTGTTTAACATCAAAGAACTAGAGGTGTAGGTAGTGTGTGGCTTAGCCAGTGCTTAACAACAGTGCACCAGTAACTTAGCCAATACACCAATCACCAATGGAGTAGCCAGTGCACAAGATTAATTCTCTAGTGTTATAGTCAGTGCTTAACACCAATGTCCCAGAGGTGTAGTCAGAATGTAACACCAATCCACTACAGGCAATCACTGTATTATATGTTTATTTTTTAACTGATAAGTGAGATATGCTCATACTTGTCATCCAGTGGCTTAGCCAGTGCTTAACACCAATGAATCAGTGGTGTATCTATTTGTCACGACCGGCCGCCACTCCCGCCCTATGCGGGGCTCGAACCCGGACCTCCGTGGTGCCGCGTGCTCCAGCACGCCGTGAAAACGCAGACCCAAACGCAGGATTCAGTAAAGCACTGTTTTATTTACATAAACACAATACAGGGGAAAGACGAACATAACACTAGACTCCATGGTACATAAAACTAAACTTACAAACATAACCCCAAACCTAACGTAACGTAACGTAACGTAACGTAACGTAACGTAACGTAACGTAACACCCACGGGACAGCTATACACAGAACATTGACCCACGCCACACATGCACACCAGGATCCCTTTTATAGGGAAACACAACAGGGTAATAAGGGACAGGTGACATAATCAGGGTGGAGAACAATGGGCAGGAAATCACACAGACACAAACAGGCTTCCAGGATTCTCCTGCCAGCGCCCTCCCCGGGCCTGGCAGGGAACTGTCCAGCTACTCCTGACACTATTGTGTAACAGTGTGTAACAACAATTGACCAGTAGCATAGCCAGTGTTTAACACCAAAGCACCAATAGATGTAACTAGTGTGTAACACCAATGCACCAGTGGCTTACCCTTTGCTTAACACCAATGCACCAATAAAAAAGCCAGTAATATAGCCAGTGATTAAAACTAATGCACCAGAGACATCAGAATGTAACACCAGTGCACAATAGACAACCCAAGAAAGAATTTCAGGGGAGGATGAAGAAATATGCAAAATAAAAGCACTGCATTATGTGTATAATTGAATTGATAAGTGTGACATGCTCATGCATTAATTAAACTTTTGGGTGAATTGCCAGACAGTAATGGTATTCACAGTTTGTCATTTAATTATGTAAGGCACAATCTATCATCAGTCTTATTAATGTTAATAATAGGCAATAAAATACCTTTATGACAGCTTCACTTTCAGCTTATTAGGTGTATCATATTCTATGCTAATCATATTCAAGGCCTGGAACTTTCCAGAGAAAAGCAGTGAAAGCTTCAAAGTATTCTTTTGTCTGTCTGTGTATTAAGGATCCAATGAATTTGGGGTTCAATCACATTCAGGAGATCATGTTAACCCTCACCCTAACTAGAGATGTGGGGTCATTTTAACCCCCAGTTTCTGCAATATTTCCATTGGGTACAAATAAATAAAATATTTCCAGCAAATACAGTTGTGTTCAAACACTAAATTATCTCCTTACTCCAAGTAGTTTTTATAACATGAGCTTTGAATGTTTTTGATCCCAAACCTCTAATTGCTTTTTTAATTTGAAGTTTTGTTAGTGAAACATGTAAGGCATGATCACACTGCATTTTTACTGTGAGTTAATACTGGTTCATTATGTTAATTATTAAACATTGCTATTTGTTATGTTCTGATTGGCTTCAATTACATTCATCTTTTATATTACTTCACCTGATATAATCTGTGTAAAATGATTTAGCAGACATGTGAGAGAGGTGTGGAAATGTGGTGTTAAGGAGGTTGATAAATAAATAATCTTTTAAATAATCTTTTACAAAAATTTCCACCTTTATCAGGACTATTTTGAGATGTGATAATCAGGATTGTTTTGGGGGTTTTTTTCGCGTTTTTTTTTGATTCTTTGAGATTAAAGTATAACGATGAATGCTGTGGATGTGCTAATTTTCAAGTCAGAGGCTCAATTCCATTTCACATTTTATGTGTATTCATTTGGTCTTGAATTTCCTTTTCACTAATAATAAACATAAAAATAAAAAACCCATTCATGTGTAGTTTAGTAATATGAATAAATGAATAATAACTTTTTTTCCTCTCAGTGGATTAGCCTTATTTTAAAAATCAGTAATTCTAACATTAATAATAATTACTGAAAGTGTAATACTAATAAAGTAACACTAAAAAAAAATGAAACAAGTCAAGGAGCAGAGTAATCAACAAGGCAGTCAGGACTAACAATGATTCAAATGTACACAAACTGTCTAGTTGGCTCAGAGTAGGATGCAAGTTCAGGTAAGTGTGTAGTTTATTAAGCAAGCAGACAATTCCAAAACGTTCAGCAAAATTAGCATGATACAAAAAAGTCCAAAGACAAGCGATCACAACTGACCACAAAGGAAACTGAGCAGTTATGTAGCAGTGGGGCTGTAACAAAAAGAGGCTTATGAAGTTGCACAGTGATGAGTGTGTAATTGTAAACAGGTGAGTGTAGGCTTGGAAGTCTGGTAACTGTGAGCTTGGAAGGAACTAGTGTAAGCAGTGTTTTCCCCAGATGTGTAGTTTAGTACTAGAAATAATTCAGTAACAGTAGTATCTAAATCAAAGTAAACTTTAAAAAAGTTTGCAAGTATTAAAATACACATATAGTTCAAGATAAATGTAATGATAGAATTTCTTTCTCTGTAATGCACTACGGATAACACTAAGATAACACTTACTAACACTAAGCTTTCTTCTTTGCTCCTAGTCTATTAGGAATAGAGGGAGAAGTTAAACAAAAATACATGTTTTTTTTTGTACAACAAAGACATGTTTCACAAATACTTGTTAGATTTATTTTTATCTAGTATCTCTACACATCATTGCTTTGGTGAAATCGAGACTTCTCTTCTAGACAGAATAAAAGTTCTCTGTAAAGACTTCATGTAAATAGGTGAAGCTTTAGTTTATTATTTTCTCAAAGCAGTATCTTCTCACAGACATGGAACTAATGAAGAGAGCAGAGCAAACGTATGGATTTTCTCTCATACTTCTCTACACTAAAAGCACTGAAGGTGCAACTGAAAAGCCATTAAACTCAGTTGATGAATGAAAGGACAAGTGGTTTTCTGTTTGCATAACCTCGTTGACCCTGACTATTATATATATTTTTTTTTTTGAAAAATGTTAACATTTTGAGCTAGTGAACTACTTCATCTTTCTATACACTGTCCCATAGATCGAATGTTAATCTAAATACAGAGGAGTTCATCATGTTAGGATATTTATCAGCCGACATTTGAGAAGTAACCCTGAGGCTCAGTGATATTATGTGTGAATCCCATGTGGTTACTCTCAGTCCCAATACAGAGCTGATAGAAGTTTTTCCAGTATGTTGAGCAGGCATGTGCCAGTACACATGGGTCTCCTAAACCTCAACCCTGTTCTGTCCAGCACTAGGATGGATGTGACTGGCCGTGAGAGCAGCTGGAATAGAGAACACTCATGATGAAAGTTACCCAGCGATAAAGAAGCTGTGCTGACATGTGAACTCACATCTCCTCGGCCAGATTATTCCCTCAGCACTGTCCATCATGCTTTAGAGCACACCAGGCATGAATCATTTGTTTTTGTGGGATAAGCATTTCTCTCAGGACTAATATTTATCTCACTACAGATATATATAAAGTCTAGAGTCCATATAATGCTGTGTATTCATTCATTGTCTACCGCTTATCCGGACTATTCTTGGGTCACGGGGAGCCTGTGCCTATCTCAGGAGTCATTGGGCATCAAGGCAGGGCACACCCTGGACGGAGTGCCAACCCATCGCAGGGCACACACAAACTCTCATTCACACTCTACGGACAATTTAGAGATGCCAATCAACCTACAATGCATGTTTTTGGACTGGGGGAGGAAACCAGAGTACCCGGAGGAAACCCTCGAGGCACGAGGAACACGAACACACACACACACACACACACACACACACACACACACACACACACACACACGGCAAAGGTGGGAATCAAACCCCCAACCCTGGAGGTGTGAGGCAAATGTGCTAACCACTAAGCCACCGTGCCCCCCTATAATGCTGTTTATGCTAAACTAAATTTCCTTTCATCATTAAATGTTCATAGATTCATTATCATCTATTACCTGTGGTAGAAGTACACTGTTTGCTTATGTAAATAAAACTGCAAGTGTTCATCTGTTAGAACGTTTCAAATGATTTATTTATGTATAAAAGTTGTTCAAGTAAAATGTAAAAGTGATTCTTAAAAAAAAAAATACTGTACACTATATGTTTTTGAGCTTCTGACACTCATGTAATAGTAATTCACATCAAATAACATCAAGCCCCAATTTCAGACAAGAAAAAAGTTTGACTACATGGTGACCTGCATTTTACAATATCTTAAAAACAAGCTCTTGTTTAAATTAAGACGTTTTGATAATTTAATACAGCAAATATGACATTTACATTGATGTGTACAATGGTTATTTTTATTCTCACAGCGCATACTGAGAAACCAGCAATAACTCAATTACACAGATAATACCATGTGTTTTTTATGCTTTATATTCCATTTGCACTGTTGATAACATGCCATTTTCACGTTACTAGCACTTTACATCGTACACTTCGATGACACATGCTGTTTTGCACTTGTAGTTAAATGCTAACTCCATTTCATCGCCTTTATACTTGTACTCTGCTCTATAACAATAAAGTTTAATCAAAACTACTCAAGTCAAGTCAAGAAGCTTTTATTGTCATTCCAACCACATATAGCTGACACAGTTGAGGTAGTGCAAATAGGAGCAACATTATATTGTGAGTCTGTGCACACAAGGGTGTGTGTGTGTGTGTGTGTGAATGTGTGTGGGTGTGTGAGAGAGAATTTTGGGATAGTTCAGTTCTTGGTGTTGAGGAGCCTGATGGCTTGTGGAAAGAAACTGTTAAACAGTCTGGTTGTGAGGGCCCAGAGTAGAGGCACTGCTGGGCTTTCTTGCTGATGGAGCTGGTGTTGAGTGACCAGGTGAATGTACACCAAGGAATTTGGTGCTCTTGATGATTTCCACAGAGGATCCGTCTATGAACAGCAGATCACTCTGTACTCTCCTAAAGTCAACAACCATCTCCTTAGTCTTGTCAACATTCAGAGACAGGCTATTGGCTTTACACCAGGCTGTTAGCCATTGCACCTCCTCTCTGTACGCTGACTCGTCGTTCTTGCTGATGAGACCCACCACGGTCGTGTCATCTGAAAACGATGTGGTTTGAACTGTGCATTGCTGCACAGTCGTGAGTCAGCAGAGTGAACAACAGTGAACTAAGCACACAGCCCTGAGGGGCCCCAGTGCTCAGTGTGGTGGTGCTGGAGATGCTGTTCCCGATCCGGACTGACTGAGGTCTCTCAGTCAGGAAGTCCAGGATCCAGTTGCAGAGGGAGGTGTTCAGGCCCAGCAGGCTCAGTTTCTCAATCAGGTGCTGAGGGATGATTGTATTGAATGCTGAACTGAAGTCTATAAACAGCATTTGTATGTATGAATCTAATCTAATCAAATAACAGCATCAAAAAATTACCTCCTTACTATCAAGAAAACCTGTATATCTGTATACCACCAAACACAATAATTACACCTTTGGTGTTTGTAAAGAATAGGAAGTTTTTATTTATTCACATATGCAGTGATTTTTTTTTTCTTCACATATCCCAGCTTGTCAGGAAGATGAGGTCAGGGCACAGGGTCGGCCATGATACAGTGCCCCTGGAGCAAAGAAGTTTAAGAGTCAACAATGGCAGCTCGGTGATGTTGGAGCTTGAATCCCTGAGCTTTTGATCAGTAGTACAAAGCTTTATTCCTTGATCTACCAGTGGCTCTTACTACACCACCAGAGTGCACAATACCTAATTTAGGATAGAGCCCTGAATTCTCATTGAAGTCTATTACTTGGCATGGAAGCTAGTAAATGAAACTGCAAGGTCACTAAACTTCAGCAGAAGCTATCATATACTAAAATCAGATAGCATTTTCTATCATCTAGCTGAGAGAACCAGAGTGAAAGAGATACATGTGGGGTAAAAATGGACAGCTGACAGACTCTATGGATTGTGTCTATGTTTTTGAGTGAGATGTTTCCCACTGAAGCTCTACTGTCAGGTTTCTAGAGTTTGTTAAAACACGTTCATTGGAGCTTTGGGCCTTGTTCACTACAGTGGTGTTGTTAAAGCTAGCATATCACATAACTAGCAAGCAGAGAATGGTGTGTTAAATAGTCACTGATATATTTTGACTATATCTCAACACACTCTGCCCTGGGCTGACTGTGGCCCTTGGCTGACTGTGTGATACTATTTGTTTATGACCTCATCTTATGACCATGATGTACTTAGTTTTGTCCTAGAAATTCTTTATGTTCTGTTTTGATGAACATGTGCCAAACATAGACACTCACTGTCAGTTTCTTCTTCTGTCATTTAGATAACCATTTTCATAAGAAACTCACCAAACCACCATTCATCTCAGTGGATTTTGAAGAGTTTTGCCATTCAGTCACTGTCTCTATGTGGTTCTTTGGCAAAAAGCCTCCCAAAAAATATTAGTAGAGGCAGCGGCAGCTCAGGATTCCAGGATAACAGGATAACAGGATAACAACTTGTCCAAACACATTCTGTCAGAAAACTTGAAACATTTATTTTTACAGCTGATACAGAAACTATTAACAATTGCATGTCTTATTAAATCAATGTTTGTGCATTGTGCACCATACAGTTCTCTTTGTAAGGTACTATAGTAACAATAACATTTTATATTTAGTCTATTAACATAATTCAATGGAATGGATTATATTATCATTTATAAAAAATTACTGAACACTGATCCGATTAAACAGTATAAGAGGCATTGGTGGCTCAGTGGTAGGTTTCTCACCTATCATGCGGAAGGCCCGGGTTCGATTCCCAGCCACTGGATGCAGTGCTGGTCCCAAGCCCGGAAAAAAATGGGAGGGTTGCGTCAGGAAGGGCATCCGGCATAAAACATTTGCCAAGTTGATGTGCGGACCAGTTGGTCTGCTGTGGCGACCCCGAACAGGGAGCAGCCGAAAGCAACTTCTTCAATCCGATTAAACAGTATGGTGTGTTAAACTTTAATTTTTTATTAATTTATCTGATTTTTTAAGCAATTATGATCAACGTTTATTTTTTTTCCCATTTACTTGAGTTTAAAGATTGGCTACTCTATACAGAGTTAAGAACAAAATCTTCAAAGTGTTAAAACTGCTCATCTCATCTCATTAAATAAGAAAATTATAACAGTGTAATGTAGATATAATGATGCACTATTCTCCACACAACTGCTTAATACAGCAAAGTCCAACTCCCTGGAGTCTGAAGTACTTTAAGTTTTGCCATTGATTTAGTTTTATAGTAATATTCCATTGTCTCAGAGTTATTTATAGTAATATGACGTGTTTGGGATGCAGGGATGCATCCACCAAGTCTGTATGATCAAATTTCTGTCTTGGAGAATCTGTTTATGATTATTTGATAATTATTCTCATTTTATTCAAGTATAATTAGATAACTTTTCTTAACTAATCTCCAAGATTGTAGTGCTGAGATCGATCTAACACCAAATTTCACTAATTGGGTTTCTTTCTTCTTTGTTATTGAAAAAGGCTTGTTAGTGTAAATCAGGTTGAGACTGTAGCCTTGAATATTAACATACTGTTTCTCTTAGAGTTTCCAATCCCACTGAGGATTTCCTTCCTCTTTTCTTTAGGGTTGTGTCATCTACAAAGAAAGTGGGGGAAAAAAATGATATATAGGAAGAAAAAAATCATGGCTTTTTTTGGTCTTCTTCCAGTTTCTCTGTCAGTTTGTCAAGGGTGGTATAAACAGTGAGATTTAATGCTGTTTTTTTCAGAAAGATCAGCAGATGGTCTGTGGCATATCAGAGTTATAGTGTCCAATGTCAAGGAGGCAAGTTATGCTAAAGCTGTTAGTGTAATAGGCTGTTCAGTACTGAGCAGGTTTATGCATCTGTGCTTTATGAAATGATCAAATATGTGACATTTAACCATGGGGAATTATTCATAATTTAAAATAACTCAAACTGTGATTTGATAAACAGGTTAGTTAAGATGAACGATTGAATGGATGAGTTGGTGAATGAATGAATGAATGAATGAATGAATGAATGAATGAATGAATAACTGGCAATGCAGTAACATTGATGGACAGTAGGGGGTAGTATATCTACAAAAGAAAGCTGGCTTAGGGGAAAACTTTCTCCCAACACACACACACACACACACACACACACACACACACACACACACACACACACTACACAGATGTAACTGTGACTCATCAAAATTGTTGTATATATCCCTTTGTTTTTCTTCTTCTGCTCTACATCCTCTTCATCTTCTGCATCTCCTCAACTCATTTCATTAGCAAATAGACATAATGAGCTCCTTTCTATTAGCAAATGTGATTTTGGGTGCTCAGCTGTGTCTGGATCCAATTTGACCAAAGTTGGTGTTTCTAAACCTTGATGAGAATAGCAGTGATCGAAGAAGAAGAAAATAAATAAATAAAAAAGAAGAAAACTCTCTGCTTGGTATCAAAGTCAGCATTTTTAGAAGAATACCTATTAGACTGATAACAACTAATAACTCTGTCTGATTGCGTCTGAAGAACTAAGATGATTGCCTTCGCGCAAGCTCTGATTGCAACCCACAGTTAAAGGTTCAGTGCAGTTCACAGGTAATATATTTCTCTCCACTCATCCCTCGCTCTCTAGCAGTAAGCTACTGAAACTTTCATCTCACGTCTTCTTCTAAGGTCAACTTCTGCAGAAATATTTAACAAATGAAAGCAGATCAAGAGATCGGATGTTGATGCAGTCTCCATGTTTTTTGCCATCCACTGACAAATTGTGGGCCAACAGCAATTCTATACATCAACACGCAGCTGACAGAATGTCATTGCCAGTTCTGGGGAAGTTTGGAAAGATGACATGCTCTGTGTGTCAGGAAATGCTAGATCAGGGCTTCTGTCTGTTTTAGCCCAAGGTCTGGCTGACCACTCGGAGATGATGGACGGGAGCTGATAGATATACAGCTGGAGCCATTACGCTGGAAATATGCTTTAACTGCATTGCAATCCCAGACACAAAGGAAGCGAGACAGGAGAGACAAAAAAGAGAGAAAATGTTCCAGTACGACAGCTAATCCTCAGCCTCAATGGCCATGCAGAGGATCTCCCTACAGACAGTGTTTTCCTTGCACCAGTCAACACAGATGCCAAACCCGTGCCAGTCACTCAGTGAGATGTGAGGCACAGCGAGTCTGAGAGCTTAGAGCCAAACTTACAGATCATCCCAGTCTGTTTCAAAACTCTGCTTCACCATACGGCCGTGAATTCATGAAAACTACTCAAGCTTCATCATTGTTCAGGTCAGAATTATACTATTAATGTTGCAAATGTTATATTACAATGTCACACAGCCTATAAATATCACATGTATTATGTTCAGGTCATCTGAGAGCACCAAGGTGAAATACTGGTGTGATTGGTGCATTTAAAAATTTCATTGGTAACATACACATCTTACACGGTATGACATGGTACAAAAGGGTCAAAGGTGGGGATTAAACATATATATACAATAGAATGCATTCATTCATTCATTGTCTACCGCTTATCCGATCTACACTCGGGTCACGGGGAGTCTGTGCCTATCTCAGGCGTCATTGGGCATCAAGGCAGGATACACCCTGGACAGAGTGCCAACCCATCACAGGGCACACACACTCTCTCATTCACTCACACACTATGGACAATTTAGAGATGCCAATCAACCTACAATGCATGTCTTTGGACCGGGGGAGGAAACCGGAGTACCCGGAGGAAACCCCCGAAGCACGGGGAGAACATCAATAGAATGCAATAAAATATAAAAAAAAAAAAAAAATGAAAATTGAATAAGATAGAAATAAATTAATGTAATTCAGGTTGATATTTCCAAAAGGGGGATTAAAAAAATGTATACAATACAATCAAAAAATAAATAAATAAAAATGAGATAATGGAAAAGTATACAAAGTGGAAATGGCTGTACTGAGTAGAGTAGCAAATGAAATATAGTGGCTTTAGCTGTACAGTGAAAAATGCAGCATAGGAAAACTATACACTTACTGAAAACTTGTGGTATAAATGTAGGATATAAATAAAGTGTAATTATGTGCAGTGTTGTGCATAAAAAGGTTAAAGAAATGTAAAGTGTGCTGTGCAAATGAGTCAGTTGAGGTTGCGGGCATTGAACAAAGTGTCTGTGCTGTGTAAAGTCTCAGTTTAGGTTGTGGGTGTGTACCACAACACTGATGAATTCTTAAATTTGATTGGTCAGAATGTGGTTATTAATTTACTGCGACAGGGAATTGCATGCATCCATATAATCTAAGCCTAAAAATACAGAATAAAAAAACACATTGTTGTTAAAATGATCATGTTGTCTTCAAGCAGACATTTATTTAAGAATTATCTAAAGAGATTAAAGTGTCAGTGCTTTGTAACTGTCAGTGACTGCGCTTTTTAGTTTCTCAGTCACATGACAAACAGCATTTTGTTTTTTGGCACCATGGCTTGCCACATTTGCCTCTCACCTTCAGGATTTGGGGTTCAATTCCTGTCTCCACCGCGTGCGCGCGCGCGCGTGTGTGTGTGTGTGTGTGTGTGTGTGTGTGTGATTGTGTGCAATAGACTGGCATCCTATCCAGGGTGTACTCAGCCTGGTGCCCTGGGTCTCCTGGAAACTCCAGGTTCCCCATGACACTGTAGGATAAGTGGTGTAGAGAATAGATAGATGAACTTCCAGACATTGTGAAAAGGACTGTGTGCTGAAAGAGTGATTAGTTTCAGCTACAATAGCATGAGTTATAAAAGGAAATAATGTGTTATTTATATCTGATTACAAGTTGTACTTGTAATCAGTCACAAATTTCCATTTATATTTTGTAGTATATTGCAAGTTTTGCATTGGGCCACATCATACCACCCTGTTGTTGCTTATATTTATATTAATGTTGATTCATGAATTTTCAAATCTGATTCATGAGAAGGGGTTATTTATTATTCTCAATAGTATACTCTCTTTTCTCAGTAACTGTTAGTAGCTTGAATGGTCCCACCATCTCTTAGTGAAAGAGGAAGGTATGCATCAAGACTGTTCTCTGTCCTGGCACCTGGGGGTTTGAATGAACTTCCCCTAGATGTCTGAACATCTGAGTCACTGGCTGTCTTCAAACAATGCCTAAAGACTACTTCTTTCTGAAATACTTAAACTAGCACTTTTAAGAACTTTAGAAAAAAAAAAAAAAAAAAAAAAAATCTGCTTGCTTTTCTTGCTAATTTACCTCCCAGCAGTTATAGACTGATGGTATTCTTAGTCAGTGATTAAGTGAACCAGTATCAATGTACTCATTGATAAAGAATTCAAAAGCACTTATGTAAGTCACTCTGAATAAGGGCTTCTACCAAATGCCATAAATATAATCATCACACACCCCCACTGTTCATCATTTTCCATTAACGGCTCTTGTTTTATTCCTTCATCACTGAACAAAGTTAGAACTTTTCTGACAAAACATTTCTAGTTCCCTCTACTAAAGCATTTCCTCAACTAAACATGTTGCAACAATGTTGGAGGAATGCTTACAAATGTTAGATAAATGTGTGTGTGCCAAACTAAAATTGTTAGCTGGGTTACTAAAATATCATAAATGATCTTATTATCTAAGGGAACAGTACATTCATTAGTGAGATCTGTACAAGATCTGATGTTAAACTCACAGTAAGAGTAATGAACCTGCAAAAATATTTCTAAGCTATAGGGTAATCTGCATAAACAACAGACAAGAATATAAATCCAGATTGAACTGCCTTAAGACCAGAGCATCATTTAGCTGTAAAATGATCTCATGGACTGTGTTTATTTTAAGTCTGGATCTCATGGACGTAATTATCATACAAGCCTACAAAAGTTCTCTCTTCAGCATTCACACTGCAGAAGGCTTTTGGCTCATCAAGGGTGTTTGTTCAACCTGGCAACCAAGTGCATTCCAATTACCTGGTTATGCAATGGGAGTAGGCTCTTTACCTCCTGCTCCTGCTCAACACCCTTCTTCTATAGGCTGAGCCAAGACCATCTGTGAAATATCCTTTTCTGCCTGAACACTAATGCATGCTTTGTCCGTTTTATGCTTCTGTTCAACCTAAGTATTGATTTGTCTTACCTTATTCCCTCATTTATTGAACAGTACAGTATATCTGACCTTGGGAGAGCCTAAAGGAGGAAGAAAAAGGCATTACAAATGAATATGGTATTACACAATTACCGTGCAGGATGTGTATGTAAACACCGTTATCCACAGAGAAAGTGGCTTTTACACACTGTGCACAGTTCACGGAAGAACAAAGCACAGAGCTTATCGGATGAAAAATAACTATTTACTTAATGACACAGGAGGGAGTGGAGAGGACGTCAGCCATGGAGAATGAATCTTCCACAGTGGAATGAGGGGCACGGTGTGAACACAGAAAACATTAAAATGGGTTTGAAAATACAACCCGCATATAGCACACACCATGGCAATCCAATATCTCCTCCGCTCAAATTGCTACAGGATTCATGTACTAAATTTAATCTAATATTGTGTGCAAGGACCAAAGCCCATTACTGCAAAGTTATATTATACCTATAAACATCAAACACATATGATAATTACTGAACTTTAATTTTCTACATTCTGTGCTGTTCAGTATTAGGCACAATTTCAAATCCAAAGAACACAAAGGCAAAACTAAAGACACACTTTGTATAGTAAGGTCATGGCATACATAACAAAAATAACTTTCTGATGTGATGCATGAGGCTGTCATTTTCCCATTTCTTTTATCCACATTTAGAATAGGAGTTAAATGGAGTGCTTAATACCTTCCAGTCCAGTGGTCATGTGCAGCATGTTTTGTGTTGCTCCCAGGGCTGTGTGGTCTATAGAGAATAGGCTGGGGATACAGTCCCATAGGAAATGGAGTAAGACACACAACATGGGTCAACAGATATCTGAGTCATTCATCACACATCTGGCATTGCAGACACAAGGGACAGGTAAACAGGTGCACAGGGTTTACAGATGCAGTCATGGGGCAGGGTTCCTGAGGGTCAGAAGTAGCTAGACAGGATTTATAGATGCAGTCATGGGTCAGGGTTTCTGAGGGTCAGAAGTAGTTGGACAGCGTTTAAGGTTGTGTACATGGGACAGGATTTCTGAGGGTAAGATGTTGCTGGGTAAGGTTTAAAGATGCATTCATGAGTCAAGGTTCTGGAGGGTCAGAAGTATTTGTGCAGGGTTTAAGGATGCAGTCATGAGGCAGGATTTTTGAGTGTCAGAAGCAGCTGTACAGGGTTTACAGATGCAGTCATGGGGCAGGGTTCCTGAGGGTCAGAAGTACCTGGACAGGATTCACAGATGCAGTCATGGGGCAGGGTTCTTGAGGATCAGAAGTAGCTGGACAGGGTTTAAGAATGTGTACATGGGACAGGATTTTTGAGGGTAAGATGTAGCTGGGTAAGGTTTAAAGATGCAATCATGGGGCAGGGTTCTTGAGGGTCAGAAGTAGCTGTGCAGGGTTTACAGATGGATTTACAGTCATGGAGCAGGGTTCTTAATGTTGGACAGTAGCTGGGCAGGACAAGTAGACTGTGGCCATGGGAAATGTATGTGGTCAGCAATAAATGTGCAAAAGTACTGGGGTATTTGGACAAAGCTCCAAAAGTGCTGAGGGGACCAGTGTGAACTGTGAGACCATTACCTACTCCACTGTATTGCCACCTCCAACATGAGCTAGTTGCGTGAACATTTTGACATTTTGACACGTGACATGTTTCCTTTTCTTTTCTCTTATCGTTTTAGTTTCCTTGTGTCATGAAATGTGTCATGAAGCTATTAGGACATACACTTCTAGCCGGTGTTGGCACAGTGTACACAACTACATCATGTGCAATTTGTTTAATTAGGGAGGGCATGAGTGCAATGCTGATTTGGATCATTATTAATGCATGCTATTAATATTCTGTTTTTCATAGCTTTAGATGAAGTTGACTATTTGGTCAACTGCTGATTGTTGGCAATTGTGTGTTATTCTGCTGAGCAAAAGAGAACTTGAGTAAAATTTACTTACTAAATGACGAGAGTTTGGAGATTAAATAAATAATTACCAAGAGGTGGTGTAGAATTTAAAAATACATTACACTCAAGCATGGCTCAAAGAAGAAGGTGATAACAAAAAGACTTTGAATTCAAAATAAAGGTTTTTGTTGCATTGCTGAGGCATAAATTGTGCACATCTGGGAACTTTAGCACAATCTTTAAATCAATTTTAATTCTCCCCTTGCAAACTCCAGCTGAGGAAATAATAGTTGTGTGTGCAAAGAGTTCCTTTGAATGCCATCACATCCTTGGGAGAGAGGAGAGAAAACAGCTAGATATAGAGCCCAGATGAAGCTGGAATGGAACGAGGTTTCGACCCCCCAGCACACTTCTCAATTGTTCCTATTGATCATGCTCAGCTTTAAGACCTTGTTGGAGATGAACTTTGGAGAAAATGGTGTCTCTGCAGAGAAAATGCTATTACCAGCTCTAAATAAGACTCTTAGTGTCCTACATAAAAGTTATGCTGCGGCAAGCAATAGAAAATAACAGCACTCACATCAACTGCAAGATATTAGAAGCACCAGGTTGGCATTTTGCTTATGTGCAATAAGCTTTATGTTTATCAGCCAACAAAACAATCTCATACTCAGAGCTCTCAGCCCTTCTTTTATAGAAATCAAGCTCAAACATCAAGCACATATGATTTGCAAATGCCAGCAATGACGAGTAATACATTCACAACCAATATAGCTTTTCTGGCACAGTAAAATTATGTGGGTCCGGATCAGCTCAGCAGAAGAATCACCTTAAAGTTTCACACTCATTTAAAAGCCATCTAGAAGGATCAGCCAAATCTAAAGGAAGTTGATGAAAGCTTTTACTGTGTTAAAAAAAGGCATTGAGAATTCAAAGATGAATTCAAACCATCTATCCATTAAATGTCCACTGACAGCAGCTTGAATTAGACATTGCATAGGGTTCTCCACGTCAGCTATTCCTTTGTATCTTGTCCTATGATTCATAAAAGCAATAAGCAAAGGCAGTAGCTTGTTTTGAAATGAATTCTATATCTTTGTTCCATTACCAATTTCTATTAATTTCAATTAATAATAAATACTGCAGTAGAATGAGTAAAGAGCTGTTAAAAGTATTGTTTTTAGAGGTGTGTCATTGCATTACCACTTTTTCTATATGTAATAAAAAACTACATTAATACTTAAAAAAAAAAACGTATGCATGCCTTACACAACACTGCTTACAGTTCTCAGCTATGTTGCCTCATTCAGGCACTTTTGGCAATGGTCTTGGTTCAGCCAGTGTCAAAGCACTGCCCCAGATCTGTCACGTACTGGAAACTCGTGGCCTTATGTCTCACCTTTATTCAAAACTCGATCAGAAATAGGAAGGAAATTGCATTATGATTCACATTCCAAAAAATCTATCAACCAATTACCCTTTCATACAGGAGCCAATGCAGGAGTTAGATGGATTATGACGTGGTGGGTTTCTCTTCCAAGGCAGATCAATTAAATGAAAGCGATGGAAATGAGGAAATGAGAAGCCTAATGTGTGTGTGTGTGTCAGTGTGTGTGCACTACATTATAGCTCCATGCCCTTTTCTCCTCTGTCCAGGGGCTCTTTTTGAAACAAACTGCTTTTAGCTCAGCATATAGATTTAATTGATTTTCCCAACCCCAATCCAAGATGCCTATAGAAATTATCATATACAACAGTCACTTTAAGAGAAACATGAGTATATCATGTGGCAGAAAAGCAATACACATGGTAAAAGCATAGAAATACATCAAGAGCTTCGGTTAAACTCTGCATTAAAAATTAAAATGATGGAAATTGTGATATCATTGTGTTGACCGTGCTATGGTTGCTGGGATCACATGAGCTGATTTGAGTATTACAGAAACTGATGATCACTTGAGAGTTTCTATCAGTCTCTGGAGTTTAACAAAATGGTATGAACAAACAAAAAACATCCAGTGTGTGGTGGCTCTGTGGGTTGAAATGCCTTGATGATGAAAGAAGTCAGAGAAAAATAGCCAAACTGTTTGAAACTGACAGCAAAGTTATAATAATTCACATAACCACTCTTTACAGCCATCTCAGAATGCATAATATTTAGAAACTTAAAGGTGGAAGGGTTACAACAGCAGAAGACCAGATCGGGTTCTACTTCTATCAGCCCAGAACTGGAAATTGAGGCTAGAGTGGCTACAGACTCACTAAAACTGGACCATTTATAGTTTTCAATGTTATTGACCATAATTTTTATAGAACTGATGGGAAAAATGTACACTATAAAGCAATCACATGTTGTATACACCTAATTATTAAGCTTTGTGCCAAATATATGTTAAAAAGTTATGGAATTATGCCAGGGTTTTGGTTTATTCTCTGAAAAGATGAGACCAAAGTTGAAGTGAAGAATGTCCAGCTTCAACAGATAAAACACTGAAATATGGTCTAAACGCTATCATGGTCCTGTCATATTAGCATCCTGGTGAGGAACGTCCATCAGCATCTTTACCACCTTAGACACTTAAGTGACTTTAAACTGTCCTCTAAGGTGCTAAGGAACTTTTGCACCTGCACTGTTGAGCGCATCCTGATGGAAAGCATCAAAGCATCAAGCAGAATGGAGGATGCATACATCCTCCTCCTCCCCTCCCAAACACTAAGGTACAATAAACCCTACCTCAAGAACTGGAAATGCAATTCACCCCTTCCCCTCAACGATACACAACACACATACACACATAACACACTTATACTATACTGCCATATTTGTACTACATTGCTTGTTTTCACACAAACTATTATATACCATACCACACTGTTTTTCTTTTGTTTTACATTTTTGGTTCTTTTTTTTTTTACATTGCACTTCCTTATGAGCTGACTCTCATTATTTGTAAAACAATAACAATAAAGATCTACACTATATTGCCAAAGGTTTTGGGACGTCTGCCTTTACATGCACTTGAACTTTAATGACATCCCATTCTTAATCTGTAGGGTTTAATATGGAGTTGGCCCACCCTTTGCAGCTATAACAGCTTCAACTCTTCTGGGAAAGCTTTCCACAAGGTTTAGGAGTGTGTTTATGGGAATTTTTCACCATTTCTCTAGAAGAGCATTTGTGAGGTCTGTGAGGCCTGGCTTGCAGTCTCTGCTCTAGTTCATCCCAAAGGTGTTCTATCGGGTCGAGGTCAGGACTCTGTGCAGGGCAGTCAAGTTCCTCCACACCAAACTCACTAATCCATGTCTTTATGGACCTTATTTTGTGCATGTGCAGTCATGTTGGAACAGAAAGGGGCCATCCCCAAACTGTTCCCAAAAAGTTGGGAGCATGAAATTGTCCAAAATGTTGGCATGCTGAAGCATTAAGGCTTCCTTTCACTGGAACTATGGGGTCAAGCGCAACCCCTTGGTTGAAAAACAACCCCACACCATAATCCCCCCTCCACCAAACTTTACACTTGGCACAATGCAGTCAGGCAAGTACCGTTCTCCTGGCAATCACCAAACCCAGACTCGTCCATCAGATTGCCGAATAGAGAAGCATGATTGGTCACTCCAGAGAACACATCTCCGCTGCTCTGGAGTCCAGTGGCGGCATGCTTTACAGCACTGCATCCAACGCTTTGCATTGCACTTGCTGATGTAAGGCTTGGATGCAGCTGCTTGGCCATGAAAACCCACTCCATGAAGCTCTCTACACACTGTTCCTAAGCTAATTTGAAGGCCACACGAAGTTTTGAGGTCTGCAGCTATTGACTCTGCAGAAAGAAAGCTGGCAATTTCTGTACACTGTGCACCTCAGCATGTGCTGACCCTGCTCTGTGATTTTACATGGCCTACCACATCGTTGCTGAGTTGCTGTTGTTCCCAATTGCTTCCACTTTGTTATAATGCCACTAACAGTTGACCGTGGAATATTTAGTAGTGAGGAAATTTCACGAAAGGATTTATTGCACAGGTGGGAACCTATCACGGTACCACACTTGATTTTGTAATCATTTGTAAGGCATGCAAATGTTTGTAGAATCACTCTGCATGCCTACATGCTTGACTTTATACACCTGTTATTGGAACACCTAAATTCAGTGATTTGGAGGGGTGTCGCAAAACTTTTGGTAATATAGTGTATTTTATTCTATTCTATTTTCACAGCACATATTGCACTAATTGAATAAATCTTCACTTTATATAAATACTCTGTTTTCCCTTTGCTTGTACAGGTAATAATTTTTATAATTTTCCTATTTTTATTGTATCTATTTCTATTCTATTTTTATTCTACTTTTTATGAGACTGGTAGTCAAAAAGCATTCCACTCCTGTCATACTGTGCACGGTTATGTCCGTGATAAATAAATTTTGAACATGAATTAGAGAATAAGAATATTGCAGTGACTTGGGATAGCAAAGAGACTATTATTAGAAGATTATTACTCACTATTAGGGCTGTCTCAGTGCAGAGTAGACAGAGGAGCAGGTGTTATCCTTTCTAGCATTTTGTTTGAAAATTTTAATTATTTTTGAGTTTGAGAGGTATCTATCAAAGGTAGAAGCAAAAAAAAAAGAACAGAACAAGGATTTATTTATTAAAAAGAAAAGAACAGGACTTATTGCTGAGGAGGGAAAATAAGAGTATGTGTAAGGAAAGGAAAATTTTGCGTTGGAACGTTAATTTAATCATTGAGGAAAAATAAAGAAAAGCTTTGCATTGGCAGGCTCCCCGTGACCCGAGTGTAGATCGGATAAGCGGTAGACAATGAATGAATGAATGAGCTTTGCATTGGTTCACAAAGCTCTGGACAGATGTTTATAGTGGCAAAGAGCATTCTGGGGGTTTCACTGCCTATTAATAATAGAGGATAAATAGGTAGAGTGAGCAGCATTTAGTGCATCCCTTTACTTGAATGAGTGTTTGCTGTAAGCCAGTAAGGTCAATGTTCTTATATAAGCACTCAATATGCTTACCTGCACATTTCATAACATAGATCATAGGTCTAACTAAAGAAAGTTGTGAATGAATGAGATCAGTCAAGTCTTGAGAGGAGCAAGGTCACTGAAAATGGCAGAAATAAATGATTATAAGAGATGAGTATATCAACAAGATTGGAGAGATCATTGATGTCAGTAAAGGAATTTAGACAGTACGGCTGCCAAGATGGAAGAAAGGTCAAAAGATTTGCCGTCACTAAAGATAAAAGGGCTTCTTACAAGGGTGTTGTTCGAAAACCTGAGATTAGTTGACTCAAACCCACAACCAAACAATTTATGAAAACAATATTAAAAGTGTAAAAAATCTTTTTAACTCTTTCAGGAAGAGAAAATTCTTTTTACCCTAACTTTGTTGTATAAACAGAGTAAGAGCTTGATGCTTTTACTCTGTTTATACATGTTTTGATGCTTAAGAATTTATTGTGTGACCTCTAATTTTCTAAATGTTTTGGAATCAACATTGAGTATGTTCATATTTATTACCAGAAGCTAACCAACATCAAATCTGATAGAGGAAGATTATAACAATTCTACACCAGAGCTACAAAGGTTTACTGAAGTCTACTCCCTGTAGAGTCATCTGGTTGACAGATTAGGGAGCTGATTGGTGGCACTTTTCAAAAATTACCTAAACTATTAAAATTACCAATTATTTCTAACAGCCACTTACCAGAAATCAAGCAATACCAGAAGTACCAGCCACGAAGAAACAGGTGATATTAAATTTTCTAAAAAATTTACAAGTATTCCTATAGTTCCTATTGACCAACCACTGAGCTCCACTGCTGCCATATGTACTAGCCACTAAGCTCCATTGTTCCCATTGATCAACCACTGAGCTCCACTGCTGCCATGTAAGCTCTATTGTTCCCATTGGCCAACCACTGACAAACCATTAAGTACCATTGGTCCCAACAATGAACCAACCACTGATCATCATTGTTCCCACCAACCAATGACTGATCACCATTTTTTTTCCCACCTGTTTAATTTTATGTTCATTGTAAACATTTTTTAGCTATATTTACATTTATAGTTAGACATTTGCAGTTATCAAAATGTAAAAATAAAAGGGAATGAAAAGCTAGTTCTTTCATCCTGAACCATTTTCCTTTGTTTATTTCCTGTCTACTTACTATCATTGCTCTGTTTTGTTTCTTTACCATTGAGATAAATTAAATGAAATAAAAAAATCTTTGACTCAATTTTGTGAATTTGTAAATAGCATGTTGTCTCATGACCAAAGATGTTTTTTCTACAAGAAATATAATTCTATCCCATTCAATTCAATTCAGTTGTGCTATTCCATTTCCTTCTATTCTGTTTGACTCTATTCTATTCTACTCTATTCTATTCTTTTCTGTTTTTCTCTATTCTACTTTACTGTAGTCTCTTCTGTTCTATTTAGTTCTTTAGGATAGTCTTCAGAAAATCTGTCTTCATATAACATGTTTTGATCTATAAATGATCATGACAATTCAAAGAATATGCAAAGTAGTCTATGGCATCATCAAGTCACTTCTAATGGCTCAAAAGAAAATCACTACTGTCCTAGTATCCTTCAAGGGCTTCTCTGGAGTAACAAGGTGAACCTTTTCCTAACATTAAATTGAAGCTAAACACTTTAGACAGAACAATTTCTTTCTATTAGAATATCTGCTGCATACAGTATTGAATTATTTTGCAAACTGAAAACTAAGAAAAAGCTTTACAACAACTAAAACACTTCCACAATATAGTCAACCAAGCAATAACAAATGCTTATGCAAGTGCATTTTATAACCTATTGGATGCTGTGCCAGTGAACATGTGCAATTGGGCTTTTAATTTTGATTGACCTTTTTATTATTTCTGCTGTGATACAAAGAACTACTCCCTTGCCACAACTGATATTCACACATGACGTACAGGGAATCTGTGTCAGGTCTTTAATTTCAAAGACTAACAGCCCCTCTCACCAACTGGTATTAAATATGTCATTTCTGACAAATTCACATACTCAGTGAAGTAAGTGACAAAATCTGACAAATCTTTTCAAATTTTTCATGTTATTTCAACCCTTACCAAAAAAAAAAGAGAAAACATAAGGCTTTAAATGATCCAGCATTGTTTATTGGCAGCAACTGAGAATGAAATTCCACAACCTTTAAAGGAGAGTACCATGTGACCAGCTATAGGGCACATCCCCAATTGAGAATATGATCAAATTTCCTCTTATTGTGCTAATAGTCACCTCAAGTTTTCTCAGTTATCATAAATGAACGTCCACATTTACACTATGATTCCCAAAGAGAGTTGCAACTCTACACATGAAGGGCCGTATTCAGAGTCAGTAAGAACCGTAATATCATAAGATGTCAATATATAAAGCAGGGAAAGTTCTTCATATTCAAATTTTGGGTTATACAGGTACTGAAGTTGATATGCTGTATGGCACATTCAGATTGTTAATATTAACGATGTGTCTTTCACATCTCTGGTGTTGCTTTTGTTGATAAAAAAAAAAAAGTAAATTAAAACCATAGAAAAAAGTGGTCTAAGAAAGAATCCTTTCAGGTAAAAGTGGCTCTTCAATGGTTATTTTGATGTTGATTGGATTATAAAGAGTTCTTAGGTTTCCAAAAAGGCTCCTACTTGGTGATAGAGAAACACACTGTTGTAGTGTTCAACATGGAACCTGGGCTACTGTACAGGGACAGGCAAAGTGTTATAAATTTTCTAAGAGTCAGGTTAAAAATAAACCATCAAAAAGATAAATATATGTATGTGAAGACGGTAAACATTGTAATGAAGAAGCTATTAAAATAGCACTTGATTCAGCCCAGCTTAAGGTCTGGATGTACAGCAGCAGAAACCATGATGCTTACATAGAGGTAAAAAAAAACAAAAAAACAAAAATAGATATTCCTTATCTACTGATGAGAGTTGCAGCAAAGTAAGCCACAAAAAAACGTTTATTTTTAATCTTTCTTTCTGCAAATTCCTTATAAATTCATAATATAAAATGTATGTATTTAGGTTCGGTTGGAGGTTTTCTGCATTTACAGATCAAACTTTCCATAAATCTCAATATGATACATTGGCATTGTATTTAATTCAGCTTCTAAGCCAAGCTGTGATCTCAGAAATAAATTGGCATGATTGCAAAGATTATTATGAAATCTCAAAACATGTTTCTGTTTAAAACAATGTAGATAACTCTTATATAATATCGTAGCCTTTAGTTATGTCTGAAATGAGAATACTGATGTACACCTTTTCTGTATTAACTTTCACCTTGTGCACGTAAGTCAACTCTGAATACGGCCCAAAGATATTATGCTGGGAGAAAAATTCGCACAAAAAAAAAAGAAATCAAAGCTGAGTTTCCTCAAATGCATTATAGCTATAAGAACATTATAAATACTGCTTAATTACATAAAATTGAATTCATCAATGCAAATTCAATACACTGCAAATGTGCAGAATTGATTCAGCACTGTTTATGTTACTGTGCTCCTGGACAGTTAAGTATATTTTTTTTAGTTTTACACAATTCATTTGATGCGTCAGATTTTTGTCAGGTGTGTCTGAGAAATAAAGGATTAAACTATACAGGATTCAAGAGTGTAAACTCAAAGGTAAATAACGTTGTAGAATTGTCCACTGTTTTTGTCTCAAATGGTCCTTTGTGCTTGCACAAGACTAAAGCAACAGATATCACAAATGTTTGGCTTATATTTGTTCTTCAGTCAGGCATAGAGTAAAAGCGCATACGTTCCTGAACACACACACACATAATACCTTGGAATGATCTAGAAACATTGGGAGATATCCCAAATATCGGTTCAAACGTCGAGAGGCCTTTTGTTTACCTTCACCCAGAGGCTTTGCAGTCCAGATATTGATCAGAGGCAGCCCTAGACTTTGTCTTCAGTCAACTTGAACAAAATGACATTAAATCCCGGTTTCCTCCACAGGTGCCTCTGAACACTTGAAGTGATGCATGAGGAGCTATAGAAAAGAAACACGAGGCTGTGATTCTTTCCTCCACACATTTCAGCCTAGTTTAGAGCATTGCACATTAATTTGGTTATCAAACGGTGCAGGCACCACACTCATAAATGTCCCTAGAAAATGTAGGCCTTGGAGCTAAAATTATTCACAAACAATAAACTCTGATATCGACTCTGCATAATGATATGTACATATGTACAAGGATGATTTCCAATTAGATTAACCATACACCAGGCACCAGGTCCATTAATAAACTGTCTTGTCAAATCCAACCATTCCACAGAAATACACAGATAGCACAATGAAACAGGGGGAAGGGCTGTTGGAGGCAGTTTTTTTTCCACAGTCTTGATTTAAAAAAAATAACACTGCAGTTGGTCCTTTGGCCCAGACTCTGTGTCTGTCCCACACAAGTATTTTACTGCTCACAGCTCAGCAGAAGGATGAGCAGCACACTGGTCAGTACTGGCAGATATACACAAGAGGACACCTGACCAGAGTTACGCTGTGTGTCGATGGGAATGGTGGAGTCACCCCAAAGTCTCTCCCTTTCGGTGTCCTAAGAAACAAATAAACCATGAAAGATAAATTAGCTACTAGCTCAATATACCCTAAAATGACCTATTTGCTGTTGTTTCCTATGTCGGTCACTAGGTTTAACTTGAATCTTATTCTAAACAGCATTACTGCATTATAAGTATAAGTGTATTATTTATTTAAATAGTTTGAAAGTTTATTAATGTTCATTGACCATATAACAGTTAATTCAATTAATCAGTTGAGAGAGAGAGAGAGAGATAGAGAGAGAGAGAGAGAGAGAGAGAGAGAGAGAGAGAGAGAGAGAGAGAGAGAGAGAAAGACAAATACAACCAATAGACAGACAGACAGACTGATAGATAGATAGATAGATAGATAGATAGATAGATAGATAGATAGATAGATAGATAGATAGATAGATAGATAGATAGAAAGAAAGAAAGAAAGAAAGAAAGAAAGAAAGAAAGAAAGAAAGAAAGAAAGAAAGAAAGAAAGGGCAAAAATGATTGAATATAAAATGAACATAGATAAGTACAATGATTACAAATTCAACAGTTCAACATATTTGAAACAATTAATTGTACCCTGTAAATATTTAAATTGAATTAAATAGAAAACGATTATTATTATTATTATTATTATTATTATTATTATTATTATTATTATTATTATTATTATTATTATTGTTGTTGTTGTTGTTCTTGTTTTGTTGTTGCTGTTGTTGTTGTTGTTAAATGGAATGGATGAAATAATATATAATGTAATTAAATTATTACATAATATTATATTAAAATAAATATTTAAAGAATTAAATTATTAAAATTATTAATTAAATTATATATAACATGTTGGTTTGACCCCCATCTTCTGTTTATCTGGGATGTACATATGAAGTTGCACACATTTGAGCCCTTTCTGATCTATTATCATGAGAGAACCACAGAGTGGTTTTCTTCTGAGAGTTTTCAACACAACAAAGACAGATGGTTGTTGCCCCAAGTAAGTTGTAAATAGTGCTGAATATTTAAAAATATATAAGCATCCAGGATGAACACACCCAGTCTAACTGGCATTTGCTCTGGGTCAACTGAGACCATGACCAGGAGTGGTTACTGATGGATGAATGCATGAATGAATGAATGAATGAATGAATGAATGAATGAAACAATCAATCAATCATTCATTCATTCATTCATTCATTGTCTTCCGCTTTTCCGGAGCCGGGTCGCGGGGGCAGCAGTCTAAGTAGTAATGCCCAGACCTCCCTCTCCCTAGCCACTTCAATCAATCAATCAATCAATAATCAGTAAATACAGGCAATGAATATAAATAAATCCAACTTGTAACTGTTAAAAATTGCCATAAATTGGCCCCAGGAGCACAGTGCACTGTATGATATGGTGGTAAATCATTGATTATTTGGAGTTCTTTTGTGGTTAATGATGCAGGAGCTCTTGTGAAGATTGATGGCACCATGACTTCTGCTAAGTACCAGGATACTTTACAAAAACTGGGTTGCCTTTGTCAATAAGATAATGACTCCAGCATCAAATTGGTTGCAAATATTTGAGTTTCAGGATTTGGAACTTTTGAAAAGCTTACCTAAGTATATACACCCCTGAGTATAAAAGAGCATAAATACGAGTTTCTAATCTTTTACCTCTTAGATACAGATTACAAATATTGTCTCTATGCTGTTATTTTATCCAGAGGGGGTGCCAGTAATTTTGAAACCAGTGTTGTACAAAAAAGAAATAAAATACCTTTCATGTAAACAAAATCAGCAATGTATGTTTGAGCTCAGAATATGCAATACTCATATTTCATCTGCTTATGATTCTAAAACTGAGTTTTATATTTTTTCATAATTCTAATATTATTAATATTGGATAACACTTTATTGAATTAGTTTTAACCAGTACTGTTCAATAATGATTACGTGGAACAGTATGACACCTGGTAATTAATTACTATTTTTTATTAATTAAAATAATATTTTACAAAGGAATTGATAGGTTTGTTAATGTAGATTTGATTACAGAATGGTACATTACGGCTTTGCACCTGTGGATATTATTGTCATTTCTCTATTTGGACCTCGACTGACTAAAAAAACAACACTCCTATCAAAAGACCTAAATAATTCAGATAAATATTTATATTTTAGATATTGAGAAATTGGAATAGGTTGAAATATATTAGGTAGTAAATCAGAAGGAAGGTAAGGCTTAGCTATTGGGGGTTAACTGGGGGCTGATATGAACAGTAATTAATAAGTAGTTATTATAAAAGAGCTGTAGTTATTTAGTAGTTAAGCAGGAGAGATGTAAGACACAGTAATTCCAGCTTAAGATTCAGTGAATTAGTGAATAATTAATTTACTCATACTCATTCAACATACATATTGTGTAATTAACTGGTCTTCTTCTTCTTCTTCTTCTTCTTCTTTTGGCTTTTCCCTTCAGGGGTCGCCACAGCGAATCATCTCTCTCCACCTAGCCCTATCTTCCGCATCCTCAACACTAGCTTCATATTCTCATTTATTACATCCATATAACTCCTCTTTGGCCTTCCTCTTTGCCTCCTGCCTGGCAGCTCCATGTCCAACATTCTCCTACCAATATACTCACTCTCCCTCCTCTGGACATGTCCAAACCATCTTAATCTGGCCTCCCTAACTTTGTCCTCCAAATGTCCAACATTGGCTGTCCCTCTGATGTACTCGTTCCTAATGCTGTCCAACCTTGTCACTCCCAAAGAGAACCTCAACATCTTCAGCTCTGCTACCTCTAGCTCTGACTCCTGTCTCTTCCTCAGTGACACTGTCTCTAAACCATACAGCGTGGCCGCTCTCACCACTGTCTTGTACACCTTCCCCATGATTCTCGCTGAAATGTTCTGATCACACAGAACTCCCGACACCTTTCTCCACCCATTCCAACCTGCCTGCACTCGCTTCTTTACCTCTTTCCCACACTCTCCATTACTCTGGACTGTTGACCCCAAGTACTTAAACTCCTGTACCTTCTTCACCTTTTCACCCTGTAATCTTACTATGACTGACTTTCATTCCTCTTCTCTCCAGCCCAAACCTCCACCTCTCCAGGTTTTCCTACACCTGCTCCCTGCTCTCACTACAGATCACAATGTCATTTGCAAACATCATTGTGCAAGGAGATCTCCTGTCTGACCTCCTCTGACAACTGGTCCATCACCATAGCAAACAGGAAGGGGATCAGAGCCGATCCCTGATGCAGTCCCACCTCCACTTTGAACTCCTCTCTGACCTACAGCACACCTCACCACTGTCCTGCTCCTCTCATACATGTCCTGCACCACTCTGACATACTTCTCTGCTACTCCTGACTTCCTCATACAGTACCACAGCTCTTCTCTTAGCACCCTGTCATACGCTTTCTCCAAGTCTACAAACACACAGTGCAACTCCCTCTGACCATCCCTATACTTCTCCATCAAAATTCTCAGAGCAAAAATTGCATCTGTCCTGCTCTTTCTGGGCATGAAGCCATACTGCTGCTCACAAATTTCCACTACCTTCCTTAACATAGCTTCCACTACTCTTTCCCATAGCTTCATTGTATGGCTCATCAACTTTATCCCCCTATAGTTGCTGCAACTCTGCACATCACCCTTATTCTTAAAGATCGGCACTAATACACTTCTTCTCCATTCCTCAGGCATCCTCTCACTCTCTAAAACCCTGTTGAACAAACTAGTTAAAAATTCCACTGCTGCCTCTCCTAGACACTTCCAGACCTCCACCGGGATGTCATCAGGACCAACTGCCTTTCCACTTTTCATCCTCTTCAAAGCCTTCCTGACTTCATCCTTTCTAATCTTATCTACTTTCTGTTCCACAGAGTTCACCCCTTCTACTCTTTTTCCCCTCTCATTTTCCTCATTCATCAGCTCCTCAAAGTACTCCTTCCATCTCCTCTGTAAAATCTCCTCACTTGTGAGCACCCTTCCATCTCTATCCTTAATAACTCTAACTTGCTGCACATCCTTCCCATCTCGATCCCTCTGCCTAGCTAACCTGTACAAGTCCTTCTGTCCCTCTCTAGTGTCTAACCTAGTGTACAACTCGTCATATGCCTTCTGCTTGGCCTTAGACACCTTCCTCTTCACTCTGCACTGTAACTCCTTGTATTCCTGTCTATTCTCTTCAGTCCTGTCCATGTCCCACTTCTTCTTGGCTAACCTCTTCCTCTGGATACTATCCTGAACTTCCTCATTCCACCACCAAGTCTCCTTATCTTCTTTCCTCCTTCCAGATGACACACCCAGCACCTTTCTCCCTGTCTCCCTGATCACTTCTGCTGTAGTGGCAGCACTACCTGACCACCCAGAGCCTACCTCAACTTCTGTCTAAATTCCGCACAACATTCCTCCTTTTTCAGCTTCCACCACTTGGTTTTCTTCTCTATCTCTATCTTTGACCTCTTCTTCTTACAAACCATCAAAGTCATCCTACACACCACCATCCTATGCTGTCTGGCTACACTCTCTCCCACTACCACTTTACAGTCACTAATCTCTTTCAGATTGCCTCTTCTACATAGGATGTAGTCTACCTGTGTTCTCCTACCTCCACTCTTGTAAGTCACTCTATGCTCCTCCCTCTTCTGAAAATAAGTGTTAACCACAGCCATGTCCATCCTCTTAGCAAAGTCCACTACCATCTGTCCTTCTAGGTTCCTTTCCTTAATTCCAATGTGTAATTAACCGGTATACTGCAATAATGATATACAAAACCCTAGGGTTCTTTACTTAGCTCCAAAGAACCCATAATGTCAAAAAAGATTCTATAGTGACACAAAAGACATAATATAATTTACATTATTCATATATAATTTACATTATTCAGCTATATTTTGTAATTGTCTTTTACATTGCTTGGCTGCATTGTAAAATAATAAACATATTGTACATATTAAGGACTTAATGTTGATTTTTAAAGCTGATGTGAACGTTTGGTTAATTAAGTTTACTAGGTAACTAACTAGTTGTTAGTTATAATAACTGCTTGTTTGAATGCTTGAATGCTTTAACACTAAAATTACTTTTAGTGTTTATTGTTTGCATAGTAATAATCATTTTTATAGTTAAGAATCATATAGGAAATATAGTTCCTATATTTCATAAATTCTTACACTATGCTCTATTTTAGGTGGATATTTTTTTATTATTATTATTTTCATTATTTGACTGATATTTGTATCATGTTTAAAGTCACTGAAATCTACTCTGTGCTACTTTACTGAATATTGTTTATTAATTAAAAATTGGAATGCTACTGTGGTTATTTAAGCTGTCAATAATATGAAATATTTAGTTCACCTATCTGTAATATTTTCAGTAAAGTACAAAGCAATGTTAAAAACATCCAGCCTATGAAAAAGAATAAACCCACAAAGGTTTCTAGAGAACCTTTTGACAGGCTACACAGAATTCAAAGGACTGAACATTTTAAGGAGCTATATAGAACTTTTTCTTCTAAGAGTGAAAGTTCTTAGTATTTTATAGTAATAAGGACTACTCGTTCCTTCCTACAAAGTTGCCTATGAGTTATTGAACAGTATTATGAAGTGTGGCCTGGTCTTAGTTGGCATTGGTTTCACTAAAGTGCTTTAAACCATATAATCAGGGCATCAAACTTAATTTTCATTTTAAAAATTACTTTGTGTGAAATTTAAGGACTCCACAATGCACTGAGATGAATCTACAGAATTGAAAGGTGCTCTCTTGCTTTAGCGACATGCCAAGATGAGAGTGGCAGCAAAGTGCCGTCTTCTCTCTTCTTCATTCCCTAACCTTCACCTGTCTGGAAATGGTTGGGCTCGCAATGTTCTCTTCTGTATCCATGGAGACAAAGCCAGAAGAACTGTTTCGTGCGTCTCTGTCCGTCACAGGGATTCGACGATCTGTTTGGCTGGGAGTGGGTGTGTGGTCCATTCCATTCCCAAACATCAAAAGAGCGTTGTCTATTCAAATAAAAAAAAACACACACACACAATAGGTCAAGATTCAGAGAGTTTTTGGAGTTAGAACAGCAAACTGCCCTGTAGCGTACTGAATCCCACTTTAGACAGACTCCTGGTTCTTTTATAAGGCGGATATTTGAATTCAGAGCGATGAGAGAGGCAGCCGGACGGGGCCGCCTCGAATAGGCAAGACGAGCACTCAGTATTCCTCAGAGGTCCCTGAGCTGCACCTGCCTCTCCACTTCCTCTCATTAACTCCCTCACAAGTGGCTCAGCTAAATGGCTCTCAGGATCCACAAACTCCTCCGCACACATTTCAGAGAGGAGCAGAAGAGTTCGTTTGCATGAGACATCTCTGTTTGAACAGGCTCGGGGCATCAATAATAGAGATGAATCACGGTTTATAATTTAAAAAAAAAAAAAACCACAGGCTGGTCTGCTAGGAGGACGTGCAAGGGTGACAGTGAAGAGAGGAAAAGAGGTGGGCATTAGTACGGGAAGCACCTGCTGAGTCTGAAAGGGTCTAAATGGGGAACGAAAAAGCATTCCTCAGACACTGCCAACAATGGATCCTGGTCATTTGCCTTGTCTCTGATCATGAGAAGATATTACAAAATGAGAAGAGAAACACAGAAAGAGAGATGCAGAAGGAAAAATAGAAGTGAGTAAAAGAAACAGAGAGTGAGAGCAAGCGAAACATCCTCCGGTGATTCATACGTCTCGTCATGATACGTTGACAAATGCACGCATTTGCTCCGTTTAAAATATTAATAGCAAAGAACATTTCCATGAATGAAATCAAGGGGAAAGAAATCCTTCCTGCCTGAATGATGCATGAAGACACAAGGCATGTAAGACAGATGGGCTGATTTTTTTTTCATGGGTTTGTTGTTTGGTACAGTGTGAACATGCTAGCATGGAGATATTGTGTCTGGGCATTAAAACGAAGACTTGCTAATACCCTCTCTTAAAGCCACATTCATAAATCATTATGTGATAATGCTTCATCTGATAATGTGTAATTCCTTGATAACGAAGGAGTCACTATTCACTGGAATATAACAAACATACTAACTAAATAACTGATGACTTGTATAATTATAAAGCAATTGTAATATTTATTAACAATTCTAAAACATTATAAACATTGACAATATCACTGAGTGCACCATAAAAAAACAACAACAACAACCACAAAAAATATTATAAGCATATATGTGTGTGTGTGTGTGTGTGTGTGTGTGTGTGTGTGTGTGTGTGTGTGTGTGTGTGTGTGTGTGGCCAATAAAATTTGGATTAGAAGTGAAATTTAATTCTAAAAGCCAATGTTCAAAGCCATCATAATAAGGACAGCTTGTTATTTAGATAGTTATTAGGTTTTTAGTACTGACCAAAACTAACCACAAATATTTAATAGATATTACATTTGTTTCATAATGAAGTCAGTATTATTTAAAAATGGATTATAATGAATAAAACCATTCTAAATGATCACTAATTACAGTAATAATATACTATATGACAATATTAACGTATAAATTGATTCTAAATGATCGACTAATTACAATACCATGATCTGATACAATAATATCAAGGTTATACTATGAATATGAAAGTCATATTTATAATGAAGCCATTCAAATTATGTCATTATCCGTTTATACGGCTTATTTTGCTGCTTTTATTTACAGATAGTAACATTATGTAATTTGCGAAATACTCACAATAAAGCAAACAGGTTCAGTATTTAGGGTTTCATGAAACTGTGATATGTGTATATGTATCTGTGTGTGTTTGTTTGTGTGTGTGTGTGTGTGTGTGTGTGTGTGTGTGTGTGTGTGTGTGTGTGTGTGTGTGTGTGTATGCATATTCATGTATACATGAATACATGTCATATTTTATTATATTTAGGTTGTTATACTCCATATAAGCCCCAACACTTTACACTCAGAAAAGGAAATCTATATAATGTAAATTCTAAAGACTTGCTTTAATAAGTAATCTAGGCAGGTGTCTGTGTAAACATACTACACTCATCAAAACGGCTCTTGGTTTCTTTGGTATTGCTGATTATAATGTGTGATAAGAACTACATGTAGTGCATTCTTTATATTACATAATAAATGCTGAAATACTGCAACGAAATTCAATGCCTTTACATAAATAATTAAAAAAAAATGTGTGGAATTCCTTATGAACGGACTTATTATGAATGCTTACACACAGTATGTCATGAACAGAATGAGTTAGTAGTAAGTAAAGCCTTATAAGGCATTATTAAAATGTATGAAAAGGCTTGTAAGGAATTATTACCTACTTAAAGTTATAATGTTTTATGAATATGGGCCACTTTTTTTTATTTATTTTTTATTTTTTATTTTAACATAGACCTCATTTCTGTCCATTGCTGTCCAGTTACCTGCAACTCATCCTACCATGCCATGAAATCTTGTTAGAGGTTGAACTAATTGGAAGCATTTGAAAGTATTCACTTCAGAGACAATCTGTTTTGATCTGTTTATCAATGTACTTGTTATATACAAAGGCAGCCATCACATCTCTCAACACTACACGGAAAGCAAAGAAGTGCAAGAGTCCCTCCACCACTCACAACACTCACACTTGAGATTTTAAAGCAAGCACGAGCTTGCACCAAGGTTGTTCTGCCATAATTATGAATGCAATATGGTCGGATTTATAATGGACATGTTTTTCACATCAGTTCATTTCTGAGAAACAGAAGATCACAGCTGCACACATCCAGACCTAAATGTAAAATGCATTTCTGTGACTTCTGATCAAATGATGATGTAAATGTAACCATGCTGATAATGTACAAGTCACTGGGCAGTTAGAAGCTTAAATTGTTGATTACTGCAGAACTCAGATGAGCTCACTGGAAACTGGTGATTGTAATATAGACATATCAAGCTTCAGTGAGTATAATAATCAAAAGGGTGCACGGGAGACTTACTGAGACAGATGTTGTTGGTGAAATAATCCAGAAACTCTGTGCATTGCTGTCTCTGATTGCCGCTCGCTGAGCATGTGCACCAGGGTGCCACGTTGGATGTGGTGTTGTCCGCGTAATTTGGAGTGATGGGACTGCCTGCAAACAAGACACTTTTTATAGAATGTTTTTGTCTAGATATACAGTCATTTCAGAGATCACTGAAATAAATTGATAGAATTTGATTCTATCATAATTAGCTCTTAATCTGAAGCATTTGTCTCAGAGCGAACAGCAAAAATTATATTGGATATATTGATTGATGCATTCGTTTATCTTTATCCTGCTCAGGACCAACATGGATCTGTAACCTATCCAAAAACCAGAAAACTAGAGTTACTTCCTGGATGGGATGCCAGTCATCCAACACAGGACACCATATACACACACACACACATACATACACACATACACCAGTGAGGCAATTTAGTGTAGCCAATCCACTAACTGGCCTATGGGAGGAAACCAGACATCCCAGAGGAAACACGGTAAGAACATTAGAAACCTGGCAGAGACAGCAGCCCAAGCTCAGGATGGAACTGTAGACACTGGAGCTGTGAGGCGATGATGCTACCCAGTGTACCAACTCTTATTTTATAACTTAACACTGTCAAAAACTGAGCTCAAGTGTCAAATCTTATGCGGTTAATGAATGTCGTTTGAAGTCTTTGTTACCATAGAAACAAACTTCTCAGACTTTTCACACAACTACACTATTTAGGAAATAGGTTCATTAAGACTTCTTTGCATGATTAAGCTTTTTGCAAAGGTTGCTACATAGAAACCTAAAGCCTTCATTATTCATTAATCTTTGCAACGTCCGCAACACTAAAATAGAAGTTATATGCTTACATGAATCTCTTGAAAGGAGTTACTGTTTATTGTTATATCTTGTGCCTGCACTTTAATTACAGTTGTTTATTTAATATCATACAGGCAACTTTCTCATTCTGGCTGGCTTTGCATGTGAAACTTTTTTTTTATGTTCAGAATTGATGAACTAGAACAGAATTGATGAACTAGAACAGAATTGATGAAACAAAAAACACTTTTAATCATTTATTCAGCTTTGAGAGTTTCATATTGGGCAAACAGAAAGAAGTGAAACAACAGACAAAAATTGTTATCATTGGCTAATTCCTATGGTATAAGGAATAAAACACTTCCTGTTCTAGGAGCATAGCACATCCTTGTCTTGTTTTATTCCTTACTTGCTTATCTGTTCTTTTCCCCAGTTGAGTTAACATTTTATTTACAGTAGATAAAAGATCTGAAATTGCCTGTAAGGCAGGTTGATCTGTCACATGTCAAAAACAATCACCAAGCTGTCACAATGAACTTATTTAACACATTTAATGTATATACACAATTCAATATATTTGTGACACATCAATGTTAAAAGAAGTGACAGGAATAAACAAACCAACACTTTCACACCTTCTTTCACCTGAATATTCTTACTGTTTAAAAATGTTTCAAAAACTTCTACTTCTTTCCATCTCCTCAATCTTTCCCGGTTGAATATGAATGCCTTTACTGTCATTATACAAGTACAAGAAGATTGAAGATTTATAAAACAAAGTGCAAAAAAATCATGACTGAGCACTTAGACTAGCAGTTTGAATGTATTCTTTGTGGCCTGCATTTATATTTTGCATAACACACACATATACACACACACACACACACACACAAACTTTTTGTCTATATAAAATGCCAAGGCGAGAAGTTGGATTGCTAACTCGTGTTGAATGTGTCAAGAAAGGTTAAAAGTGTGTTTTTGCTCCTCAAACTGCAGGTAGACTAATAAAACCACCCAAGTGCGAGTATGTGTGTGTGTGTGTGAGTGTGTGTGATTGGTGTGGTAGGTCTATGAGGCGCTGGTGGCAACACTTTTGAAATGCATTAAGACTGTCTAGGTTTGTGTTTTAGAGGCCAGGAAAAAATAGGCTCGTTTCCAGAGGTGATATAAAACAGTGTGCATTTCAAGCCAATCGCCATCAAAGGTATTTCAGACAGCAATAACAACTCCTGCACTTCACAGGCTGGATTTGGACGGCATCGTATCCAACCCTCTAATAAAAAATTCTTTCAACGTCCCTCTCATATTCATACACACACACACAGACGCAAACACCAAAGTTTCTCTGTCTGTACCTGTTATTTGTCCTTTTAATCATTCATACAACTTGTTGTTCTGCCATTTTTTTTGTTTCTCCACAGCATCTCTCCCTCTCTCCCTCTCTCTCTCTCTCTCTCTCCTGTCAATTCAAGCCTCTTCCCACCATCTTTTTGTACCTACCTATTAGGCCAGTGTAGGCTACGAGACAGGCAGCATAGTTGCCGTGCTTGCAGCCACTGGCGGACTGCTCTTCTGGCTGACAGTCATACTGAAACTGGGCCAAACGGGACCTGGAGGACAACCAGAGAGCACAGGATATTCGTTAATACATGCTGAACACACATACCCACCCCCACACACACACAGTGGAGAGATAATGAAAGTGGCGGGCATCACGCTGGCTGATGCAGAGCAGGACTCCCGGCACGATTATTACTATTGCCACAGAGGAACGCTTGACTTCGAAACAGCATGGTGCATCAATATAACTCTACAGTTACTTTTATGAACTTCAATGCAATTGAATTTTATCTGTAGAGCACAGTTTAACAATCTTTTTCCTTCTACTTTTCCTGGTGGGGGTCACAGAGGAAACAGGCTGAGAAGGCCAGGCCAGACCAGGCCAGACTTCTGTATACCTTTCATAATCAGCCCATAGCCAGTTTCCATTCCAAAGGGACAATTCCATTTGAGACTGAACTGTCCATCATGCACCCACCGTCTGACTACCATTGCACCTGACCCCTACTCTTCATCTTAATGGTGCTCAGTGCAAATGTTGGCTCCTCTTTACCATTTCTGGGTTCAGTGGTCTGCCACGTCACCAAATACTCACCTATGGACACCACACCCACATCTGGCTCAAGGGGTGAGTCCCGGTAACCCTAATCTAGTCACAGTACAGAGGTTTTTTTGTACCTTATATGGCCTGGTCATTATAATCGCTCTGTGTCTGACCTTTGTCCTTTAGATCTGTTCAGCAAGTGTAGACACATTGCAAGCATTAAACTCCCAGTGACAGCCTGGAGGTTCACAAACCCCTTCACCACGACATGGTCATAAATCACAAAATTTCAGCACTAGATCTAGATCAAGCAATAACTGTATCAGAATTTCTTTAATCAAAATACATTAACAAAATAGTTAAGCAGTACAACAGGATCTGTCAACATACAGCTCATCTTTTACTTCATCCCTAGTTATTCTTCTAATAGTACAGTTTTTTGTGGTATTTACTGGATCATATTCTGTGTGAGGTACTCCAACAAACTGGTCAATTTATTATAATAATAAAGATACAGAAAGAGGGAAAAAAATCAAACATAAAAATCAGGGTTGGTTCATCTGAAAAATAGAGTTTATCAAAAAAATGATTTTTGTTTCTTCATTTATTCATTATTTAACTAAGTAGAATATTTCTATGAATTTCCATTAAACTGAGACTTGAATGTCAGGGCATGTGACTACTAAAATCTCTCAATAAACCACAATTTTAACCTTAGACAATATTTTAATAATGCATATCACTAAGCAATGCATAATTTATGATTGTTCAACTTAAACAAACACCAAACCTGAACTTTTGAACTATCTGAGAGTTTTATTTGTTCTCTGCTAGGAGCTTTTGCTTATTTAACCAAGTTATAGTAAGCCTTATGATGCAAAGCTTGAAGGAAAAAAAAGTCACAGACTACTTCTTTCTCTAGAGGCCTATTGAGAATTCAAGGTCCTACCTGACTATTCAACAGAGTTCAAGTACATTAACTCTTTTTTTCCCCACCCACGTACACTTGGCTCACGCGTACTGACCTGCAGATGTAGTCGGCTCTGCAGCTCCTCATCTGCGTCAGACAGCTGGGTTTTTCTGGCATCTCGTATGAGCAGCCAGGGACGATGGTCTGGCGTCGTCTCTCCGAGCACGCCATATCGCTGCAGGGACAGAAGAGCAGCTCATGCGTGTATTCAGGGGGCACGCGGTCAAAAAATCTGCGCAGGGCCTTGTTGCAGCGGGAACGGTTGCACAGGCCCGATTTGCCTGAAGGCTTGATACATGCTGACACATATTCAGTGCGCAGCCTCTGGCACAGGTCATCCACGTTGCAGGCTTTGGCCGCATCCAGGCACCGGTTTGCCGTCGAAAGGCCAAGATCAGAGTCTGCAAGGGTTTAGAGAGGGAGCATGGGCAGTAATGAACATTGTGTGGTGATCAGAGGTAAGATTAAATTACTCATAACCTTTGCTCTTGCCATTATACTGTGTTGACACTAAACTCAGGCACTCGGGTTTAGGGTCTCGCTACATTCTTGGAAGAGGGAAAAAAATTGGAAACAGAGGAAGTTTGCCACATCTCAGTTGAAAATTGGAAAGAAGTTAAGGTCAGTAAAACCCAAGGGAAATGAAAATAATAATAAAAATCAATCATCCACTCTTGTCTCTGCCTGCCTTGCTCTTTCATTACATGCTTTTTCAGAATCCGTTAGCAGATGGATTTTTTGCCCTGAAAAAAACACAAAGACTATCTGCATCATTCAAAGGAAGCGGCTTTGTTGGTGTTTGCAGAGCTGTGGAGAAACATGGCTGTGAATCGGAGTCGACAAATAAGTTTCCTTGTGGGGTTGAATGAAAGCGAGGAGGATCATTTAAGAGATAATGCAGCAAAAGGAAATTAAAAAAATAAATAAAATAAAGAAATAAATAACTAAACAAACAAATAAAAGCAAATACATATTTGTAGTGGCCGGCCGTGTCCCATCCCAGCGGTGGCCTGTGTTTAATTTTGCGCATAAATGAAACTGTAAAAGATCTCTGAACACTAGCTGAGTTAGCTGTGCAAAAGGTTAAGATTAAGTGCGTTTTATCTGCATTTTTGAAGACTTTTCAGAAAGACGTCCAAGGCACATAAATATATTTACAGAGTAAAGCCTAAAATATGTTTTATAATCACTCAGATATTCATTCTCTAGTCCCTCTGTTCTAGCCTCTAGACACATCATATACATAATTAGTCCAATCCAAAGCAACAGTCCACTATTGAAACTTCAAGGACTCTAGCTTACAGCTGACAATGGGAGATTAGAGAGCTATCAGTCCTCATCATCAACACAGCAAAGCATGAAGAATGCCTTCACACTTTTACAACATATAATGCTCTATAAGCCTCTTAAGTGCTTAAGTGTCTTAATAGCATTATCTTACAAAGATATTGACACATAAGTCAGAGAAATCTAAAGTGTGTGTATGTGTGTGTGTGTGTGTGTGTATATATATATATATATATATATATATATATATATATATATATATATATATATATATATTCAGATAAATAAATAAAAAAATAAAAAAATAAACATATATATATATATATATATATATATATATATATATATATATATATATATATATATATATATAATATATATATATATATAATTTATATATAAATTGAGAAATTGAGAAATATAAAAAAAAAGTTCTGGAATAGGAAAAAAAAATCTGTAATTTCACCAACATTTTAACATAACTGCACAAAAGTTTCAATCCTTTCATAACATTTCAATCCTTACATAAAAAAATAAATTTAAAAATAAGTATGACTTCAAAATGATTGTTTAAACAGAATTGGCATCTGCAAATATAATACCTGCCCTTCCATGGTATTTACACAGGCACTCGTTGGTTCTGAAGTGACTTTTAGGATGCAGTACATTGCACAGCTGGTGCTCAGATACTCTGTTTACATAGACACCACCTTTTATTATGCATTTTTAAGTAGAATAGTTGGGGGGCACGGTGGCTTGGTGGTTAGCACGTTTGCCTCACACCTCCAGGGTTGGGGGTTTGATTCCCGCCTCCGCCGTGTGTGTGGAGTTTGCATGTTCTTCACGTGCCTCGGGGGTTTCCTACCCTGGTCCAAAGACATGTGTAGTAGGTTGATTGGCATCTCTAAATTGTCCGGTGTGTGTGTGCCCTGCGATGGGTTGGCAGGGTGACTCCGTCCAGGGTGGATCCTGCCTTGATGCCCAATGACGCCTGAGATAGGCACAGGCTCCCCGTGACCCGAGAGTAGATCGGATAAGCGGTAGATGAATGAAAGTTAAACATGCAAAACAGACAAGACATGCTCTTTCGATTACATAAATGAATTTTGCACTCAAAGAAATGTGATGGTATTTACAGATAGAGATTAATTTTATTTTAAATTTATATATTTAAGAGTTCATGCTGCATCATTTTTAATTCGTAGCACAATACATAAGATTCTCTAAACTGCCATTATTAAACACATTATTTAACACAAATAAATAAACTTCAGGATCAGTATACGAGAAACCATAATTAGACATTTATTTAATAATGAACCAAACAAGCCAAATAATCTGAACTGGAAACAATTAAGGTTTCTAGCATTAGTGAGTAAAATGACTCTCACACAGACCAAAACCGAATGCCTTAACACCTTAATGAACATGCTTGTGCTTGTTAACCGGCAAACATCAGAAGCACAGCTGAATAGCAAATACCAGTATTTAAATATTTTACACCTGGAGATCAGACTTTACCAAGTTATAAACATTGTAAACATGCTGTAAATTATTTTTGCTAATTTATGTAGAGTTGTGTATTGAATAAAGAACGAACAATGCAGTTAACATTTTAACCAAAGACAACTAAAATGTGTATTAACTTACTTTGTTAACATTATTTTTGGTTTATTAATAGTGAAATTTTTGACAACATTAATTAATACAGTATTTCATATTAGGAGTTTTGATATTAAATCTTGTTTTGCTGTAAAATGAGCCTACACTCTTAAAATAAATGTTTATCTATAGAACCTAAAATGGTTCATAAGGTTCACTTGCTTCATATATGGAACCACAGAATCCTTCTTAATATAGAAACATTTTGAAGGTTTAACTGAGTACAAAACTCCTTCCTCTTATTGAACTGTTTTTATCATTTCCGTTTTATTCATTTGATAAATTTATAATCCATAAACAAGTTTTTCAGATCCTAATAATTCATCTGCTGTCCACTAGAACATTCATTCATTCATTCATTGTCTACCGCTTATCCGATCTATTCTCGGGTCACGGGGAGCCTGTGCCTATCTCAGGCGTCATTGGGCATCAAGGCAGGATACACCCTGGACAGAGTGCTAACCCATCACAGGGCACATACTCCGGGAGGAGTGCTTTTCAGACATCCAAACTTGAAAAATGCCTCTAAATCAAGACTTGATTTGTCTTTATATTGTTGGAAAAAATCAATGAACAACGTCTGAACATACTCTTCATACTCAGTGAACTGTGTGCTTAGATCTGTATGCAAGACAACTCCTTATTAGGTCTTAAAATACTCGCTTGCTTGCAGATCAATTGAGCTGTTAAGTATGATTGTAAACCAAGATTACATCTCTCAGCGGGTTGCTTGTAGGTGCATATCATCACCCTAGATCTCAGCTCTTAGCAACTTGGCTAATTAATAACAATAATTGAGGTCTTGTCAGCTCTTATAAGAGCATCTAAGACACTAATCATGGGTGATTTCAATCTAGACAAGCTTTGTTGTTATGCTGGATTTGTGAAGTCTGACTGTGACAGGACTTATGGGTTATACAGAAGAATCTTTTTGTGATATTGTGCAGTTTATGTTAATCAACCCTGAACTGAATTGAATAATCAACCCTGAAAATATGTAAAACTGAATATGCCTAGTATATAATATAATATAAGTCTAGTGGTTTATTTTCAAATACTCAATTCCAATTCAAATTTTTCTAGTCACATACACAATCATACACATGCAGTGAAATGCTTTTTGTACAACTGTCCATTTTATGAGAAAAAAAAACAAACATCAAATACAGTCGGGTCAAAAAAGGGGGTAAAAAATGTAAAACAAAATACAATAGAACAAATTCAAATGAAATAAAATAAAATCTGATAAGAGATAAAATTAGGTACAGAGCAATTAGCTATGCAAAATAGAGTAATGGAAAATGAAATAAAATGGATTGACTGGTGGCATTTTTTGAACTGACTTGTCGTGCTCACTTCTACGTCAACCCAGGATATATCAGACACGTTAACCCATAATTCATGTTGCTAACCAAACATGCTACATAACACAGCATGTAACACGGTTCCCACCATGCATTGCTATACAGGATGGTTCAATGGTCCAGAGTTGAAATACGACTGCCATGTTCATATATCTCTCCGTACCAAGGAAGAAAACACATTAGATTCCAAAACACGAAGCCAGGTGTAAAAACGCCCCATTTTTAAACCTTTAACTAACAAAAACCAACTTAGGCTAATAAAATGTGGCTCAGAGAGTTGATGCATCATTACAGATGAAAGCATTTCATTAGTTACATGAAAAATGTCCAAATTTACCAAATACAGGAATCATCAACAATAACCATCAATTATTAAAAGGTATGTGGGTTGATTTCATAGTTAACTGCAATCTGCAAAAATGTAATGCAAAATATCTCATGAAAAAGAGACATTATGAAGTATACTATATTTAATACAAGACAATATGAAATAGTGACACATTACCCTGCACCCTGTTTATCGAGATAAATATAACTCCAAAATACCCTTTAGATTACTATTTTACTCTTAAGACAGAAGTTCACCCAGATAAAGTCAGCACTAATGTAAGGTAACTGCAAATGCTTCTGTCATGATCTGCATCCTATCCTCTTTAGCGAGTAAGTTTAGTTTATATAAGTTTTATATTCTCATGTGAGCTGATCACAGGTGTTTCTCAAATTGCTGTAGCAATAGGACAAATATAATAAATAATAGCAGTAAACTCTATATAATACACCTTTGAATGTTAATTTAAAAGTAAATCCAAAATTATAGCAATTAAAGAGATTAGGTGATTGAAATGTGTTCATTTAATCATTGAACCTTGGGGATTCACAAAAAAAGTGTACAAGTTAGAAATATTTGTAATAGGGTTTAGTCAGCCAGCTGGATCACAAAAAACAACAGAATGATTTGGTTGGATAACACACTACCATGCATAAGAAAACCATTCTTAAAATGAACAAGAATACACAGTATAAACCAACACCAAATGAAAATACAAGCCTTATATTTCCACTCTGTAAAAGCAGTGACACTTGGAACCCATATCTTTTCTGCCTAGCTTCAGTAATTACCCAAGTTCTTCTGTGAGCTCCAATTATACATCTCAAAATGATCTCCACCTTCTGATGGTAGTTAATGTGTCAATCTGATTTTAGGGCTCTGATTTTTATCCCTTCCTACACTTGTTCTTATAGGGCTTTACATTTGAGTAAATTGCAGTAAATTTTGACACGGCAAACCCATTTCTGTTCTAACACTGAGCAAGCTAATCTCCATTCTGCCTTATGTGTAGGTTAGAGTGAGTAAAGCTGTCTGCCAAATGAATATATGTAAATTCTCCAGCTCGCAATTACCTGGTTCACCTGTTTTCATACACGGGGAATAAAGAACTGGCCGTGGTCTGGTTTGAACTTCTCTCAAAGCCGTCCTTGTGATAATGCTAGCCTATTTTCTTTTCTTTTTTTTCCCATGCTTTCAACACTTCACAGAATTCATCTGCACTTATTGTGGAGGTTGCTGCCATCCAGACTTATTTATACTTATTTATCCAGTATTTATCTTTGCTCTTTCTCAATATCTTAGCAAACATAAAGCACTTCTCTATAACGCATTACTTCTGAAACACTCGCCCTTTTTGTTTACTGGTCCAAATGTAAGTCAGGAAATAAGTCAATACTCATTTTCTTTTCTCATGCTGCACTTTTTGGGCTGATATAAATAATACACAAAAAAACTTGACTGCAAACCTCAACGAGATGTGAACAGGGGACAAGTTAGTACAGAAATAAAAGAATAGTTGTTTGCATTAAAAGGAGTTCAATTGTTTTTCCTCTACTTCTTTTAATTAAGAGAGGTTAAACTTGTATATTCTCATTCTGAAATATAAGCTTACCTGCTGTAATGGAGGCTAGACGCACGTAGTCAGACCCTTTCTCCACTGTCTCGTATGGATAGCTCTCCACCAGGTTGAGCCCTGAAAGAGATGTGATAGCACTCGATAGCTAAGAACCCTTCAGAAAAATGTAACAGTTTAACCCCTTAAACTCCTAGGACATGTCAGCAGGCCTAGATTTATATGCCTTGCTCTCACAAATACATACGTATCCTATTCATTCCACTGTAGTTACTGAATAATTCATAGTATTTACTGAATAAAATATTTGGTGGTGAATAACTGAATATTAAAAAAGGAATAAGGAGGTCAAGTAGGCCTAAATGACAGAATCGATTTACCATAGGTCAAAGAAATGCAGTTGAAATCTCCAGACTGGTAAGTACTTCAGTATGACAAGAGTATAAGTATATATAATAATATAAAAACAAAATAGCTGAAATCAGCTGCTGAGATGAGTAAGCATTCATTTTCAACACCAGATGTTGCATCCAATGATTCCACCATGTTTTCTTACTGACTCGGAGACTCAGAGCTCAAAGAAAACCCTGATTTTCCCACTCATTATTACAATTTGATGGTTGTCGTGCGTCCAGCTCTTAATACTTACTGACATGACTTGAACACAACTTAATAACCATGCTTTGTGTGTAATTTGTTACAAACCTAAATATACTGTGTTGTATCATTAAAATGTCTTCAGATTGTTTCAACTCGTACCAGCATTATGTCAGTAACATAAGCAATTAATTTCAAATTTTTTTTAATACTACATCCACAACACTGTTTTTACTTGTTACTTCATTAATCATGTTAGTGGATATTCAGAATATTACATGAGAACAGCTAAAAATAAACATACCTGTACTCTAAATCTATTAAATTTCCATAGAAATTAATTAATTAATATATTTATTAATATAAGTCATACAATTATACCAATCTGTCTCAACACTAGCTAATCACTGTACAAGGACTTTTTAAAAATGTAAAAAAAAAGCAAAAAAAACAAACCCATTAACCATTTAAAAAATTCTAACCTTTTTACATAAGCTGAATTTCCAAGAAAAACATGCCTACTAATATCCCATTTTTAATTACATTGACGTGTGGAGATTTTTTTTCACTCAAATTTTACTCAAGCACTACTTCCAGCACTACCTACCACCTTCTACTTTTAATTGAGTAAGATTTTGATTTTAATTTAATTTAATTATGTGTTAACTTCATTTGACATTGACGCTTCCATCCTCTGACATGTCACTACGAACCCCTATGGGTTCTCAAAGTCCTGGCTCACTGGGAAATCCTTTAATGCTTTAATGAGTTAAGAGCTTCAATGAGTTAAGAGCTTTAATAAGTTAAGAGCTAGAGTTGGATAAAAAATAATTAGTGAATAATCAACCATATATTAACAGAGATACAATTTTTGGAATAAAGATTTAGATTGGTCATGTATGCTAATTTTAGGAGTCAGTTTAGTCTGAAAAAGAGCAAAGTTCTCATGAAAAATTGGTAATGTGAAAGCTGTCATGTGAACCAGGAAGTGCACCATGGTACTGAACTAAGGTGATTTCGGTTACACTGGATCTGTGCTGCGACTCTTGTGAACATGAACGCAACTTGTACCACTCGGGTCCACACTTTTTTAGCTGATGATTATATCATTAGTATCCACTATTCAGCTACAAGAGCATTAGTGAGATCAGTCACTGATGTTGTAAGAGTGAGGAGGTCTGGGGTGCAATCAGTGTTCCAGTTCATCCCAAAGGTGTTCAGCAGGGTCAAGTCAGAGCCTGGAGCTCATATTGTGCACAGGGGCATCATGTTGGATTGAGCTCTCTCAGCTCCAGTGAAGAGAAAATGTTTTATATATATATATATATATTTATTTATTTATTTATTTAAAAATCCTGTACAAATTTGCGGAAGAACCATATATGGTCACGTGTCTACACACTTTCGGCCATATTGTGCAGGTCTATGCATATAAACATGGTTTATCAAATGTTTTTAAATAATAATAACTTAAACTGTCAGATTAATTAAAAATTCCATTATGCTTCATTTAATTTGTAGCTCTTTCATATCCACATCCAGCATGCTGTCATGTTAATAAGTTGCTATTTAAAACAGAAATATGTGCGTTTTTATGTGTTTTATATCGATTTGGTAAGATCAATATACAGAAAGATGCTTTTCACTCTGGTCATGTTTACTGCAATCTAAATCAGAGTGTGATTGTTCCCGGCGCCCTGCAGCGTTGGTCAGATTTCAGACTCACTTGATTCTATCGAACCCAGGTGCTTTTGCGTTCATCTTACATCATCACAAATGCACGTGGGGAACACAACCATATCAACAGACCATTTTTTATTTATTTTTTTATTATTATTTTGTTGGTTTTATTATTATACACAGCAAGTATGAGTCAGGCACAACTTCTGAGTCAGACAACATTCCCCTGCACTCATGCTACACGTGTGTTGTGGAAACTAATGATTTCCTCATCGCCTAAAGCACATGTGCAGATTACTTTACTTCCTGATCAAGTGCAGATCCGAGCATGAGTTGCTTTGCCATTCACATGAATCATAGAACAGATCGAATGCAACCGAACCAACAGGTAGTCTGATGTTCAGTGTCACAATGTACTTCCTAGTCCACATGATAGTTTTCACATGAACAACTTTTCTTGCTCTGTTTCAGCCTGTGTGAAAGCCCACTGTTAAATATCACTCTGTTAATTGTTCAATTACAGTATTTACAGTAAATCAGTGAGATGTAGTAATATTTGGCAATAAACCGGATCTCACCATGAATGCCAGATTGATAGAGACTCCAGTATATACTCAGACAGTTCTTCTCTCTCTTCATGCCGCGTCGGCACTGGCAGCCACGCAGTGGGCTGGACAGCAGAGCCGACACGGCATTGGCACACTGGCTGCGTGCACCAGGGCCCAGCTTCACGGTGCCGTCTCCGGCCACACACTGCCGCAGGGTCCTGAGGCGCGGACTGCATGTCTCATCACTGGAGCATGAGTCCCCAGCCAGGAGGCAGTCTCTTCCTACACATAAAATCACCTGCAGGGCTGTAACATACGCAAACACACGCAGAACAGCATCAGCACAGAACTGTTTTAGATCTACAAAGAAAAAATGTGTTGAAACCTGAGGTTTAACCTGTAAGTTATAAAAACTACTAGGAGGCAAATAAAAAAGAGTGTTATTTTATTTAGTGGACACGATATATGAAATTGTGGGCACAATTAGTTTGGCTTATAATAAAAATGCTGCCCATAAGAAACCAATCCATCACTTCCTAACACTGGCCCACAACTGCAAGCTATAGTTCATATGTTTATCATTAAGTTATGGATATCCATCCATCCATCCATCCATCCATGCATCCATCTATCCATCTCTACGCCACTTATTCTACAGGGTCGAAGGGAACCTAGAGTCTATCCCATGAGATTCAGGTCACAAGGCAGGGTACACCCTAGACAGTTTGCCAGTCTGTTGCAGAGCACAATCACACACACACACACACACACACACACACACACACACACACACACACACACAGACACACACACACACATACATGTCTTTGCACTTGGGGGAGGAAACCAGACTACCCAGAGGAAACCCCGAGGCATGGAGAGAACAGGCAAACACAGAGGATAGAGGCTAAACTACAGATACTTTAATTTTATTTAATTGATTATAGGTATACATTTTCACTGGGATGCTTTATGGAAATACTGAGAGCACATGTCTTTGTGAACAAGAGGACAAAGATATTAAGAGTGCATAAACATTCACCACTGGCAAATTCATTATTTTTATTATTATACACACTGCTCCCGGTAACCTACCCCAGCCTTCCCTGGGCATGTTATCTTTACAGGAGCACATAAATGAATCAAAACTTAGGCAGAATTTATTAATTTGAGAAATTGAGAGCATGAATAAAGGGACTTGTGTATGCATTATCATTCAGTGACCTCAATTTAGTATCTCGTGGTAACACTATGTACACAAAATTAAAAAGAGAGATTCATTTCTTGGTCTCCCCAGGGTTTTGTACAAAAAAAAAAAAAAACTAAAGAAAGAAAGAGAAAATGAGAAAAAAATAAAAGCTAGTTATAGAGATTATTTGTTTTCTTCATCCTTCACAGACGGATGAGATGTAAATTCTTGAACAAATTCCCACATTTACATGAGTAAAATATGTCACTTTCTGACATTTTAATTTTTTATCGTTTAATAAACCTCTCTGCAAAAGAGAACCTGTCTTAATGCATTTTAATGATGTTTAATTCAAAGTGTGAGACAACAGATTCTTCCAGGAGGAAGACAAAAAATACTAAATAACTACAGGCAAGAACACAATCATTCAGCTCATAAATTTAATTGCATCGGAAAAGAGCTCTGAGCTGTAAGTTCAAACTAAATGACAAAATGTGTGTTATTTTAAACATGTTAATGCATGTGAGCGCTTCTGTACAGACGGATTTGTCTCGCCATATTTGTATCTTCACCAACAGCAAGAAAAAAAAACAGTTTGGTTCACTGTTCACTGACAGCTCAATATTTTCAAACGTGACACTTTTGATCTAGGGAGGCTCATAATCACATATATTGAGTAAAGTCACAGAGCCTCTGTCAGGTGAGCAGGCATCATGCGCAGGCATTTCTGTGGATACAGCACACGCTTAGCTAGCATGGCTACCCACATGAGAATAAGTGGAGATGACAGGAGGTAAAATGGGACCTTGTATTGTGCTTGAGCGCTGTTCTGCATCAGCAGCTGAACGGGATTAAGGCAAGGATAAATGTGTTTGATACAAACCTGGCTAGCAAGACTTCGATCAAACAAAACACAATGAGACAATGCATTATTTAGATCCTTAAGCTTCCTTGTTTCCCAGCTTCCACATAGAAGCATATAAATAAATTCAACCCATTCTCTGGATTTTCTAACCGTTCATTTTTTCCATGCAGTCTTCTGTTTATGTTAATTAATGAAAATAGGCACGTAAGGAAGACATGTAACAGAATTTTAATAAGAAAAAGCGGCTTTGTTTGGGAAGTGCTGCACAGTGAGACCTTGGGTTTGGTTGCTTTAATATATGATAATATTAATTAAGGCATTAATGATTAAGAGTGTTTTCACATTTGGACTGATGCATAAGTCCACACCCAGGACAGATTCCGGATTGCATGGTGGGCTGGTCTATAATCACATTTCATCGCTTTGTAAAAAGCATTAAATCAACAACAGTTTATTGTTTTTTTATTATTTTCTTTTCACTCAAGCAAGGAATAGGAACAGACCTTTTTGGATGCATGGCAGCTCACTGTCCAGGAATATGTGTAAACAATGAGCCATATAGCCTGATATCTGATATCTTATGAGCTTCATATCCTGTATTAGATTTTGTCCATCACAAGATGTACGGTTTTCTTGTGTGTTTGTTTTTACAATATTATCACAGTGTACTGAGCAATTTTATTCATTTTTTTGTATAGCACTTTTAACAATGGACTTTGCCTCAAAGCAGCTTTGCAGAAATATAAAAAAGTTTTTAAAAATTCTAAAATTTTACATTTAAATTTAGTGGAAAGGAAAAGTCCTAGCGATAATATTAGGAAAAAACCTTGAAAGGAAACCAAATTGGCAAATTGTGAAAACAACCTAAATGTTGTACTTTCCTCAAAACAGCATGGTGCAAGTAGACAGGGTTAATATTGTAGACTGAGTATTACTATCACTGTAACACCTTACATTTTAGCATTTTTGTTTAACTGACACCATTTTAAAATAACCTGTAAAAAAACAAGAGAAGAGAAGAGAAATAAGCAAATTGAGTAATGTTTCTTATTAAATGTTTGGTGAATTGAGAAATGTTAGAGAAAAACTTATTAAAAAAGGCCACAATCTGGGCAGAATATATTTATATTTTATGTTTAATAATAGAAGAGAGTGTAAGTCCTTTATCTATAGGCTATAGCAGGTTAATCCTGACCTCTAAGTGCATCTGCCTTGAATAAAACACTCATTTAGAGTCCCATCAGGAGCTAAGCGCACCCGGTTTAATAAGTTCCCCAAAGATTTATTTTTTCTTATTTAATTTAAATTGAATTCTGCTTCATTTTATTTGGACTATGGAAACAATACTGATTAAATTGGAATTAAACATTGGAAAAGAAACAACAGAAAATACTTGGCAGGACTGGAAGAATATGCTGTGTAATAAAATATATTGCAGTTTTTATATTTTTCATTGCTGCTTTATCTAATATCCTCTGTGAGTCAGCTCCCTGATGCCTGGCCTGAAGTCAACGCTAGTCTGCATTGTGGACTGTCAGGACTTTCTCATGGCTCACATGGACATCTCACATACGGTGGTGTGAAAAAGTGTTGGCCTGATTTCCTGATTTCTTATTTTTTTGCATGTTTGTCACACTTTAATGTTTCAGATAATCAAACACATTTAAATATTAGTCAAAGATAACACAAGTAAACACATCATGCAGTTTTTAAATGAAGGTTTTTATTATTAAGGGAAAACAAAATCCAAAACTACATGGCCCTGTGTGAAAAAGTGTTTGCCCCCATGTTAAAACATAACTTAACTGTGGTTTATCACACCTGAGTTCAATTTCTCTAGCCACACCCAGGCCTGATTACTGCCACACCTGTTCGCAATCAAGAACTCACTTAAATAGGACCTGCCTGACAAAGTGAAGTAGAGCAAAAGATCCTCAAAAGCTAGACATCATGCCCGAGATCCAAAGAAATTCAAAAACAAATGAGAAAGAAAGTAATTGAGATCTATCAGTCTGGAAAAGGTTATAAAGCCATTTCTAAAGCTTTGGGACTGCCGCGAACCACAGCGAGAGCCATTATCTACAAATGGCGAAAACAATGGAACAGTGGAGAATCTTCCCAGGAGTGGCCGGCCAACCAAAATTACCCCAAGAGCGCAGTGACAACTCATCCAGAAGGTCACAAAAGACCCCACAACAACATCCAAAGAACTGCAGGCCTCACTTGCCTCAGTTAAGGTGAGTGTTCATGACTCCACCATAAGAAAGAGACTGGGCAAAAATGGTTTGCGTGGCAGAGTTCCAAGATGAAAACCGCTGCTGAGCAAAAAGAACATAAAGGCTCGTCTCAGTTTTGACAGAAAACATGTTGATGATCCCCAAAACTTTTGGGAAAATACTCTGTGGACTGATGAGACAAAAATTGAACATTTGGAAGGTCTGTGTCCCATTACGTCTGGTGTAAAAGTAACACCGCATTTCAGAAAAAGAACATCATACCAACAGTAAAATATGGTGGTGGTAGTGTGATGGTGTGGGGCTGTTTTGGTGCTTCAGGACCTGGAAGACTTGCTGTGATAAATGTAACCATGAATTCTGCTGTCTACCAAAAAATCCTGAAGGAGAATGTCCGGCCATCTGTTTGTGACCTCAAGCTGAAGCGAACTTGGGTTCTGCAGCAGGACAATGATCCAAAACACACCAGCAAGTCCACCTCTGAATGGCTGAAGAAAAACAAAATGAAGACTTTGGAGTGGCCTAGTCAATGTCCTGACCTCAATCCGATTGAGATGCTGTGGCATGACCTTAAAAAAGGGGGTTCATGCTCGAAAACCCTCCAATGTGGCTGAATTACAACAATTCTGCAAAGATGAGTGGGCCAAAATTCCTCCACAGCGCTGTAACAGACTCATTGCAAGTTATGGAAAACGCTTGATTGCAGTTGTTGCTGCTAAGGGTGGCCCAACCAGTTATTAGGCTTAGGGGGCAAATACTTTTTCACACAGGGCCATGTAGTTTTGGATTTTGTTTTCCCTTAATAATAAAAACCTTCATTTAAAAACTGCATGATGTGTTTACTTGTGTTATCTTTGACTAATATTTAAATGTGTTTGATTATCTGAAACATTAAAGTGTGACAAACATGCAAAAAAATAAGAAATCAGGAAGGGGGCCAACACTTTTTCACACCACTGTAAACAAGCTTCATGTCAGGGGCCAGGGCATTGAACAGGGGGTAATAGAGGATCTACAGCATTTGGCAGACACCCTTATCCAGAGTGACTTACATTTATCTCATTTATACAACTGAGCAGTTAAGCGTTAAGGGTCTTGCTCAAGGGTCCAACAGTGGCAGCTTGGCAGCTCTGGCATTTGAACTTATGAACTTAGTTCAACATTCTAACCACTGAGCTGCCCTTCAAGATGCTTTCATTAGAAATAAAATTAGGCAAGACTCAATTTTCCATCTGTAAAAAAGAGAAAGATTTGTAATTTTTTCCTGCCAGCTGTGTCCTTCTTTTGTTGGCAATCCCCCTATCAAAAGCAAAAGTGGTTTGATCTTGTACTCTGGCACTGTCAAACCTCAAACTCACAAAAGGTTGTCGAGTAGAAATGAGTCATGGACTACAAAAGATGAAGCCTAAATCTGGTTTTTAAAAAAGAAAGGAGGTGAAAGAGGCGGGAAGAAAGCTGCAGGAGGGCAGATGAAATGTGAGCCTTTGTTATGCAACTTGTGAGAGAAAAGTGTAACTGTTCTGATCCCTTCTTAGATGTTAATATTTTATTTTTGACCTGAATATAGACTCTGTGCAAATAAAAAAGTTGCCAATCACAGTGAAATGTAATAAAGCAGACTTTAAAATATAACATTAAGACTTAAGCCTGGTTGTAGGGGTGTGGAGGGGGATGTGAAGAGAAAGGGATGGTGTGATGATAGGCCCACCCCTTGGTTCTGTGCCTGGGGCCCATCATTTGGTGCTACACCAGGGATCAGAGGTCAGGGGACAAATCTGTCAATAAATAAACCAGGCAAAAAGGCCAAGGCTTTTACTTTTCGCTGTAGTCTGTTTTCTCTTTCACCAACAGAACCAACAGAACCATGTCAATCCCAGACTTTCTACATGAGAGCACTTTAAAAGTTGCACATGTTGTTGCAGCATAACAAGACAGACCCTGCAATGCTTTTAGCTTAGTCATAAAAGCTGCCATGCAAACGTTCTCTATTAGAACTGCATCGATCAAAAACTAGCCATTGTGGTGCAGATCCGAATCTGCAAATTTAAGGAATCTGTGGTTGGATAAATGGTATAATTTTATTTGCTATGTGGAAGTCTTAATCTTAAAGATTAAAATTAATCTTAAAATCAAAAACAAGAAATACAAAAAGACTAGGAAAAGAGAAATATTTCTTTCACTGTTGAATAAATGCCAAGTCCTTTTGTAGGGTTTTATTCACTACAACTCCAAGATATCCAAAAGATTTTTTTTTTCTCTTGAACATCTGGATGAGCAATTATAAATTTACCCCTGCCTCTGATTAGGCAAACCTCTCACAAGGACAGATGGTCAGTCCGAAGATTGAGAAGGCAGACTGAAACCTCAGCCCCATCTCCACTGCAATTTGTGTCAGTTTATGCTGCATTGGCAGGATCCAGAATGGATGCTGTACATCATGAATGTAAATTAAGTGCCTGATTTGACATCTCCAATAAGTCTGTCTCAGTGTACCGGTGGGTTTAGCCAATTAGCCTTGTCAGTAATCAATGCCTTCTCAGCCTGGGCTAAATCCTTGCTTATCCTAGCACATAAATCAAGCACCGATTAGTTGATCAGTTACCCAGATGCATGGACTTAATAGCCCACTTTAGAAAGAATGAGACTGGATATGAAAGTTAATGAACTCTGCTAGGATGACACCAACAAAATGCCTTTAGACCTCCAAAGCAAAAAACTCCTGCAAGGGAAATACAATGATGTTGCTCTACAGTGATCTGTGGCAGATTTATTATCTTCAGCGAGTAGCTAATCTCATGTTTCTTATTTTACTGTTTGCAGGACTTGATATACTGCTCCCTGCTTTATAATACTGGAAAGAAGAGTTACACTTTCTTTCTAAACCAAAGCCTGACCAGAATCCTTAAGTAGTGTGGCAGTGTGTGAGCGTGTGAGCGTGTGTGTGTGTGTGTGTGTGTGTGTGTGTGTGTGTCTGTGTCTGTGTGTGTGTGTGTGTGTGTGTTAAAGGCCTGTGTGGGACAGATTTCTTTGAAAAAAGATACTTTAGTTTCAGACTCACATAGAAATAGTGAAGTTATAGAACAAAAGTGAATGTAGTGTGTTGCATGAAACCTTCATTTTATAAGCTTAGAAAATATGGAAGGGAAAATACACAAAAAATGTTTTAACAAGGTCATTGGAATGGAACAGTAAAGAAACCTGTTTATTAAGTACACTCTGGAATAAGTTATGTTATATTGTATGGTCTGTGGCAAAGACAACATTGACATATTTCTAGCTTAAATTAGATTTCAATTTAGAGTTGGACAAAATGAACCAAATATGTGATCATCTTTAGGATAATTAGAGCTAAGTGTACCCATTTCAAGGGTTTATCAAGAAACATAGAAACGACAACAAACACTGAATTTTAGACCCCCTTAAGACGATTAGACAAAAACAACAATCCTTGTAGACAAGACAGCAACTTGTGGAACATAGAGGAAAAAAACACTTTGCCAAAAAAAGACCAAGTCAAGTGTGAAATAACTTAATCATGTAAAGACATTTTATGATCAGATGATTCAACGTTCCTAATGTGTCATGCTGATGTCCACGGAGCCACATCAACAGTACGGTGATGCAGCAGTGTTATGGTGCAACACTTTAACACGATTCATCCACAATATCATAGAACTGAAACACACTTAGAGAAAAATGGTTAGAAAACCCAGTAAGGATGTTTGGCTTGTTCTTAAAGAAGAACTTTTTTCTTCTACTTAGTTTCCCCACCAATTGTTGCTCTAAGATCACACAGTGATTTAAGTAAAGCCTCTTCAGGAAGTCATGATTAATCAGTTTTCTCTACTAGAACCTTCTATGTTGTAAAACATTACAGAAAATCTATCTGTTAGAGATGGTTTCAAGTAGAACCACTAAGGAAGCCAAGAAAAATGAACTAACCCTAGAACCCTTGAAGAACATTTTTTTCTGAAAGAGCTATCACATAGGGTAAGAGTAAGAGCTGCTTTAGGAAGTTAAAAACTATTAACTAACCACAGAACCTTTAAAGAACCTCTTTCTATCAGTGAACCACCAAAACATCACCTTGATCTCAATTTTTAAATCACAAACATGTCAAAGCACACTTATTTCTTCAGTATTTTGGCTTCTCCCCTAACAGTTGAGATAATTATATCTTTCCTCTTTTGTTCGTCTGAGTCTTCATCTATCTATCTATCTATCTATCTATCTATCTATCTATCTATATATATATATATATATATATATATATATATATATGTATATGTGTGTGTGTGTGTGTGTGTGTGTGTATGTTGTCTGCCGTTTGTTTCATTCATTCATTCATTGTCTACCGTTTATCCGATCTATACTCGGGTCATGGGGAGCCTGTGCCTATCTCAGGCGTCATTGGGCACCAAGGCAGGATACACCCTGGACAGAGTGCCAACCCATCGCAGGGTACACACACTCTCATTCACTCACACAATCACACACTACGGACAATTTTAGAGATGCCAATCAACCTACAATGCATGTCTTTGGACCAGGGGAGGAAACCGGAGTCCCGGAGGAAACCCCCGAGGCACGGGGAGAACATGCAAACTCCACACACACATGGCAGAGGCAGGAATCGAACCCCCCACCCTGGAGGTGTGAGGCAAACGTGCTAACCACTAAGCCACCGTGCCCCCCTGCCATTTGTTTATTATTGTTTATTAGTGTTTTCTCCTAGGTCTATTAGCTTGGAATCTAAAGTGTCTTTGAGCTTGGAACAGCATTTTCATGAAGCTTTTATTATAAGTACACACCATAAAACTGCAACACACTCATTCAAATCACAAACGCATTCAGATCACAATCCCAATTTGAATCTGAATGTTTCCAAAATACATCTAATAACAAAAGAAAAATTCTGATTTTGAAGCTTGGCATTAATCCTTCTCTAGTCAATCAGAACAACACTAACCAATAGTGGGCATCATTTCCTCTGAGTGTGCTATGCTGACTAAAAAAAATCTAGTTGGCTGGTTTCATGTGTCTCAGATGAAGCATGTGTTAGCCTTCACCCTCACCAGTTGGTATCCGTCATGTAATCACATTACTCGGCATGCAGTGCTGAGAGTGCATAGCTTCCACAACTGATGTGGACTGCAATGCTGTTCTGTGGAAATGAACCCCAAGCGAACATTTTCAAGAAGATCCGGGATTGATTCTCAACTCAAGACTCGAAAAACTGCTTTTACACTTCAGTAAATGTACAGAACTCTTCTTCTTTCAGCTTTTCCCTTCAGGGGTCGCCACAGCGAATCATCTCTCTCCACCTATCCCTATCTCTTGCATCCTCAACACTTAAACCCACTAGCTTCATATCCGCATTTATTACATCCATATACCTCCTCTTTGGCCTTCCTCTTTGCCTCCTGCCTGGCAGCTCCATGTCCAACATTCTCCTACCAATATACTCACTCTCCCTCCTCTGAACATGTCCAAACCATCTTAATCTGGCCTCCCTAACTTTGTCCCCCAAACGTCCAACATGAGCTGTCCCTCTGATGTACTCGTTCCTAATCCTGTCCAATCTTGTCACTCCCAAAGAGAACCTCAACATCTTCAGCTCTGCTACCTCTAGCTCTGACTCCTGTCTCTTCCTCAGTGACACTGTCTCTAAACCATTCAGCATGGCCGGTCTCACCACTGTCCTGTACACCTTCGCCTTGATTCTCGCTGATATTTTTCTATCACACAGAACTCCCGACACCTTTCTCCACCCATTCCAACCTGCCTGCACTCGCTTCTTTACCGCTTAGTAAATGTACAGAACTGTGGGTCTGAAAAAAAAGCAAGGGTGAAATATATGAAGGTTTGGGAGCACTTTGGGTTGTCATTAAGGAGAAAGCTATAAACTGGGAATATTAAAAAGTAAAAACTAATAATAAGTGAATAATGTGTGATACAATGTGGGTTTGGGTTGTAAGTTTTCAGTTTCAACTTCAGAGCATGTAGTAGGTCAGAGGCTGAGACATTGATTCGAAGGTTGGTTGTAGGTTCAAATCCTATGACCACCAAGTTTTTACTGCTGGGATCATGAGTAAGGCTCCTAACCCTCAACTGCTCAGTTGTATAAATAAGGCATATTATAAGGTTTAATCTCTTAATCATCCTTAACTCAGATGGAACCTTACAATGATAACATAAAACTGTTAACTGTTGGTTAACAGTTGGGACATAACTGTTGGTTAAAGCCAGCTGCTTATCCAATGTCTTTAAATCTGTGAGGAATTACTACATTAAATACAATAGACAGATTGAAGATAGAAGCACATTACAGGCGTTTTGTGTTACTTACTGAACGCTGACTTTTATTTTACCTATTCTGTCAGGATCCTAATTACATTCATAACTTTGATTCAATCAGTAAGAGAAAAAGCAACCCTGAAGCTAAAAAAATGTACCAGACATGCATCAGGCTCTGATATTAACATGAAATTAAAAAGAAGCCAAAAACAAGTTGGAAAACTTTGAGAAAGTGAAATGAAATTGCCACTTTCTGGGAAGCCTAGACACAATTAGTCATTTTGGCACAAAAACTACTTAAAGACTTCAAAGGCAAATAGATTGCTCTCGGAAATTTGACACAGAAAAACATTTCACTTTGTTTCTAAAATGTACTAATCCCAGCTCAAATAATCTCTATGTAAGACATCAAACACTTTTTTTTTTTTTATACTACAGATATAGCCCAAAGCAAAGACAGGTTTCCTTGTACAATGTTTTGATAGAAAACTTATTTGCAAAAGTCAGTTTCAGGGGAAATGTGTCCTTCTTTTCCTCCTCCTCAGTTTAAGCATGAAAAATAATGGATATTTTATCAGCTGTTCCACACACCGAGAAAGTTTAACTTCATTTTCTCCCACTTGGCTTGCCCTCTGAGTTATCAGTAAAATAATCAGCCACTTGCAACTATTTTCGATGGGCTCTGATTCTGCATGCCTTTAGGTTTATAACAGAAAAGAGGGAAAAAACATTAAATGAATATCCAGGCTCAGCATCTAAAACAAATATTTCTAATGGGATGTATCTAATATACAAAAGGGATGCCCAAGCAAACAGGAAGTAAGCCAGTGTCAACAGTGCCTCATGAATGTTAAGCAAAGGAAAAAAAAAGCAAGATGCAAAACTAATAATGTTTTTGTCTCTTGTTTTGAAGCCAGGTGTTTTGTTAGAAGCATGTGTTACACACACAGGAATGATTTCCTTCATGAACAATGAAGCGGAAAACCAAGTCAAGTCTTCATTCCCGAAACACTGACTCCATTGTGAGTCAGGGTATCATTGGTAAACAATCCACAATGGTCATGAATTCTGCTGTCTAAAAGTATTAACTCACACAGCGTATGGATATCATCATAGCACGTCATCCTAAAACATGGGTTAATGGATCCGCCGCTATGCAAAGGACACCCTGGCCTCTCTGAATCCAGACAATCTGCTCACGAATTGCTGTTTACTCCTCGCAGATTGCTATTTATTGTGATTTATCAGTAAGCGTCACTAAAGGTAGAAGCATGTTGCGTCTATAATCTTTCAAGGAGGCATGCAGGCATGCGGCTCCCCATAACAAATGCACAACCCGCTAGCCCCTGGGAGTGATGCAAAGACAAACATTTCTGTAAGAAACACCGTCTGGCATGGCCTGTGATTTCCTTGAGGGCATTCTGAATCTGATAGGCTTCACGGCAGCTCAGAAGGGAAGCTTCAGTGCACATTTACAAATGCCTGCACATATTGCTTCATACTGTTGTTTGGGGATGTGGCGCAGGTGAAAGTAAACAACGGAATACATCACAAGGATAAACAGCATCTGGAAATGTAGTGCAAGTCGGATGTGTTGAGTTTTCCTGTCTGTGAAGAGGACATACTACAGTTATTCTGATGGATTTAAATAAGGGTAGAAATGACTGTACATTACATAGATGAGTATTTCATACAGTACATATCATTTTAATACAGTCTGTGTGTTTGACTTTTATTATAGAATTATTATACAATACAAAAAAAAACACATCAGTAATGTAGTCAGATTTCTTTTATTTTATAACTTATTATAAGATTACAATAAACTATTACTACTACTACTGATAATAATAATAATATATATATATATATATATATATATATATATATATATATATATATATATAATATATATATATATATATAACTAATATCAGGCTTGAAATCTACAGATAGTATTTTTTAATTATTTATTTAAAAAAACTTGAAATAAATTTAAGAAAAAACTTGAAATAAATTTAGGAAACTAACAAAATATTAGAGAAACTTGCCCAAATTTTATTTAATATATCATAAATTTGCTAAGGCATAATTTTTTGCAATGCAACTACTCGTTTCACACAGCACATGAACATAACAGGTATATAAAGTGATAACTATTCTAGGAACGTATATTACAAATTCCTGGAAGTCACTTTAAATGTCTATATTTTATAGTTCTGCTTTAACACTCAGTTGGTTTTGGTTTCATTTTAGTTCCAGCGGGAGACGATAGAAGAGAGCACGCTTCCTGGAGTGACTTTATAAGTAACATATAAACGAGATGGGATATATGTATATCACCCAAGGCTCTTTTATAGATGGTAAAATACAGCATAATCTTTCCAGACGCGTGCTTGCACAGTCTGTAAAAAGTACTGACGTGATGGATTTAGATGGGACTAAAATCCAAGAGATATAACAGTAATACTTACGTTACCTCCTCATGTAAAACTCACTCATTCTGGAATGAAGTAAAATGCGTTAAACCAGCTATTAAAAAATAAATGCGGTCTGTTGGAATTATTTATGACTGGACATTTTGACAGAGGTGAGCATCCAACTTCACATGTACTGTAGGTCACCCCAAAGGCCCTAACAAAACAGAAGGGCTCCGAAAAGACTGTATTGGAAAAGATTCCCTATTCAGAATAAAAAGAGGAGGTAAGCAATCACAGGCAACGTCTTCTGAACAGCTTCCTCCTTAAAGCACACCACGTTTTCTTATTTATTGACCTGGAAGAGCCAGAGACAAGTCTGGAAGCAGGACACACACACTCTCTCACACACACAGAAAGCACACAATTAGCCACAAACAATTTGCTGCCTTATAAAGCAAAAGGGAACATTCTATCTATTTACTCAAGGTAATAGGTAGGAGCCGAGCATTTATCCCAGCCTTCCAGCCTGAAAAAAAAGACAATGTGCAGAAAGACAGCGTCTTTATCTATACTGTCAGCTTGCATAAACTACTATTAAAGCAGGATGGGTGCATGGGTTTACATTACAGAAACATTTCCTATGTGAAGTTTTCCAAAGTGCTTTGTAGCTAGAATTGAGCAGAATCCATAGCCTGAGATCCAGATATGTGTTGAGAAGTGGAATTGATTGAAGTGCTAAATATGACAAGCTATAGCTTAAGTGCACATTACGCATGCAGGAAAAGCAGTCAACCAAGGAATATCTAAGCCATGCATATTTGTGTTTGAAGTCATTCTGATCATCTTCAAGCTATGACAAAAACATACTTATAGTTGAACAAAAAGTGCCACCAACCATGAGCTAATGCTTTCCCTACATGAAAGAAAGAAAAAAAGAAAGAAAGCAGGATTTCACGAAGACAGCTTTCATTTCTTTTAAAGTATTAAATGGACCTTAATGGGCTTGTCTGATAAAAATCAGGTGATTGCAAATTCCACATTCCTCCTGATGGCCTATCTCTCTCACCCTCACACATCACCTTACAAAAGCAAGTAATCTCCACATATGCAGAGAGTGACGGCAGGGCAGCAGCAGTGTCTGTTGCTTCATAAGGGTAGCAATTAACTTATCAGCATATTGTCCTTCACTGTGTGTGAGAATGAGAAGCAGTGTGACTCACGCGCTCACTGCCAAACAAAGCAACACATCATTAGCATCAGATAGTTTTAATGAGTAACCGTCCGGGTTGGAGAGAACCTGTACACAGAGGGTATTTTCGGAACAATGCAAATATTTGAAGCATGTGAATCCATTAGGTACTTTTTGAACAGGTCATGAGCCAAGTAATTGCTATAAAATAATTGTAGAGCAACACAATTATCAAGCATGAACATCAAGCACAGATAGTTTTATAGCACATAACAATAATGCTGCTCATTAGACAATTGTGTATTTGCAAACAATTGTGTCAATAGGACTACCTGAACTACACATTGTTAAGACTACATTAATCTGACTACATTAACAAAGTATCTTTGCTCACAACTGTAAGTACTGTCAGTATGATTGCATCACTCCTAGCCATTCATCACAGCGGCTCGCATCCTGCTGAGGGGGTGGACCCCGTCATGGTATATGTTCCTTCAGAACATTATCCGTCACAGAGGTCTCCTGGGGCGGCTTGGTGATCTGCCACTTTTGGATTACATGCATTCCTCCGAGTTTATCACAACTCTTCACAGCCAAGGGTCAAGCAGACATCGGAAATCAGAGAAGCTGCCAAGCCTTAGCAGTGGACACACAGAGTATCTAAATAATGCAGTCAAAAAGCTTTGGTATGATGTTACTTTCGAGCTGCCGGTGTCGCAGGGACCACCCATGACTGCAGGCCCACTGCTTATCATCTTTTAGCCAAAATTTATGCCTTTCAAAACTAAAAAGAAGATATGCATATATCAATACACTATATTAAACAGTTTTGTTTCTTATACCTCAACACCTACCCTGAAGGACATGCTGCTACAAAAATAATTTTACTTTTGGTAGCTTTATGTTAAGACTCTGGTTAATATGGGAAACATTTGATTATCAAGACTATCAAGGAGTGAAATGAAGAAAAAGCCTTTAGTTTTGTCACATGTACATTACAGCACAGTGAAATTCTTTTCTTCAAATGTCCCAGCTTTGGAAGCTGGGGGTCAGGGCACAGGGTCAGCCGTAATACAGCACCCCTGGAGCAGATTAAGAGCCTTGCTCAGGGGCCCAACAGTGGCAACATGGAGGTGCTGGGGCTTAAACTTCAACCTACCAAATTAACAAGTTTGCAGATACTAATTGGAAAATCCAGAAGTTAATCTAAAAACTAAGCGCCAATATTTATACCTGGAGACCAGACATCAATAAGTTATCAATATACAGATTATTAAAGGTTCATTATTTATATTTGATTAATTCTGAGGTATTTTGCTAACACAGTACATTATATTAGCTAAGATAACCTTATTGCAAAAGTATTACCTTGACTATCCTGCTCCTATCCCATGCTTTACAAGCTCCTGCTTTCTGATGTTTACAATTTCTCCAAACTACTGCTCTGATTCTGAAGTCTACAGGTTTTTCTCATATCCTGAGGTTTACAAGCTCCAGCTTCTTTTCAAAGGAATCTGCTTCCTTCCAAAACCCCTGCTCCCATGCTAAGGTTTAGAAGCTCCTTCACCCATTCTGAGTTCTACAAGTTAATGCTCCTATCCTGGGGTTTACAGGCTCCTCAGATCTAGGGTTAGGGTCACAACATCTGCAAGCTCCTGCTCCCATCATTTGGTCTACAGTGCCCACAAGGTCTGAAAGCTCCTTTTTCAATTCTACTGTCTAAAACGTCAACAAGCTCTCATTTCCCACTTGCTTCTTGTTTCTATTCTGAGGTCTAAATTGTCTATAAGCTCCTGCTTCCACTGCCAGGCATATAAGGTTTACAATTTGCTTCCATCCCGATATCTACAACATCTACAAGCTCTTGATCCCACCATTTGGTACACAACATCTTCAAGCTCTTGCTTCCATCCTTAGACATACAAGATCTTCAAGCTCCTCCTTGCATCCTGAAAGGTCTACATACTCCTGAGGTCTCCTATTTCATTCCTGCAGATCTACAAGGTTTACAAGCTCCCATTCTGAGGTCTTCCTTTCTGAGGTCTACAAGTTGCTCCATCCAACAGAGGAAGTAAGCTCCTTCCCCCTTGATAATCCTTGGTTCCTTTCTCCATCTCATTGACTTTATTCTTTCCAATGTCATTTTTAAAGTTGCATCTTTAAAAATCAAGTTAAATCTGGTTTCTGAATCTGAGTATAATTTCTACTCTATTTTAATATATTATTGAGAGAAACAATGACATATATATGGTTTAAGGCTTCAAAAAGCTATAGCTGTTTCTGAAAATGTCTACCATGTACATGATTTATTAAACTAGGACTATTTCAGGTAGGAGGTAGTGGGTTATTTGTGGCTG
>JAUCMX010000013.1:15392089-15395297 GCA_033459395.1 Hemibagrus guttatus
CAGGCTCCACTCACTGGTCAGTGCGTCTAGTTGAACACAATTAAGAATGCCTGGTCTCATTATTACTAAAGCTGTAATCATCATCTAAAAGGTTTTATTATGACATAAATGGACTAAAATATTTGGACTGTTTTGTCAAGGTTGCTGTAACACATCTGAAAACACTCATTCAGATGTCTGACAAATTGTATAGCAGAACCATGTCGAGCAATGTCTGGGGTTTGTTTTGCACCAAAAGACAATGATGGATAAATAAGTAGTACCTGGAGGTAGAGTTCTTTTGAATCTGCTCTCATTACTTCCCTCACCCAGCTCTTTCTGTGATCTGCCTTGAATTGACTGACGAAGGTCACTGTTAGGACAGCCTCTACATATGTGTGTGTGTGTGTGTGTGTGTGTGTGTGTGTGTGTGTGTGTGAGAGAGAGAAGAGAGAGAGAGAGAGAGAGAGAGAGAGAGAGAGAGAGAGAGAGAGAGGGGAAATAATTCACAATGTACGTGCTGTTTCTCCCATTTTTCATGAAAGCTGTCATACATGTGACATGTTTCACATGACACAGAAGCCAGTGGTAGTGCTCCTTGCCTTGATAATAGCTATGTGAAAGTACCACTCTGTTTTGCAGGTGGATTCCAGGCAGCCTTTCAGCTCATGACAGTCTTCTGTATAAAACCAGACATCAAGACCATTGAGAGAAAAAGGTCATTATGCCTTTCAGTTGTATCTTGGCTGATGGAGCTTGTTGCATACATTATTATTCCACATCCATATAAATATTTACTGAGTGGCAACATTGAAAAGTGTAGGCTGGATGAATTGGTGGAGGGTTGGTTGTTAGGGTAGGTCTACCAGAAAAATGGATAAACAAATGGAGAGATGCTGGATAGATCAAGAGATGGATGGATGAATGGGTGGGTTTGGGTGGTTTGGGGTTTACCAGAGAAATGGGTGAACAAATGGAGAGATGCTGGACGGACGGATGGATGGATGGATGGATGGATGGATGGATGGATGGATGGCTGGATGGATGGATTGGTGTGTAAATGGATGGGTGGGTGATTGGTTATACCACACAATTGGATGCACAAATGAAGAGATGCTGAATGGATTAACAAATGGATGAATGGCTAGATGTATGAATGAATGATTTGGTGGATGGTTTGATGAATTTGTGAGAATAGAAATTGATGTATGGCTAAATGAATGGACAAATTGACAAATGGGTGATGATGGAAAGATGAACAAAAGCAAAAATCAGTGGGTGACTTGACAGATGAATGGATCGTTGAATAAATGGGCAGACAAATACATAGGAGGATGGATGTATGGATGTATGGATGAATGGATTGACAACAAATAGATAGATGAATGGAGTTACAGACAAATGCATAGATGATGGATAGATAGAAATAGATGTGATCATGTATTTATTTGCTGAATAATTGAGATTTGGGGGTGATGGATTCATTTTGACATTTTTGGTGTAATTCTTATCATTTGGGAAAAAATCTAGAGTGCCACTTAATAGCATATAACACAAAGTTTACTTATGAAATATGAAATATGCTCATAAACTTTAACTAGAGTAGCTAGTAAAATTCGCCAAGCTCTCATTTTAAAGCACCTCAAAGCCTATTTTAAAAATATCTTGCAGTCTGTGCTGTAATGAGGTTTCCTGAGTGCTTATAGCTCGCCACAAATGTCATTGGTAAATGAGCTGCCATTGCTCTATATTCTTAATGGGAATTTTTGTTCCTCTTCTCTTGCTTAATGGAAAAATCCATTGGTGGATAAATGGCTGGTGTATGAGGCAGAAAGGCAAGCATTATCATCCTGTCTTGCTCGTGAGCCAGTAGCAGCCAAATAAAATATATAACCCCCTGTCTGTATTCTTCCGCGCCAGCTCTCATGTCACCTCCAACCTCTGGCCTTTATTTAAGGATTGGACGCTCCGGGAGAGACAGGCCCCTAATGGAAACAGTTTGTCACTTTTTCAGAACATTGCTGTGCTGGCCAGAAATCCTGGAAGAACCGATAGACTTATCCTTGTCATAGAGCCCTTCTTGTATCTAGCTCCAGTTAGATCACACACCTTTATTTCAGCATCAGTTTTGACTAGTTTGTTTTACCAGACTGCTGTCCAAACTGTGTATGTGTCTATACCCCTTGACACCATAAGTGCACTGTATGTTCAAGTCTCAATCCTTGTCTAAAATTCATATTTAGTTACAATTCTTACTAGAACTAAGAACCTTCTATATAGTCACCACTTTATGGTGATTCTTGGAAAAGCTAAAAAACATTAAAATTACATTAAAAAAAAAAAACCCTGCATCTCCATTTTTCACAGGAACAGTTCCAAGGGCTAGGGGAAAGTGTTTCTCTTTGCCATATGTTGCTCTTTGACCCAAGCAAATCTCTGCTGAAGTGTAAGCGTCGCATGGCACGGGACTGCTATGCCTCTGCACTCCTGCATAAGAAGGTAGCATCCAGCAGCTGGAGCTTATTCATCTGAATCAACAAAAACATCTATAAATGTTTTGGAAACATATGGTGCTGGTAGCGTTCCTCTGCTGCTACAGTAGATGCAGAGTTTGAGATAAAAGTTTAAAACTCCTCATTTGTGTTTCAAGTTCCAGTGCTTCTGTCTAATTTTACACAGCTCTAAAGTGTTAATAGTGTGTCATATTGGATATCTTTCCAACACTGTGCTCATTTACTCATGCTTGTAGTCATAAGAAATGCTCCATTACTGATGTCAGACCAATATATATATATACCATACATTATATCATATACTGATACTAATATCAACATTGCTGTCGATGTATCCGTATTTTAGAGAATTTATACAGCAGAGGAGGCACTTAGGCAGTGGATCTAAGGTTAAGGCTCTGGATTACTGATCTGGAGGTCAGGGGTTCAGGTACTGCCATTGTTGGGGTTTGAACAAGGCCATTATCCCTCTCTGCTTCAGGGGCACTGCATCATGGCTGACACTGTGCTCTAACCTCAAGTGATATGCAAAAGAATAGAATTTTAGTTTTTTGTAATGTATATGTGACAACAAAGGCTGCTTCATCTTCTACTACTATAGTATCTTCCCATCGTAATCAACCCTCTAAAACATAAAACTCAACCAAAAAGCAAAAACAAAAGCTAGCTAAATGAGAAAAAGTTACAGATAACCCTAGGCCACTGAAAATAACAGC
>JAUCMX010000013.1:15395797-15435731 GCA_033459395.1 Hemibagrus guttatus
ACAGCTGTGCCTGAAGTAATAATAATAACAATAATAATAACAATAATAACAATAACAATAATAACAATAACAATAATAATAATAATAACAATAATAATAATAATAATAATATGCTGTGTTCCCAGGAGGTACCCAAATCTCCACCACCCCAGAAGAGGCTGACCATCTACATACTAGAGTCAGCGCCTCTAGAAGACCAGGTCCAGATGGCTCGTGAGTTTCACACTCACATACACAAACACACACACATACTGTACATCCGTCTCATATACACTCCAGCTTAGCATTTTATCCCACTCTTATCTGATTTCATCATCACATATTGACTGAAACCTTCTACACACTTCTTTCTTTTTAACTCCATTTGCTTTAATTACTTGACGCTTACAAAAGTCAGAGTCTGAGCCTCACCACCCGCCTCTGTTTCTATTCTCTCTCGACTCGCACACACACACACACCTCACACACTTTCTCTCTCTCTCTCTTTGCAGATGACTACATGCTGCCACTTGTAGAAGAAATCCACCCTACAGATGCTAACCAAATTACATGGATGATTGTGCAAGAAGAGAACAATTTCGAAATTATGAACATTATTAGTGATCCCGAGCTTTTGCAAACCAAGGTGAGTGTGCACACACACAAACACACACACACACACAGTCAAAAAATATACATTTAAGCAACATAGCAAGTGTTTCATATCAGATTTGTAAGTATCTTTGACATGATGTATTAGCTTTGGTCATTTGGAAGCAAAGCCCCACCCATTACTCCATCAGTCCTCATGTGTGTGTGTGTGTGTGTGTGTATACGTTTGCAGGTGGATAAAATGGACACCTTGCTGAAGGCAAGAGCAGCTGGTTACAAGCCGGTGAGGATCTTTAATCAAAATTGCTGATATTGATTCATATTTAAATGGATCATAACATCAATTCACAGTGTACACAGGAATTAAAAAACTGATTTCTGACTTTTGCATTTCACTTTCAGGAAACCCTGAAGATGATTTTCAAAACTGACAATAAGAAGAAGAGGAAGAAGAGGAAGAACAATCGAAAAAATCTATAAAGATTGTTATTACAATCTTGTTGTAAATCACCAGATTGACGATTGAATTCTTATTAAATTGTAATAAGAAACTTGTGTGTATGTTGATTTATTTCCAACTCGAACTTTTAAATCTAATAATTTAATCATTTAATCAGTGTTCATTCAAGGCAGGATACACCCTGGACGGAGTGCCAACCCATCGCAGGGTACACACACTCTCTCATTCACTCACGCAATCATACACTACGGGCAATTTAGAGATGCCAATCAACCTACCATGCATGTCTTTGGACTGGGGGAGGAAATCGGAGTACCCGGAAGAAATGGGGAGAACATGCAAATACCCCCGAGGCATGGGGAGAACATGCAAACTCCAAACACACATGGCAGAGGCGGGAATCGAACCCCCAACCCTGGAGGTGTGAGGCAAACGTGCTAACCACTAAGCCACCGTGCCCCCAGTGTTCATTTTGACAGCCATTTTTGATTTAGTCTTAGTCTTTATCTTCAGATGAAAATGGTTATTAGTCTTAGTCACATTTTAGTCATTTTACTCTTTCATAGTTTCAGTCTAGTTTTAGTCGACGAAAAGTCGTTGCATTTTTGTCAGGTTTAGTCATTAGTTTTAGTCAAACTGCAGTTACCAGCTTTAATTTTGTTAATTTTCTATGTAATATTTAGACAAAAATAGTCATTATAATTTTTCTCTCTTTAAACCAATTAAGCTTATGAGAAATTTGAATCAAGATAACAGGCTATATCGACACTGCACTCTTAGCACTTGTGTAGCTCTACATATCCCTTTTTCTTCATTAGATATCAGTCTGCTGTGCTGCCCTTGCTAATTTATAAGGTAGGATCATTAAGGATCATTAGGTAAAAGTGCTCTATAGTTCAAGTATCAAGTAAAAACCAAAAATGTTTTCTTTAGCTGTTATGGAAAAACAGCATTTATTTTCTGAAACTTCAAATAAATGTGCAATAAACAGACAGATGTTCAAAAGCAGCTGAACATATATTACTAACATACCTTTGTCTGCCAACAGTATTTATTGTACAATAACCATTAAGGGTGTACATTTGGAGGCAAAATAAAAAATTGTATGAAATCTGTCAACTCAGATATGGGAGCGTCAACTTCTCCAAAATGTAAATAGGGAAAAAATCGCGGGGAAAATCATGTAGTGTATTCCAGCCTTAAGCATACATACATGGCCAATAACGTAACACTGACCTAACGTTGAATAAAAGTACTTAAATAAGACTAAATAGTTGACTTTCCGTGACAGAAGCTGCATAAATAGCAGGGTGATGCTCCTTCAGATGCCTCTTAAGATTCGTGGTATTCTTTCCATCTATTTTATATCCACAGGGCTTCTCTCCATTTTCTGTGACAGTGCACAATGTTTTTTCTTCAGAGGAATTATAACAGAAATGCTTCCATATATCAGTTCTTCATTTTCTTCCTAAAGCATCAGGTGCTGAAGCCACTGCAGCTCGCCAGGCCAGTTGGAGTTTATTTATCCTACTCGCTAACTGTCTGAGATGGACACGCCCCTTATCCAGTCCAGTGACAGGGACGGACATTTTTAAAGACAGCCGATACAAAGAGATCATTTATTATGAATGTCCGATACTCCTAAAAAAGCATTTTAGTCCAGTCTCGTCTCATTAATGAAGAAATGTCTTAAATTTCGTCATAGTTGTTCATTCATTCATTCATTCATTGTTTACCGCTTATCTGATCTATTCTCGGGTCACGGGGAGCCTGTGCCCATCTCAGGCGTCATCAGTCATCAAGGCAGGATACACCCTGGACGGAGTGCCAACCCATCGCAGGGCACACACACACACACACACACACACAAAATCTCATTCACTCATGCAATCACACACTACGGACACCTTTCTATCAGAACCAGCATTAACTTCTTCAGCAATTTGAGCTCGTCTGTTGGATTGGATCACACGGGCCAGCCTTCACTCCCCACAGGCATCAATGAGCCTTGGCCGCCCATGACCCTGTCGCCGGTTCACCACTGTTCCTTCCTAGGACCACTTTTGATAGATACTGACCACTGCAGACCGGGAACACCCTACAACAGCTGCAGTTTTGGAGATGTTCTGATCCAGTCATCTAGCCATCACAATTTGGCCTTTGTCAAACTCGCTCAAATCCTTACGCTTGCCCATTTTTCCTGCTTCTAACACATCAACTTTGAGGACAAAATGTTCACTTGCTGCTTAATATATCCCACCCACTAACAGGAGCCATGATGAGGAGATAATCAGTGTTATTCACTTCACTTCACTGTCACTGCTCATAATGTTGTGCCTGATCGGTGTATAAATGACAAACAATATATAACAGAGCATTTCATTTTCAACAACAAAAAACGTCTACTACAAATAAGGCTGTGTTTCATGGAGAGAGATTTTGGAGGTTATACACACAATTATTCAACAGAAAGCTACATGTCCAGCTAGGCAGGAATATAGATGTACATGTAAGAATTCCATGAGGTGTTTCACACCACACACTCACGCTGAGGAGTAGGCAGCCACTGGGCCATGTTACAACACACAGTGGCATTGCTGAAAATGCTCGAGATACATTCCCTACACACACACACAAACAAATATGCATTAAAAAAACAGATAGAAACATGCACAGAAACACACACATGGACAAACACACAAGCAAAAACACACAGAAACATGAAAAACAAAAAACACACAAATATGCACAGAAACAGACACATGCAACAACAAAAAAAAAAAAGACACAAACCACACACACAGAGACAGACAAACACATGCACAGAAACACACACACAGACATGCAAAAAATACACACAGATACAGAAATACACACGTACAGAAACACACACATGAACATGCAAAAAGAAACACACACGAACATGCACACACATGCACTATGCACAGAAACACACACACACACACACAGACACACATGAACATGCAAAAAATACACACAGAGACAGAAACACACACGGACAGAAACACACACACATGCACTACGCACAGAAGCACACACACACACACACAGAAACATGGGCGGGGGGGGAATGCACACCGAGACAGAAACATGCACAGAAACACACACCCACAGACACACATACCCTATGTACACACACACACACACACACACACACACACACAGCATGCTTTCTGGCTTTCAATAGCTCATCTTGGAGTCCAGGCAAAGACAGTAAAGCAGTCACCATTAGTGTTTCCATCTGCTCACTGGCCTGGGAAATGACTTCCCTCAGGTTACACAGACGCGCTATGTGACTAGGGACATGTTAACTAAACTGATGTGGTACATCCAGAGGACTTTCCCCTTTAACAAGTGCTCAAAAAAAAAAAGATATAAACCAGAAGACTCCCTGGTGTCATTAGACTATAATTTACTAACTATGTAAGAGAGAAGACGAGACTGAATGTGACTTGAAAGGGATTTTTAATAAGTGGAATAAAACCGTACGATTGCTCAATTGCTTTAATAAACCTAGAGAATGAACACATTAAATAATGCAGAATTTTCTGATAGAATTGCCTTTTTTTCTTTTAAGTTAAAAGTATTTAACTACTGAACATGAATCTTTTGTACTGTTTACTATTCATAATTTTTTTTGCCTCAAATTATAATATTTATTCCTGAGACTGACGATATCAGGAAGGACCACAAGGAGCCCGGTGCAGCTGAAGGAGCTTTTCTAAACTCTCAAACAAGACAATTTTTTATTTTTTTATTTATTTTGCCAGAGGACACAATAGTCATGCACATCAGCATAACAGCATCGATTTGTACCCTGCTGCCGAGATACAGAAACCTGACTGTTTAAAACAAAGAAATGAATTTTAAAAATAAAAAATAGATAAGTAAAAAATCTATGCATACACCGATCAGCCATAACATTATGAGCAGTGACAGGTGAAGTGAATAACACTGATTATCTCCTCATCATGGCACCTGTTGTTAATGCTGGTTCTGATAAAAAGGTGTCAGAATACACAGTGCATGATGGGTCAGGGCTGTTTTGGCAGCAAAAGGGGGACCAACACAATATTAGGCAGGTGGTCATAATGTTATGCCTGATCAGTGTATAAACATTCTGTTGCTGAAACCTCAATATTTCTGACTACATGAGAGTTTACACTCTTGTACACGAGGTTAAAGACATTTCCTCACATTTCAGGCACAGATACACTGTGTTATAAAGCTATATGTAATCATTAATGATATTCCTTTCTGAATTAAGCAGTCGATTGAAACAATGAGATCAACTCCTTAATTCAGTGATTGTGTACTAAAAGTAAAAAAAAAGAGAAAGTCTTTAGCGCCATTTAAAGAACTCTCAGTGGTAAGATATGATTTACCCATCATTGATATTAAGCTCTATATATTTTTTAGGCTCTTATCTTCATCTTGCCTTTTTGTTTATGGCTCATTAGCAAAGTAGAATTGGTTACCACTTAAACATTTGAATGTAAATATTTCGCCTTGTATACTTACACACAGTGCAAATTCAAACAATGTTGATGTCCTAGTCTATAATACTCTGATGAGCCTGTGCTAAAACACGTCCATAGTCTCTGGTTAAGCACATGAAATAGTCTGCGCTCACTAATCTCACATAGGAGCATGCAATATCAGTGGGAAAAATAATGCAGTGGTAAAGCGACTAGCTAATCTTCTCTGAGGTTTTATGAATGACCGCAGGTACAATATTATATCACAAAGTGACCAGCTAGCGTTCTGTCTGTCCAGGTGATCTCGCCGCATGGAGATCGATGCTGGTCTCGTTCACAAGTTGAGAACAATTATGAATGTGATCCAGTTTCCTAAACACAGCCAATTTTTCTGTCAGGAACAAGGCAGCATGCACGGAAGTACATTCGTCAGCAGTAGCAAGCTCTCATTAGGAAGGTGTGAGATTAGGCAGTGTCCTTACAAACCACTGCACACAATGGAAACCTTGCTGAATTTGATAGCTTGCTTACTGCTGAGTGCACTATAAAGCGGCCTTTTGTAAGATCGTGTTGCAGTATGGATTTGGATCCTCTCTGTTGTAATATTCATTCCAACTCCATCAGATTACTAGTTTTCTTCCTGATATTCGGGTAATACGACACCGAGGTCTACATCTGTAATCACATCTGAACCAGTGCTGCTGGAAAAAGATGGCTTTTAAAAAAAAAAAAAAAAAAACAGGACATAGCTTTATTCAACTCCTGAGCTTCTGTAGTTCCTCAATCTCCGCTAAATTCCGAGTTTCCTAATCAGTCTCAAGCAGACGCCCTGTGGAGCTTTCTGGCCGGTGAAGAGTCTGAGCAAGCTAGAGAACATCTTTCCCAAAATCAGGAAACTTATTACAGGTGAGAACAATATCCACCTAATAGCAGGCTTTTTGAAATATTTTTGTTTTTGGGTTTGTTACATTCCAGAAATATCAGAAAAGTTTACATTCAATCAGAATTTACTACAAAGTGTCAAAATTAGTTGTTTTTTTTTTGGCAATATTTAATTGTCTTATGATTTTTCAAAAGTGAAAAGTAATAAAGAAGAGATATGCACTGAAAACATGGATCAGCAGTTCTATGAAAAAAAGGCATAGTGATTCTTCAGATCCTGAATGAATCTTAAGTGAATGAATCGTTTTCATTCACTTCACATATTTCTCATTCTCAGCCATGTATAACGCGACTGCCTTTTCTTCCTTTCTTTTTTTTTTTTTAAAGCGTCTGCATTAGAGTCAGTGAAGGAGCATATCAATGGTTGGACCTACTGAATTAATAAACATCTTACTGGACGTGACTGTGTCGAGAGCGGCACTGATTCTGTACGAACTGAGAACCAGCCGATTCAGGGCCACTTTTTCCCCCATAGCCATAAATCTACATGTACATAATGCATACATATTGCACAAATATATAATGACTCTTTTCTTTACACTTTATCTGCTGTAAATACACCTTGCACATATTTCTCTATGCTTATACTGACAGACATATTTACATGTTTATCTGCAATTATTCCGACAATTTAACCGACAACTTCTACTATTTGCACTTCTGGCAGATGCTAAACGGCATTTCGTTGCTATGTACCTGTACCTGTTCCAACCATCCATCCATCCATCCATCCATGGTTCAGTATGAACTGAAGAACCTCAGTTCATAGTTCATGAACGATGTGATCAATCTGGGACTCGTCTCATTCTTTCATTTTGTCCATGACTGACATGTCATTTATTTATTCAGTTCGGATGTGTGCGCGTCTCCCTGGTTCAACGTAACAGGAGAAGGGCAGCTAGGGGACAGGCTATGAAGAGAATGTAGTACTGGAGAAGTTTTATATCTCTGTACGAAGCATAATGCCAATAAACATCACATAGACTAAGAGTTATTTTTCTTAAACTCAGCAGTTTGCAAAGTACAAAAGCATTCACTAAACACCATTTTTAAAGTCTCAGTAGATTTGCAGCTATGTGCATTTCACAACAACAACAAGGTTCACTAAACGAACCACTAAAACGAATCCAAACAAATCTTTTTGATGAACAGAATCAAAAGACTCTGTGTCACTGGGAAATGAATAAAAAATAGCACTGCTATATCAGAGCAAAAGACTGATGAGACACATCAAATATTTCTCTAATGCACCACATTATGGCACAAACATACCCAAGTAGCCAAACTTTCAGTCAAGTTCTACTTCCAGTCTAATTGGATCTTTTGACAAGTACCAGAGTGTTCAAATACTTCAGTTGGAGTAGAACACACCGACAAGTAAACACATGCACGCATCGTGTTGACGGAAATAGCAGGCATGCATGTGCACTTTCTAAAGAAACACACAGACGCTGACCTCGCATGAACCCTGGTTCGTGTTCCAGAGGTGAGGATGATCAGCACAGGGGGCATGCATGGCCACACTCTCTTAACCAGCGCTTACCGCCTTGCTCACAGACTCTCGCACACACACACACACACACTCTCACAAAGGACCCAGTGTTATCCAGAAGCGCTGCTGGACAAGCAGACACTGACAAGCACACACACACACACCCCATGAATGAGGGCTCTGGTTTCATCTGGTCCAAATGAGACAAACTGTTTTGCCTTGGACAAGCAGAGTTCACACGTAAGGAGCCCAAATTAACAGTTAATGTTTCCAAGAAAAACACTCTTCCATGGGTCAAAGCTAACACGCGAATCGTTTACAGCTTTTAAAAGCAAGCAGTCGCAGTGTGTGACCTTGTACAAGACAAGCGAAGCATTAAATTCTCCAAATAAATGTTATTATGCACTAAAAATTAAAACTGTAAACACTACACTTAACTCTAATTGATGTTATTTACTGCATTATTTAACATGAGCAAGTCATGAACTTCAGCATTAATAAACATTAAACAATGTTAACAAACATTATTAATTGTAAGCATTAGTTGACCCTTGTTTAAATGTTTCAAAAAATAAACCCGCACTTATTAATGTTTAATAAATCCATGATTACAAACACACAGACAAATGAGCGCAGCTCAAACTACAACAGACTCCAAAATCACGTTCACTTAACTAAACACTGGTTAAGACAAGCACTGATTATTTGGGCTAATTTGATGCGTTACTTTAGATTAATGCTGGAGTGCACGCTATGTTAAATACGGCATTAAATAACGTCACTTAAATTGGCATTGTGATAAATATGGTCATTATGACATCACAAAACACGCATACACAGCAAAAACAAACAGGTATTTCTGTTCACTGAGGATTGCTTGCTAAGCAAGTAGCATAAAATGTTAGTGATACACAGCACAAATCATGTTCAAGTATGCTTGCTACAGTTAAGTGGCATACCACAGTGAAAAGGAGGCAGGTGACACAGATTGGGTAATAGTGTGTCAAAGGCACAGAACCACAAAGCAGACAGTGTTCCTGTTAACCACTGCTTCAAAATCACAACTCAACTAAAATGATTAGAATCAAAGTACTATGGTCTAGTGCATTATTTGGTGGGAAATGTACAGCATTTAGTCTTTGGTTAAAAACACAAGGACACCATTTAGTATCAATTTAGGCCAAATATTTTCTGGAGCAAAAATCGGTAATAATTATCTAATAATTAGGATGGCTGGAAATTTTTTTTAAAGTTTTAATTGTGGCGGGTCTGCAAGTCATTTTAATAAATTGCACCAAGTTGCTATATAATGCTACTTTAGTTTAGCTAATCATAATCAAACCAACCGTTCAGCTTGATCACTACCGCAGGGGTCCAAACACTGATACAGCAGACATGGTTACTCCACAAAACTATATTAAATATCAGTTAATCACTAACTCAGGTCTGCAACCCTATAGCTCATATCATGGGCCGGGTCGCAGGATCGCACGTCTCCGAGTTCCATTTCAAATTCCATCCAGAGTAGTGAAATATTTTTAATACTAGTTTAATGTGTAGCCTGCAAATTTGGACAAAACACCTTGCTGTGTTTATCTTAGCTGCATCCCAAATATGCACTATGTAAACTACTGTCTAGTGTATGAATTTTAGAAAGGCAGTATCATCTCAAAACAGAGTTTATCTAACAGGAAGTAACAAAGCATTTTCCAGTCGATAGCAAATGACATCAAACGCACGTAATATGACGGCAATAACTTTAGTGGTATATGGAGAATTTTTAAAATGTTGAAAATAAATCGCAGAAAGTGGGTTCATTTAAAAGACAATTGCCAGATTTCTTATCCACCAGACTGGCGCTGGCCATCCTGAAATAGCCCCACCCCTCTGATAGTCCCGCCTCTCTATTACTATGCAAGGAAAGCTGTGAGCATTAAGTGCATGAAGAGTCCAACATTCAACAATTTTTATTTTTTATAGCCGAGTAAGTGTGTCAGTCTGGGTACTTGAATCCCACTTCTTCTTGGTGGAATTTTCAGTGTGAATACTGCAAAATGGCGTAGAATACCGAACAAGCAGACAATTTGGGACGCACCCTGAGTGGTCACTATGGTTACTTTATATAATACACGTAGACTAAAAGAACTAAAATTATACATATTATTACACATAATATTAATGGAAAAAAATTAAAATAACAAAAATAATGAAATTTAACAGCTAGCAATAAAAAGATCCTTGATACCTTTATCAATAAGTTCATACCTACTTTCAATGTTTTTAAAAAGGTTATTAACTGCATTATTTTGAAAGCAAATGTCTCACAATATACAAAAACACTAGCAAAGAAAAAATGAAAAACAGAAAGCACTAGATGGAGGATGTAAACTTTCATCATCACTTGGATTTCCTCACAGCACTCGCAGCGATTTCCCAAACTGCTCCCCAGAGCTTCACAGCTGAAAAACCCTGACAAATTGGTAGCAGTCTTCAGACATCATACTGCTGAGCTGAGAGCACAAAGAGCAAAATAGCCAAAAACGAACGGACCTACAAGTGCTTACTCGCGCTGGCAGTGATCATATCAGCAAAGCACAAGATGCTAATGCTCTCACTGACAACAATGGTGGCTGTTCATTTATTCACAGTGGTGTGAATGTGCAATCAGTATGGGACAGGATCAGGCTGTCGTTTCCGCACGGCTTCAAGCCTGGAACTCTGCTATATTAATTTATCCCTCAAACAACAGAAACAATCAATTCAGGCAAAGGATTTTAAATTTATCCCTAATGAGCAAGTGAGAGGCAACGGTGGTGAGAAAAACGTCCTGAAACGATATGAGGAAGAAACCTTGAGAGTAACCAAACTGAAAAGGGAACACATCCACATTTTGAAGACACGATAGAGTGCCATTATGAATCATTTCCCCTTCTATAACTGTGTACTATATGGTCAAAAAGTGCAATTGTCGAAGCAGGAAATGGATTCCAGTTTTAAAATGAAGTCTAATGGAGACTTGAGGGAGGTTATTGCAGTCCTAAAGCCATCTAAGTGCTACTATCCTCAGCAATCCCAGCTATCTCCAGGCTGTCCATATGGAGCCATCCTCAGCAGCATCAAGCAGCCTCCAAGTGATGAGACTCCAACCAGAAGTAGGGCATCAGGATTGATCAGGCAGATCCAGAGAGGAGAAGAGTGTCATAATTACCGCACTATTCCTCCAGACAGTGTGGTTCAGCTTAGCACATTAACTGTAATCCCACGTCACAGCTATTTCAATTACCAAGCATGTAGGTATAACCAGACCATACAGGTGGAGCTAAAAATAGCACATGCATTCACACTCAGTCATCACAAAATCATCGTGAATAATGTCTCTGTGAGAATTTCTATTAGAGGTGAGGTGATTAATGATGCCTGGATACCAATACTGGAAGCAGGTATCTGTTTGATACTCCACTTATTTACTTGCAGCACAGTGAAGTGAGCATGCAGAGAAAGTATCATGACTAAGAGCACTTCAGTTCAGTAAGCACTGAGCACCGTGAACTTGCATTTCGTTTCCTTGGGGCCTCATTTGTGACTCAAAGTGCGATTTATAGTGGCTTACGCTCATTTGTGTTGATCCTACACACACACTCTGAAAGCTCACAATGGCCACCCACAAGCTCTCTAGTAAATATACCTTTTAAACAATATAACATCTTAAACAGAAATGTCAGCATGAGGAGTTCATCACTAGCAGCACAAAGCAACAACCAGTAGGAAAAAAAAGTTCCTTGATGCCTCTAACTTATTATTCAGTATCTGTATTGACCCAAAAATAGCATTGATGCAGCCCGAGTAGTGACGGTCTGCCAGACGGTCCTTTTCCTTTTATTAAAAAAAAAAAAAAAAAAAGGAAAAAAAAAAAAAAAAGGATTTACTATATATATATATATATATAAAAAAAAAAAAAAAATTTTACATTTCGTACCTATGATTTAAATAACTACTTGAGCTGAATTGCAAATCCATTTTGTTCGTGTCCTACACTGGGTCTACCATAATGGTGCTTTACACCCTACTTACTATGCTGTTGGAGACCCAGCCAAGCATTAAGAGGTTTATTTGCCATTCGTACATGTACAGACAGTACAGCTGCGTCAAAATGACCGATTTTTTTGTGCAAGCCTCTTAAGAGTCAGCAGAAGATATAAAAGGACTGAACCAATAGTAATAATACAGTATATCATAAAGAGAGAGCTATATGGCTGAACATACAATAAAGGCTGTAATGTGTGTTTTATATATATATATTTATTATACACACACATACATATATACACACAGCACAGATATACACATCAATATATATATATATATATATATATATATTTTTTATAAAAAAATATATACACACACCCCACATATACATACACACATACACACAATATATATATATATATATATATATATATATATATATATATATATATATATATATATATATATATATATATATATATATATATATATATATATATATATATATATATATACACACACACACATATATACACACACACACACACACACACATAAAATACACATTTCATACATACATATATATATATATATATAAAATATAAAATGTATGTATGTATGTATATGTATGTGTGTGTGCGCGTGTATGTGTGTGTATATATAAAAAAAAAAAACACAGACACCCTATAAAAAAATGCATTGAAATAAAAATGTATACTGCACATTATATCCAGGTCTACTGCACTGTATTTTCCAAAGGTAAGTAGTGTGAAGAAGGAAATAACAGATACATGTACATATACACAACTCATGAAGCAGCAAGTAAATCTAGCAGCAGGTCTCTATATGAAAACTTTTGAACTTACAGAGTTTCATTATGTCTTTTGCCATTAGTCTGACTGCAGCTGGAAAGAAGCTGTTACAAAAACGTGCTTTGTGTGTAATGATGCTGTCTGGTCTGCAGAGTTTTGCGCTGTGTGTCAAGCACCATGGGAAAAACCTGAGTATTTGGGTTTAACATTGTCCGAGTTTGCACTCAAACCTCTTTATCTGTGCAAAAGAATAAACTATCGGCTCACTCGGGTTTGGTGCATGAGCGATCATATAAAGGAACTGGATGTGACTCACTGCTCAGTGGCTTGTGCTGCAGCAACACACACATCTTAACATCAAATAATAAACACATGCCTGGTTTTATTTCAATATTATTTCCAGAGTGTCATTTTATAGTCCATGTCTCAACAGACAACACCTGATAACCTCAGAGAAACCCCTTCTACTTTGACAGGCAGGGTAACACACACGCATGCACACAGAGGGACACCTCTTCCACTACATGAGCAAATTTGCGAGTGTTGTGTGTATGAAGTGTCCAACATGTGTTAATCAACTGAAAACAACACTTTGTTGTTTTCAGTTGATTAAGTGAATCATCAAGGTGTGTGAAGTGCATGTCTTCTTGTTGGAATCTTCAAGGTGAACACAACACTCACACTGTGTTTACTACACAGTGGCACAGAATAGTGCAGAAGTATGCGATTTGGGACACGCCTCTGGACACGCTCACCCCTGTGAAACATTTGGCCACATGCTGAACAGGAAGTTGCATCAACAAATTTCCTGACGCTCAAGTGAAGAACAATAGATTCCTTCATTTTTTTTTTCTTTACTTTCACTGATATATACATTCATTCATTCATTGTCTGCCGCTTATCCGAACTACACTCGGGTCACGGGGAGCCTGTGCCTATCTCAGGCGTCATAGGGCATCAAGGCAGGATACACCCTGGACGGAGTGCCAACCCATCGCAGGGCCCCACACACACACTCTCATTCACTCACGCAATCACACACTACGGACAATTTAGAGATGCCAATCAACCTACCATGCATGTCTTTGGACTGGGGGAAGAAACCGGAGTACCCAGGGGGAAACCCCCGAGGCACGGGGAGAACATGCAAACTCCACACACACATGGCGGAGGCGGGAATCCCCCAACCCTGGAGGTGTGAGGCAAACGTGCTAACCACTAAGCCACCGTGCCCCCCCTGATATATACACTGAAAGTAAATTATTTATTTTTTTAAAAACTATAATTTTACGTAAAATCATTTGAAAGTCTTTAATGTCCTCGTGTTAACAGGCTAGTCAATCATATTTTGTGTATTTGGCCATTTTATGCTTTAACAAAAACCCCTGTTACTTTCAGAATGTGTCATTTTGCTATAAATGAAGATTTAGGAGTAACAGGTTTGAATGGTGAAGTGCATGTTTTCTGACACGCCATGTCTTGTAAGAGTTAGAGCTAAATCGCAGTGCAGATGTGGAACACAACTCAACAACGCTCAACTCTGAATCTCTTGTTGAATGATTGAATTGATCCCTCTTAAAAGAAACTATAAAAATCCTCAAAGAAAATAGGCACTGTTGTTTTAAAATGCTTCCAGTCCAGATATTAAAAACCCAGAGAAAGTACAAGTGGAGTGCACAGTCATTAACTATTATTATTGGTCTCTAAATAAAGCACACAGAGAGAAATGAGGACAAACTTTCTCACATATAAACACACACACACAGCTTTGAAGTTAACTGAGACATCCTACAACAGTATTAGTATTACAATTTGCCATATGTGAATCTGGAGTGCTTTCTATGCACAAATATCAGAATCAGAATGTGTGCTATTTACCTGACAGACAGACAGATGGGATAGATAGACAGACAGATAAGATATACAGAAAAACAGGATAGATAGACAGGCAGACAGACAGATAGGATAGAGAGACACACTGATAGAATAGATAGACAGACAGACAGGCAGGCAGGCAGACAGATGGGATAGATAGATGGGATAGATAGATAGATAGATGGGATAGATAGATAGATAGATAGATAGATAGATAGATAGATAGATAGATAGATAGATAGATAGATAGATAGATAGATAGGCAGACATAGGATAGACAGACAGGCAGACAGATAGGATAGACATACAGGACAGAAACAGATAGGACAGACAGATAGGATAAACAGACAGACAGACAGACAGATAGGATAAACAGACAGACAGACAGGATAGATGGGCAGACAGACAGACAGATCGGATGGACAGACAGATAGGACAGACAGACAGATAGGACAGACAGACAGGATAGACAAAGAGACAGACAGGATGGACAGATGCTTTATACATTGCTTTATATAGGAGCTGGAACACTTGAGCATCTTGAGAAGACATTCCTGACATCAGGTGGCATCTCGATTATTAGTAAAGCTTTCATCACAGCTTGCAATATCACCACAACATATATGTATCACGCCCTATTCTCAAGTTAATATAAAAAAAATTAAATAAATAAACAAATAAATAAATAGGAAAAAACAAACAAACAAAAAAAAAAACTTATCCACCATGTCTCTCTAACATTTACACAGAATTCATCATTTCCTCTCCTACAAAGACCATGAGCAATCTCTCAGAAAGCTCTTATTTAAACTTATTTAGATACAGAACTCAAATCCTGACTACTTAAGCAGCCTTCACTTATTTGGCGTGATGATTAACAAACAATACTTAAAAATGCCCAACAGCTCTGTGGTTAAAAAAGAAATGAATTCTGTGTTGATTAATTTTCTATAAACAGATAATAACTCCAGCTGTAAATGAAATCACAGGTTTATATTAAAGCGCTTGTTCAGATACATTACAGGGACAGGGACAGGGACAGCAGACAGAATTAAATTAAAAAGACGTGTGGAACTGTACAGTGAGGAAACATGTATTTATCAGCTGTTTCAGGAGTCAAAGAGAAAGCAGTACATTTCTTTCTTTTCATTTTTTTTTCATATTTTCCTTCACAGGAAAGTCTTCAGGACAGAGGATTTGTGGTTTCTCACTAACAGTACAAGCTGTATTTTGTGCTCATTAAATTCAAGGGAACAGGAGAGGCTGGAGAAGGAACCAGTGTTTATCGCTGCTACAGAACTAGAGATAACAAACTAACTAGTCTCACAGACATTCTACAGCACTGACTAACTATACATGGATAAAAAATAGGACGTCATTCTTTACTTGATAAAACAACTTAGACGGAACTTGATGCTAACACCATCGATAGCAGGGATGCCTTCGACGCCAAGAAGTCTAACCTTTTTTTCCCCCTAATCTCTGTGCCTTAAATAACTTAAATATGAAGGGTTTAATAAAATATACAAATATGAAGGAAGCTCTTGAGGGGAAAAAAAATCACTTCAGACATTTGACTTTGCTGTGACCTTGACCTTGTTTACATCAGTTGACCGGTTCACTCAGACAAATCAGAAGAGCAGACTATCCACTGTTGCTAAGACAGAGGCACAAAAAATAACCTCCATGTTAAATACCATGAGAAAATCAGTACCAGGCAAATAATCAACGTTAAGATGATTATTACAGTAACCTTACTTCACATCGGCCTTGACACTCTTTCCCAGTACAGCACTCCTCACCATGTTTTATCCCAAACTTATTCTATTTAAAAACATGTTTACTTGATTACTCCCTGGATTACTGGCTTCATAAAATCCCATTTAGAGCAACTGCTCCGAGCTTCATATTTAAAACGTTTTCACAGAGGATTAGAGAAAGGACTTCAAAATCAGACCGTTTTGTTCAAGAGCACAAACACTGCGCAAAAACACTGCCTACGAGCCTAAGTGTATTGTTTGAATTGAAGAAAGTGTTTAGTAATATTGGCCAATCTTAGTAAAGCACACAAACTCGAGCTATACGCTTAAAGCTGATAACACACACACACACACACACACACACACACATAAACCGCACATACAGCACAGCATGCATGAGCTCCATCTCTGCAGTTCAGCAACAATGAAGTGTAAATTGCAGCATGCAGGTTCCTGTGACTCAGGATATTAGAAATATCCCCACCTACATTTAGGTAGCGTGAAGAGAGAAAGAAAAAAACAACAACAAAACACCACGCGTGAGATAGTGAGGGAGACGTGGATTGTGGGTATGTCACGTTCAGGCACGTTGAAAGAAATCAATACAAGAAGCATGACTTTGTTAGCAACGACGGCTTATCACATCAATTAGCAGCTGTACACAGTGGCACACAGTGTGCATTCAGGAGATAAACAAACTGACACAGAGCTCCTTGAGCGGCCCTGCATCTGACACGCCGGAAAACAAATAAACGGCTTGATCAAGGCGTTCATTCAAAACATTCATGCGTACAAAACACAAGGCTTCCCAACACCCACGCAAGCCACGGAGGGAGAGGAAGAGGCCCTCGGCGGGAGCGCAACGCACAGCTTCATCAACTCACTGCTAGATGGCACTCACTGACTCGTTTAGCATTTGATGATGTGATAAAATATGATTACATTATCCAGCGTTTGGAATATTGTTGAACGTTTGTTGCTCTTTGACACCGTATTGTCTCATCACCTCGGGTTAATTCATCACTACAGCGTTAAACTAACAGACTACATCTACTCAACCTTCTACAAAACAAAAACAAAAGACATGCAACAAATGAAATAGAACAGGAAGTGATGTCATAGGAAAATAAGAAGTTAGTTGTTTCCTAAAATAGTGTTTTATTCCTGTCAGACGTTTTTAATCTTTTCTTAGAGATTAGCACTTTTTACTAAATTTTGGTAAAAGTTGGTCACTTACTTTACAGCTAGCTATAAACACATTACCTTCCTTGTGAAGTTACTATGCAGCTTTTTAACAACAAACTGCACCATGCAGGTCATCTGTCCTGAAGACTCACTAAACCATGGTGGAAAACTTAAAGGAACAGCTGTACTGGTGTTAATGGTGTACACTGGAGACTCATTTCAGAAATGTTAAGAAATGAGTGGTTACAAAAGAAATGACTGTGCTGCATTCCAGGTGAAGCTGCGACGTGTGTTGTCTCGTCTACATCCAATAAAAACCTCCAGTTGCTTTATGGACTGAAGTCAAATCGACACGGCCGAGCACATGGCTCTCTGCTCAGCTGTGAAATAAGTTTATAGCAGTATTTACTTTAGATCATTTAATACAGACACAGTAGTGTGGTCTGTGTTATGGACTCAGTCAAGTGATCACTGTTTTAAGAAGGCAATCATCACCATTATAGTTTACACTAATAGCTACTCGCTATTGTTCCTGCTGTGCTGCGATTTCAGACCAAAACTGAATGTTGCAAGGAATTTTGAAGTTCACTATAGTAAAACAATACAAATAGCCACTCAAGTGCACTCAAAATAGCTTTTTATGAACTTTTTGCTCAAACAAAAGACATACATTCGCAGAAGCACCCAAGTTTCTTTCCCTACTTCTCATGTGTGGTGATTTAAATGATATCCTGCACTACTGTCACAGCCTTGCTGTTAAAGAAAATTAATCAACACTTGCTTACCGATTCGATTCGAGAATCCAACAAAAATGTAATATAATGAAGCAAGATCACACTCGCAGTCTTGCTGTTTAATTGAATATCAGAACAGCTGTGAAGAGGCTGCAAGTAATCACCAGCGTGCTGATATTCAGTACAACAACAGGATTGTGCGTGTGTTCTATAAAGCAAGACATTTATTTAGAGCAACTTGACAATTCAGACACTGAATTCAGTGTTCAGTGTCAATGAACATCGTTCTTAAAAGGAGCCACAGCTGGATAAAGTGTTGTGCGTGTTGAGCACAACACTAGTGCACTAGCGAGCAACCATACACTAGCTTAAACATCATTCTTAATTGATTTGAAACCAAAATAAAGGCTTTACTCTTAGGACAAGAAAAATACAGGTAGATGTCTAGCTTTGGTGCAACAAACACCTGGGTGACCTTTCAAAGAAGAAATTCAACCAATATCGACAAGAATCCACATCAACTGCCACTATTGCCTAACGCCTGACCACAGGCTTTACTCGTTTTAGAACTCGCTTTTCCTGACAAACAGAGAAAGAGCGGACTGCACACGCACAGCTTTGTTTCAACCGAAAACCTTTCAGCTGCTGCCAGCGAGTCAGAAGTGGCAACAACACACGAGTCACGCCGAGGCCGCCTCCTCACGACCACTTCTGAACTTTTTCTTCTCAAATCATCAGGCACACATCGACCTTGACAAACCAGCATGCAAGACAACACACAAAGGGCATCGGATGAAGAAAATCAAACCTGATGTCGGGCACTACGCCAGTCTGCTGTCGGTTTGTCAGTTCGCTCACACACGATATTGCTCACTTTCCATCCACGGATTCTGATTCACTCGTACACTCCTACATTAGCAAGTCACAGAAAGCAATTGAATAATAAGCAAGAGGATTGTAGCACACTTTGTCTTAAGCTTCGGTATTAGAAGGACATAAACGTGGATTTGCTAAGAAAGCTGCTGTGAGTCACATTTCAGCATTTTTGGATTTCATACCAGCCAGTCTCTGGAGGATTTTAAAAAAGGGTCCTGTGTGTCCAGGAAAGCACAGCTTTAAGCATGAATACTGCTTCTCTTGCCTGGATGGTCTTCCAGCATGTGCTATTATCTCCTTATAACTGAACAAGAAAGCAGCACTGGAATTATCTTCAATTGCCCAGACTACCTAGATCATGAACATTTACTGATAAAAAAGTACATGGTTTAGACATAAGATTTATTCACTGTCTCAAATACAGTGAGCACTAAAGAAATGAAAGGAAATGTGCACCTTGAATGATCTCTGATAATTAACATGTGATCTTCAACAGTGTCTAAGATTTATTTTATAATGAAATTCTAAGCGGCCTTTTTTTTTTGTTTTCAACAGTTTCCTAAATTACCCACAGTTCCATTCAACTGTCTGCGTATAGTTCTGCCAGTAGGATTATAAATAAATAAATAAAACCCAAACCCCCACCAACCCCTCCACCACAACTCAGAATTCCTACTTGTAAACTCGGGATGGTCTCCTTAACCCCCGAGTTCAGCAAGTAACATCAAATCAACAAGGCTGCTAACAGCATCAACAATAACTAAAATAAAGTCTACAACCCTGATTTCAGGAGATCTACATACATCACTATTCACAGCTAGTTTTATTAAACAAAAGGTGGTTTATGAGGTACTTCGAATGCAGCATTAGCCCACACTTTATCTCAACCTACCTAAAGAGAGTGATGCGTCAGCACTTTAGTCTGCCCAGCTCCCTCACCTCTTCATATGTACATCCTGCCCCATGAGATCAGATTCCAAAGTTTCAACGCCATCACATACGTCATCTGCTAGGTAGCTAACTAGATGAGCAGCGTCTCTGCTCTATTCTGCATAACAGTGTCATATAGCTGCACTGCATTCTTAAACTCTGAGTCAAACACCTGCAGTCTCCACTACTTCTGCACTTTATCATTAATATGCTGGTGAGCGTCACTTAAATAACAGTGAGTGAATATTGAAGCTCTTACAATTTCAAGTCAATTGTTTTCAAACTTGACTTATCACTCATGTTGGAACGTTTTCTTCTATTAATTGCAGGAATAACTATAATACAGCACAACAATCATCAAACACATTTCATAAATGTACAGTTATTTATTTAGTGTGCCTTCAGGAAACCTTACAGTCCAGCTGTCCTTATACTGCTTACCAAAAGAGACACATTAGATTGAAAACCTGTTGTTTGCAATATTCACATCCTGAACTGTACCTCAAGCAAAAAGGACAGTCTGACTTAACCGGCCACCCGTAAAAATATTATGAAGATGAGCATGAAGACTCTTTGTACCAGCACTCAGGTGGTGTAACGAACTCCTCCTGAATCGCTGAACTGCTGAGATCCTGACTGTCTTCAACACAGACTGAAAATTCACCTGTTTAATAAGCACTCAATAGCATCTATCAGTGGCTGACCCTGCTGACCTGTCTGGACTCTTCAGGTCTGCTTGAAATCGAGGAAAGTTTCACTCATGAACCCTAAACTGTCTGTTGGTTTATCTTAAGGGTTTCCCATAACAAACAGGGTTTCTGAGGGTTTTAAAAAAGCAAGATCTTTGAAATCTTGATACACAACATTGTGTAACCATGTGAAAGAGAGAGCGACATGAAATGGGTGAGAAAACAAAAAGCACAAATTCACACACAAAATCATTTATCTGTAAGAAAAGAAGACGACTCACCAACTCAACAAATCGCTCTGGATAACATTTGATAAATGTTGTAAATGTGAATATACCAATAGAAAGTGAGGCGTGTTGTACTGGATAAATTCAACTGTCATATGAATCAACAGTGTCACTTAAGGAATCCCTGAGTTCATTAAACTCTACATTTAATCCAAATTACACATTGCCGGTTTTAATCTATCAGGCCCAAACATGACTTTTTTAATTAGAATTGGGAAGACAGACATTCATAATGTCATAATGCTTCCAGGCAAACTTTACCTCTGATAATCGAGCATCGCCATCCTTTCGTGTTATGTTCCCGGTTCGATATATCGCCACACCGGCGCCTGGATGAGGGAGGAAGCCCGACTTGTTGGCTCCAGTGGCTCTGGAGCCTCCAACATATTAGCACAAGCTGCTGAAACCCAATCGACTGCTTTAGGCTCTAACTTTGTTTTGTCCCAACTTTATTTTTGGTCTAGGCACATTTCATGGCTAGTCGATTCCCAACTTTTAAAAGCATGAAAGTGGTGGATGAGGTGGTTCACCGATTGCTTTTCTTCTTCAAGAACATTCCAGGCTAAAGGGAAAAAGAGGACTGGTTTTCCCCCAGCAAAGCCACACACACCTCACGCAAAAAGACAACCCGTGCACGTTAAATCCACACAAGGACACACTGAACGCTTTACCGACCAAACCCCTGACACAACAAATTTACACTTTAACATCCTTGTTAAGAGAAAGCCGAGCCTGGTATGAAAGTGCTGGGCCCGTCGCCATCCACAGCACGACCACATAGGCACACACGTAGCCTATAACAACACGTATAGCATGCATAGCTGCCATCAAGCGGACAAGAAACGGAGAATATATTTTTTAAAAACTCCTCGATCAGGACCTAAAACCAGACAAAGGACAAGTTCATGCACGGACATGTGTAAATTAGTCTAAGTTAAACAAACTAACCTGTTTATGAAGAAAGCGCTCCGCTGGATGTTGGGTTGAATCCGAGTTAAATCCACTATCAGTAAAACAAAGAGGCGAAAATACACGAGCGGTTCCGAAACAGGCCGAAACCACGGGGGGCGAAGCGCATGCGCGAAGCTGCAGCTTGAATGGGGGAGGTCAGGAGTCCCGTGTTAGCGTGTATAATTCAACTCATTCATATGAGAAGGTTACGTTCGTCCTCTTTTAGGGAGAACTGCTAAATATATTTGGTTAATTTTAGAAATAATTACGCGCATAATTAGACCTGAATAACCTTGAAAAGCCTGCATAATGCACAAGTCTCTCATTACAGTGTAAAGGTTTGCATGCCATAAGGACAAAATAGAGAAAATAAAAACTAACGAAATTCTTTTAATCTGCGAGGCATGTTGGATTTCACATTTGTTCCTTTATAATCAGATGTAACGCAATGTTCAAATATTGAATAGTGAGATTTTAATAGCCATGAGAGCCGTAGTTGTAATGGTGATAAAAAGGCCAAAAGCAAACATTTACACTGCAATTCGCTTCTACAAATATTTATACTAATACTTCCCATCCTTTGCCCTTACAACTGCCTTCTACATTTTCTACCCTCTTGTACTATTTATTTTTATCTTCATTCTTGCTTACATCTCTATTATTACACTTAAAAGTGGTTCTGTTGTTTATCCCTGTGGGAGGACTTCTTAAAGGTTAAAGCTGGAATCTGTTAGGAATCCTTTAGTTTTTAGGAATGTACCTCTTTCACATTGCTAAGCCAACTTTTTTGTCTAATTCACGTGGTGTACATATTATAACTGTTAGATATTGCAAGACTTCTCGGACATTCATATGGTCTTGACTAACGGTTTTTAAAAAAACTTCTTTTTTTTATTTAAGGTGTCTTATTTAGGATACACGCAGACTTTTCAGTATAATTAATGCACAATTGTTTTTTTTAGCTTATTCCAAGCTTTAACACAGAGCAGCCATATACGCGTACAATGCAAAGCAAGAGCACGTGTACCCCGGCACTATGACTCATCAGTCACGAGGGAAAGGGCGTGGTTATAATTGCCTGCTTTCGCGTTGTATAGGCTTTTCTCCTTTCCTTTGCTCACCTGGCACTTTAACCTTCTGTTTCATTAAATAACCTGTTGAACTGGAGTGAAATTCAGCGTTCGTCACATATGGATTTCACGGCTTGAAGACTTTTAAACAACTTTGACATGTTCCTCCCATTGCCTGACTGTGATTCAGTCTCAGCGCTTCCCACTTAAAGCTGCTCTATGGAGGATGGACGACTTGCCGGTGATTCCTCGGAAGTACGAGATGATTGTGACTCTAGACAGAGAAGGACAGCGCCGGAGTTCAGAGTCTACAAGAGAAGATGGTTCATATTGCTGGTACTTTGCGTGCTAAACTGCTCCAATTCTGTGGTAAGTGATGGGGAATTACTGCTCACTGTTTTAAATAATGAACCTGTAAACGAGTTAGACGGCACAAGCTTGTGAAACAAGTTCTCTCTGAAACAGTGAGTTGCTTTCGGCTGCTCCCTGTTCGGGGTCGCCACAGCGGACCAACTGGTCCGCACAACAACTTGGCAAATGTTTTACGCCGCATGCCCTTCCTGACGCAACCCTCCAATTTTTCTGGGCTTGGGACCGGCACTGCATCCAGCTGGGGTTGAGGTACTGGCTGGGACTCGAACCCGAGTGTTCTGCATGATAGGCGAGAGACCTACCACTGAGCCACTAATGCCCCCCCCTTGAAACAGTGAGTGATTGTTTATAAGTCCAAACTGCAGTCAGTCAGCAGTCACTGGTCACCATGGCAATAATCAATAAGTGCATCTCCATACCACAACTGGACAAGGAAAATGGTCAAACAGCGACAAGGTTCAACCCTAAACGTTTATTGATTACTATTAAATAATTTATTTGTTTTTTATTCCTTCATGTTTTGTAACCACTTTATCCTGTATACTGGGAGTAAAGGCAGGAATACACAGCAAGGCATTTATTTATTTATTTAGATCCCAGAATCTCAATTTGCTTGACATAAAATATAAGGAAATCATGTATAAGAAAGCCTTTTAATATCTGAATCTACAATCATTAAAAAAAAAATAATCAGAACTGCTAAGGATTACATGACAAATCAATTACAAATGGCTTTACAGTTTTGTACTCAGGTCTCCATCAGTGAACTTCAATGAAAAAAAAACTTCTTGTTAAAACACGAATGGTTTTAACGAACAGTTGCACCTCCTGACCACATTGTACACAGTTATGGAAGGGTAATTATTTATAATCGCACTGGTGTCACCCAGATGAGGATGTGTTCCCTTTTGAGTCTGGTTCCTCTTAAGGTTTCTTCCCAGTATCATTTCAGGAAGTTTTTCTTTGCTACAGTCGCCTCTGGCTTGCTCATTAGGGCTAAATTGCTGGTGAAAGATTTTATCCTGAATTCATATTTTTCTGTAAAACTGCTTCGTGACAATGTTCATTGTTAAAACACTACACAAACATACTTCTAGAGCTGAGTGGTGATAAAAAATAGTGTGAGATGTGAGCCATTCTCAAGATTAATAGCAGACCTGCTTCAGCAGCGTGCTTCAGTGCTAAGGATGGATGTTACTGCTTGAGGTGTTCAGCAGAACAGATTACAGAAGCAGGACAGCTAAGAAGCAATACAAGCATTTGCTAAATGTAGATGTTATGAAAGCATGCCATAGTTTCTCACTAAATAATATTCCAAAATAATGCGCCCACATATCTAAATTGTCCGTATTGTGTGAGTGAATGAGCGTGTGTGTGTGTGTGTGCCCTGTGATGGGTTGGCACTCCGTCCAGGGTGTATCCTGCCTTGATGCCCAATGACGCCTGAGATAGGCACAGGCTCCCCGTGACCCGAGAATAGTTTGGATAAGCGGTAGACAATGAATGAATGAATGAATAATGCGCCCATTTGGGGCTAAGTCAAAGATACATTGAATGAAAAACCAATATAAAGTGTCAATGTAAGGTATCTGGCCAGTTGTCAGAACAGCTTCAGTGTGTCTTGGCAAAGATTCTCCTTCATTTGCTGTTTTGATTTACATTTACATTTCAGGAATTTGGCAGATGCTCTTATCCAGAGCGACATACAAAAGTGCTTTGAAGTCTCTATCAGTGAATACTTCAACACTGGTTCACTGGATCACAGACTTAGGATACCATCAGCCTGAAAACTATGTTGGGAGAAATTATACATAAAATACATAAAGCAAACAGGGAAATTAAGAGCTAGTTTAAGTGTTTCAGGAAGAGGTAAGTCTTTATCCGTCGTTTGAAGACGGCCGGTGACTCGGCTGTTCGACATCTAGGAGAAGTTCATTCCACCACCTCGGTGCCAGAACAGAAAAGAGTCTAGATGTATACCTACCTTGTACCCTGAGAGATGGTGGGACCAGTCGAGCAGTGCTAGCGGATCTGAGGGAGTGAGGTGCAGTGTAAGGAGTAATAAGAGCTTTGAGGTAAGAGGGTGCTGGTCCATTCTTGGCTTTGTAGACAAGCATCAGTCTTTTGAATCTGATGCATGCAGCTACCAGAAGTGGAGTGAACGCAGCAGTGGGGTGATGTGTAAGAACTTAGTCAGGTTAAAAACAAGTCATGCAGCTGCATTTTGGATCTTTTGCAAAAGACGAATTGCATTCAGAGGTAGACCTGCCAGTACATTTACATTTCTGGCATTTACATTTAGCAGACGCTCTTATCCAGAGTGACGTACAAAAGTGCTTTAGTTCTCAGTCAATGAATACATTAACACTGGTTCAATAGGACACAAACTTGGGATACCATTAGCCTAAGAAATGAAAGAAAGAAATGGCCGAATCCTTCTGATGTTGTACAGAAGAAACCAACATGAGCGTGTCACATTAGTGACATGGAGGAAAAGGATAGTTGATTGTCCAAGGCTGTGAGCAGTGGCTGAAGGGGAAATCATGGAGTTGTTTAGAGATATCGCAAGGTCTTGGGCTGGGGATGGATCACCTGGGATGACCAGCAGCTCAGTTTTGCTGGGATTGAGTTTCAGCTGATGAGCCATCATCCAAGATGAAATGTCCACCAGACACGCTGAGATCCAAGCAGAAGCCGTGGTATCTGAGGGAGGGAAGGAGAAGATAAGTTGGGTGTCATCGGCATAGCAGTGGTTTGAAAATCCATGTGAGGATATAACTTTGCCAAGAGAGTGAGTATAGAGGGAGAAAAGGAGAGGACCAAGTACTGAGCCTTGTGGGACACCAGTAGAGAGTCTGCGTGGAGCAGATGTCAATCCCTTCCATGTTACCTGATATGAGTGACCATCCAGGTAGGAAGCAAACCATTCCCATGCTGTTCCAAAAATTCCAAGACTCCTGAGGGTGGACAAGAGAGTCTTGTGGTTTACTGTGTCAAATGCTGCAGACAGGTCGAGGAGGATGAGGACCGATGACAGTTTGGCTGATCTAGCAGCATGTAGTTTCTCAGTGACTGCCAAAAGGGCAGTCTCTGTGGAATGTGCTGCTTTGAAGCCAGACTGGTTGGGGTCATGGAGTTTATTCTGCATGAGATAGTCAGACAGCTGATTACAAACAACACGTTCGAGAATCTTTGAAAGGAATGAGAGAAGTGATACCGGTCTGTAGTTGCTGATGTCTGAGGGATCCAGAGCAGGTTTCTTCAGGATGGGGATGAGCCTGGCTTTCTTAAAGACAGTTGGAACATGACCAGATGTTAAGGATCCATTGATGACTGTGGTGATGAAGGGTAGGAGGTCAGGTGAGATGATCTGGAGCATAGCTGAAGGGTTTGGATCCAGTGGGCAGGTGGTAGGATTGCAGGACCGAATAATTTGCAAAACCTCTTCTGCTGCTACAGTTGAGAGCTGCATCAATGAAGGAGTAGTGGAGTGCTGACTGTGTGATGTAGATGAAGTTGGGGGAGATGTGAAGGTCTGGCAGATCCTCTCAATTTTCTCTGTGTAAAAAGTGGCGAAATCTTCGGCGGTCAGGGAGGATGGAGAAGGTGGAGCCGGAGGGTTGAGTAGTGACGAGAAGATGTTGTGGAGCTTTCCGGGATCTTGTGCAGAAGTTTCAAGCTTTTCCTTGTAGAAGGAGGTCTTGGCAGAAGTCACGTCCAAAGAGAATTTGGACAGGAGCGTACGATAAGAGATGAGATCTGTGTCGAGTTTAGATTTCTTCCACTTCCTCGCTGCTGATCGTAGTTCTCTCCGATTGTTGCGAAGCATGTCTGACAGCCAAGGAGCAGTAGAAGAATTCTTCCTGCGTATAGTGGACAAAGGGCAGAGAAGGTCCATGGTTGAGGAGAGAGGAGAGCAAAGTGTCAGTAGCTGAGTCCAGGGGAAGGGAGGAAAATGAGTCATGGTCAGGAAGAGTGGCGGTTTCGGTGGCTGAGAGAGAGGTGCTGGGAGTTACGTTTAGGCAGGATGGGGAGAGTGATGGTGAAGGATACCAGGTGATAATCGGAGATATGAAGTGGGGTAGCAGTCATGTCTGTAGCTGGGGAAGGATGAGTGAAGACTAGATCCAGGATGTTTCCTTCCTTGTGTGTGGGAGGGCAGCTGTTGAAAGACAAGGAGAATGAATTCAGAAGGCCAGAAGAGTGAAGCTTGTCAGATGGGAGGTTGAAATCTCCAAGAACCATCAGAGGGGTGCTGTCAGAAGGGAAGACACTGAGGAGTGTGTCCATTTCTTCCAAGAAGTCTCCTAGGGGACCAGGGGGGTGGTAGATGACAATGATGAAGAGGTTGATTGGAGAGGTAACTGAAACTGCATGGAATTCAAAAGAAGAGATGGTTAGATGAGACACGGGGAGAGGTGAGGAACACCATCTCCGTGACAACAGCAGACCTGTACCACCACCCCTGCCTGATTCTCGTGGTGAGTGAGAGAAAGTATAGGCAGAGGATAGAGCAGCCGGTGTAGTAGTGTTCTGTGGTGATATCCAGGTCTCAGTTAGTGCCAGAAAATCAAAGGAATAGTGGGAGGCTAAAGCTGAGATGAAGTCAGCCTTCCTTACAGCAGATTGGCAGTTCCAGAGCCCACCTACCACTACTGTTTGAGACTGAGACAACAGGGGAGGGTAGATGAGGTTGCTGGAAACATGACCTCTGCTTCGTGGATGAGGATGCCTGCGTCTGTAAGAGGTAACAACAGAAATAGGTTTGAGGCACATGTCTGTGGTCTTGTCAAAGTATAAAAAGTGAGATTAAGGATGTAAGAGAACAAGAAAAGATGACAATATACTTACTATTTAAGTAATTAACAGGTATTGACGAGGCAATCTGCAAACAAGTGTCTGTAGCGGAGAACCTTCAATATAAATTAGTTAGCCCTGCCCACAATTCGGTCTCCCTTAAGGTGTGAAACTATTCTTGATTAATCACCCGAGACAGCTAAGAAGCAAGGATCAACAAGCTATACAATAACAGTTCAAATAACAACTCTAGAACCAACCAAGTTAAACAAATAGTACACAAAAGTCAGAATCCTACCTTACCAGATGGGAACAGATTCAAATGAAGAGTTAAAGCACAGTAGAGAGATGCAGTAGTCCAGTCTCAAAATGGCAAGAGACTGAAGAAGCACCTGAGCAGCCTGTTTGGATAAAAATGTATGGAAGTAAAATAGTGACAAATGTGTTTGAAACAAAAAAAGGTGCTGAATAGCAGTAACTGGAAAAAAAAAAAAAAGCATCATATTAACAGTGCTTGCATTTTAAGGTTCTGCAATTCAACATGGTTGCATAATTAAGCTGTGAATTTTTCAAGTGAAGACACAAAATTGCATTTTTTAAATATTCAGATTATTTTAAAATACGACTTTCTCAATTTCATTGTTCAAAATTTCAATACTAAATATTCAGATTTTTAAATTACAACCTTTAATAATTGACTGGACATTTCAGTGCGTATTATTTCACTTCCACAAATTCATGGAAATCATAATCAGTGATTCAAATTCGCCAAGAAATTCAATTATTCAACTATGTTGTATTGCAGAACCTTTAAATGCAAGCGCTGTTAATATGATGCATTTTTTTCAGTTACTGCTATTCAGCACCTTTTTTTGCTTCAAACACATTTGTCACTATTTTACTTCCATAAAAATGGCTGAATCCTTCTGATGTTGTACAGAAGAAACCGATAGTGATGGGGAGCGCCGTAGCAAGTCAGTCCAAAATCTAGTGTAGGTGATATCTGATGGTCCTGCAAGCTATATAAGCATATAATTTACATCATTTTCATACTCCTCAAGCCCACGAGTCATCCTGGAAGCCACCTCACCCATCACCATAGACATGTCTTATCATAGTATAAAGGTGATGAGTCAGAAACTTTATATTGATTTGCAGTGAGTCTTCCCTCTAAGATGATCCAAAATAACTGCCTCCCGCATTATAACAGCACCACTGGTTTTAGGTTTAATTTGTTACACTCACAGCTCACTCCAACCCTATTTCTTAAAAAGCAAGGCTGAGTTAATGTTTGTGTTGCATAACCCAATTCAATCCATATGAGAAAGAGCACAGTAACAAGTGCATTAATAATTTAGACTAAAACCTACAGGAAACCTGCACTGACACATTTACCAGATCTGTTTATCTGAGTACACTTGTAACTACATGATCAAAAAATGTACATTACTATGGAATAAGATTCTAGGGGCATTGGTAGCAAAGCCAATGCCCCAACCCCAGCCACTGGATACAGTGACGGTCCCAAGCCCGGAAAAATGGGAGGGTTGTGTCAGGAAGGGCATCCGGTGTAAAACATTTGCCAAGTTGTTGTGCGGACCAGTTGGTCCGCTGTGGCGACCCGAATAGGGAGCAGCCGAAAGCAACTTTTTACTATGGAATAAGTTTCTCAACCAGATAAGTAACCAACTAAAGTAAGTAACTAGATAATCTAACTGCAGCAATTTTACATGCACAGTTTGCAGATGATTACAGCGAGCATAACTATAAAACTACGCACTGATCAAGATTCACTTAGATGTCAACATTGTCTGTGAATACTAGATGATTTTTTATGTTTATTAGCTGGCCAGTCAGTGTTGTTATTGTGTTTTACTGTGTTAGGACAGGGATTATCAGGACTCAGTTCAATTTTATTTGTGTAATACTATCTGGATTAAGATCAAGATCCATTATGGGCAAGCTAGAGGTGACAGGGCAAGGAAAATCACACTGCGATGACACGAGGAAGAAATCCTGAGAGGAATCAGACCAGGGCAAGTAAAGGATAGTCTTCATGATCACAACATCTTCATTGTCTACATTTTCACAGAAGCAGTTTTCTACATCATCCACTGTGAAATTATCCGCTAAAGCAAGGTTGAGTCTTGGGCATACCCTGTTTGGGAAGTGCAGATTTTAAGGATTTATTCATACAACAGCTTTTGTGAGTTGTCCGTATAAATTTATGATTATATGACTTTTGGGTTTATGAAAAATGATTGAGAAATTGTTGTGAAGAGTAGATGATGTCAGCATGTTTATTAAATGGAGAAGTATAGACTGTAATGGTGATCATTAATGCCCTTCTGCATAATGATGACCAGTCATCAGGATCATGAGTGTTTCTATGTGAGTGACCATGTGAGTGTTTCTAGTTTCACTTTGTGTTTTTGGATTTCACAATTCAACATCTTGTAACTACTGCCCCATGCTACTAAAGTGCCTACGTGCATGAATTATGGAAGTATAACCTAACAAACTGTGTGCTTTAAGTGATTAGTCTGTGAAGTACACACAAATTGTATCCTAGTTATTTTCACTGTGTTAAGCCCAGATACAATAGCATATACTACTTAGAATTAATTAAACATAGCTGTTTGTTTACACATGCATTTTTTTCTTGCATTTTCCTGTAGGTATGGCTGACATTTGCTCCTGTGGCGGATCAGATAGCAAAGCATCTGCATGTGACTCTGGACAAGGTCAACTGGCTCTCTGTGGTCTACATGGTGGTGGCCATCCCTGTGAGCTTAATCACAACGTGGATGCTGGATACATGGGGACTACGGCTGACCGTAAGCACGACTACCACCCTTTTTGTTTTTCAAACAGCAAGGGGATTCTACTACCACAAGTACAGGCACAAGTTCCCAAAGTACTGTAATAAACAATGGACTACACTCAATCAGAAAGAGAACTCTCAGAGTCTTATAATTCAGTTCTACAGCTCAAAGCACTTTATTCAGTAACTTCAGGGAAATATTTAGGAAAGTGGTCTAGTTATAGGGTGAGGAAGGTCTTCTTCCTTCTGGTGAACTTGATATAGATCCTGACAAAAGTAGCTTTCAGTTTCAGAGATTGTTATGAAGAGGCTCTTTAAGCAGCTAAAGCCATTAACAAACCAAGGAACCCATGATCTACGTACATCTTCTTAGCAAGATGTAACTTTATGTACAAAATGTCCTGTATGTGATTGCCACTTCTTTGAAGACACACAGACTGGTGATATGAATGTAATTGCATTTTGAATGCGTTCCTTTAAATGATCTTTGTGCTGTGTCTTTCCCTGGTATATCAATATGTTCTTCCTTTGACAAACCAGAAAAAATATAAAATCACTAAGCATGAAAAATTTTGGAAGACATTTTGCTGAAAGGTTTTAATTTCCCCCAATGTATGGAAACTTTTGGGAAACCTCGTATTGATTAAATCCTGGTCAAAAATGCTTACGCAGCTCCTGTGTGTCTTGTTACTACAGATGATTCTGGGTTCGTGGCTCAACATGGCCGGCAGTGTACTGAGGGTTGTGGGTGTTCTCAGCTATCTGCCAGAGTATAGCATGTTCCCAGTGGTGATGGCAGGACAGACTCTGTGCTCTCTGGCTCAGCCTCTGGTGATCTTCTCTCCAACCAAACTAGCAGCACTATTTGGGTTCCCCGAGCACCAGCGTACTACAGCTAACATGATTGCCTCAATGTGTGAGTCACCACTTGACAGTTTTGGTGTCTTTATAAAGTCAGCTATATATCTAACACTAATATTTCTTTTCTAGCAAATCCATTTGGGCTGCTTTTTGTTAATATCTTCTCCCCAATGATCCTTAGTAAAACCAACAGTATTTTCATGCTGGTAGGATATCAATTATTCGTTACTGAATAATCTAAGTGCAAATATACAGTATAGCTATTTATATGCAAATATGTTAACTAGGTAATTTGATCAAATATTACAGCAATAATTTTGTCTTGTACCCTTTACACTAATACCCAGTCACTCTTACAGCTCCTTATATATGCTATACCTGCCATCGTCATCTGTTTCCTAGCAACAGTGGGCATCCAGGAGAGTGTTCCCCCAACGCCACCTTCTGCCAGCGCAGACAACTCCAGCTCTGAACCTTTCCTACATGGGATTAAACTGGTACCACACACATGCAAAGCTTTGCATTCTTAGTAACACTAGAGAGAATTGCATAAAATTATTACACTTTCCTAATGCCTTTAAGGAAAAGGCTAATGTGTTATGATCCTTTTTTAAACTTGAAAATAACTTTTCTGCCACTCAGGAACACTCATCAAGCTCAGGAAATAATCAGAAAAGTGTTATTGCATCATTGTGTTTAATCCTACACATTATCTTTCATGCACAAGTTGTAAAAAAAAATACACTTGTACAAAGAAAATTGTTTTACTGGTCTACTATTCATACTTTTCTTTTTTTTAATTGGCTATTTTTTGTATTCAAAAACAAAAAAACCTTAGTGTGTGCTTAATCAAAGGACGACAATAGTGTAAACAATCACTGGGTTACAATAGAAATCATATCATCAACTCTTGCAGCTCTTGGTAAACAGGTTAGGAAAAAATATCCTCCTGGATAGTTAACTTAATCCCACACTAATCATATGAAAGAATTAACCACAAACATCTTTACAAAGAGTGCCAATAATTTTGGAGCTGACTTTAAAGGCCATTGTAAATTCGGATTTTTTTCCTGTTTTGCCTGCAGCTGCTGACAAATAAAGCTTACATGATCCTGTTGGTGTGTTTCGGTTCAGGCATCGGCATCTTCACCTGTTTCTCCACACTACTCGAGCAGATTCTCTGCGTCAAGGGTTACCCAAATGTAAGTCCAAACACATGCTGATTATTCATATTTAGTTTGTCACAAAAAGCCTCTTTATATATCGTTGGTGCTTGGAGTCAGGATTTTGGGCTGGTAACACTTCCTGTTGTTAAAATTATTCACACTACATAATATATGCATTCATTTTAAATTATTCTACTCAAACAAGCAGAGAAACTCTACAGTATTTCCACTAACTTGTTAGTAGCATGTTCTCCCAAGGGTAACTGTAAATGTAAAAGCAGTTAAAATAGAATGAAGCAGAATCCAGAGAATTTTTTAAAACCTTGCATTAATAGGACCAGCTTGTCAGGTTATCCAGAAACTGGAAAGCACAAAGTTCTTTCTTCTGATGCTGTGACAGAAAACCCACTGACCGTTACAAATTTATAGAAATCTTAAGTAAACATGTCCTTATGGGAAGATTCACCAAAATTCTTCTTTGTTAAATAACGACAGCTTTTTTTTTTTTTTCTTTATCATCAGTTTCTTAATAGTAATAAGTATGTGAAATGTCCCCCATATATGTTCCTGTGCATGAGTTGTTAGTATAGAAACTACTGGAAGAAGCACAATTGAATTATAGTTATAAATTAAAGCAGTTAACATCCATGTCTGGGGGTAACTAATGAATAAAACACGTTCTTTTCCTGTGGCAGTACCTTGCAGGTTTGTATGGCGCTCTCTTCATCGGGTTTGGGGTGCTTGGAGCTGGCATCCTGGGATTTTTTGTGGACAAAACAAAGATGTTCACAGAATCTATTAAAATCAGCATGTGCTTAACGTCTCTGGTCTGCACCGCGTTTGCAGTGGTGAGAACAACAATCAGATTATTGATGTATTTTTGGGAAATCTGTGTCATAGTCCAAAAGAAGATTCATGCAAATGTGACTTATAGCAGTGGTGGTTCTCAAATCAGTCCTCAGGGCCCTTCAGATGGTTTACAACTCATATAACACAAGGATCGAGTGAGAGAGGTGAAGCCGGAGTGTGTCTAGAAGCCTGGAGGACTGCTCTGAGAGCCACTGGTTTATACCATGTGCACAAATCTGATTTTATCCATCAGGCTAAACTTCCTTTAAATTCTTTAATGTTTCTCATACAGTGTTTCTCCAAATTCTCCCAGGTTTCTCAATTGAGGGAGCAGGAAGTCGTAATTGGTTTAGTTTGTGCTTTATTTGGCTTATTTGGATTTGCCACCTATCCGGTTGCCATGGAGCTGTCAGTCGAGTGCTCTTACCCTGTTGGAGAGGCGACGTCTGCAGGGCTCCTGTTTATTTCAGGGTATAAATCTTTTTCTATCATGTACTAGATTAAGGTGTTGATATATGCATTTTTTCATGAATGACTATTTTTATTAGGCAGGTCCTGTCCATTGTGTACACCGAGGTATTACAGGCTCTGACAACGAAACTGACAGACTCATCTCTGTCGGTGTGCGCAGTAGGTGATGATGCCAGCCTGAGCTGGATGGGTGAGTGGTGCACAATCATAATGCATCAAAGAACATTTCATAACTCAGAGTGCACAACTTTAGGCTTGTTGGAGTCCAGAACAGCTTGGTGGGGTTATTTTTGAACCTCAAATCTTCTAATTTAACTCACCAGTTAAGGACCAGGTTTAGAGCATGTGCTAGAGCTGAGAAGCGGGCACACTGTGCTGGACTCCAGTCCTCAGTGACTGGATTGTGAACCCTTGATTTAAAAGAATATTCAAGCATTTATCAAGATAATCTCTTTTTATTTATCTTAGAAAATCTAATGAAATTATGGTGAAAGGGTAATTAGTAAGTACAATAATGTTTCTACAAAAAAGTGAAATGCAGGTTAGTCAAAACTCACTTTATAATCAAAGGTTAATGGAAATTCATCAGAAGCTCAGTGGTTCGAATAACACAGCCTTTTGTTCTACAGGAAAACCATATTTTATCAAACTGTCATTATGCAGAAAATATTTCAGTCTGCTAGTCCCACATGTACTCTATGGCCAAAGGTTTGTGAACACATGACATCACACCTATAAGTGCTTGTCAAACATTCCACTCCTGATATATTCCCGGTTTGCTGTTATAGGAACCTTCATTCTTCTGAAAAGGATTTCCATTAGATTTCGGAGTGTGGCCATAGGGATTTGTGCTTTTTCACAGGGGCAATGTCTTACTGGAGCATATGTGACAACAGTTTGAAAAAGAACCCCAAGTCATCAGGTGTCCACAAACTTTTGGCCAAATTGTGAATATGTAAAGGATGTTAATTATCTTTATCCTTTAAGAAAGCAAAAGTTACTTTTTCACTGTATTATTGCAGCATTGGAAAGTTGGATAAAACTATTAACAGCTAATAACAGCTCAAAATCTTCTGGGAAGGCTTTCCACAAGGGTTAGGAATGTGTTTATGGGAATTTTTGACCATTCCACTAGAAGTGCATTTGTAAGGTCAGACACTGATGTTGGACGAGAAGGCCTGGCTCACAGTCTCCGCTCATCATCCCAAAGGTGTTCTATCAGGTTGAGGTGAAATTCCTCCACATCAAACTCACTCATCCATGTCTTTATGGACTTTGCTTTGTGCACTGGTGTGCAGTCATGTTGGAGCAGGAAGGGGTCATCCCCAAACTGTTCCCACAAAGTTGGGAGCATGAAATTGTCCAAAATGTCTTGGTATGCTGAAGCGTTAGGAGTTCCTTTCACTGGAACTAAGAGGCCAAGCCCAACCTCTGAAAAACAACATCTAAATTCAATGATTTGGAGGGGTGTCCCAAAACTTTTGGCAATGTAGTGTGTTTGTTTCATTATAAACATGTAAGCAATCACACAGATTTTTTTTTTTACGATGATACAAATTACAGAAGAGGAGATATGTTGAAATGAGGCATCAGTCAGCATGAATGTATTTGGAGTTTTGAAATCGCGATATAATTCAGTGGTCACTTCACTACAACCACAACAAACCGCAGATGACTGGAATTTACAGGACAGAGTGTTGAAGGTTTTGTAGACACTCATCTCAGCACTAAAAGTAGTTGAAAGACTGAAACCGAAACTTTTAGCCACAGTAGGGTCAGACATAATAGAAACCATACAGATAGCTGCTGAAGACCTTTCTTGGATAGCATTAGTGCTACAATTGCTATAAATGGTTTTGCACTGAAAGTCTCCACAAGCTGAAAAGCTTTAACAAAATAGACTTCAAGTTAAAATGAATTAGAATTCATTCAAAAAATGATTCATCATGCTCATGAATCTTATTTTCTTTCCTTATGTCATCTCCAGGAGTTTATCTACGTCACCATCACCTCTGGCTTGCTCATTATAAATTTTTTATTGCGATCCTGTATTGAAATATTTTTGTAAAGCTGCTGTATGACCGTGTGAATTGAGGTAGTGTAGTCTAGCCTGTTGGTGGAGAATAAGCACATAACGGCCCGTTAGGAGTTATTTGCAGCTCAGGCAGTTTCTACATCGTTGTCACTTCATCACTGTGGGAAGAGCTGTAGTGGGTGAGAGGGAACATGCCACATTGAAAACTTCTGTTTGCCCAAGTATACCTTGATAATGATGATGGTGCTAAACTCATCAGATTATTCTCTCCCTTTGTCTCCATGCGCACACACAGTGCCTATGTTGGTGATGGCTGGATTGTGTTGCTTAGCTTCCTGCTCCTTCGTCATCTTCTTCCACACACAGTACCGGCGACTTAATGCAGAGGCCGAAGCTGCTGAAAACCACTCCATACAAACAGAGACACAAGGAGTGATGAACAACAGCACAGATGCATAATAGGACACAGCCTCCAAGCAAAGCATCCAGCAGCATAAACAGGAAAAGCCAGCAGAATAAACCACTGAGAAGTTCCTCTGTACTGTAACTAACATTTACATTGCAAGTTTAGATGTCTTTAAACTCAGGTGTTTTTGTTTTACTGGACAATTTTGTTACTTTATACTCTCTCTCTATGTATATTTTTATATATATATATATAAAAAAAAAATTGTGAGGGCTAGACGACTGGATCAGAGCATCTCCAAAACTGCAGTCTTGTGGGGTGTTCCCGGTCTGCAGTGGTCAGTATCTATCAAAAGTGGTCCAAGGAAAGAACAGTGATGAACCGGCGACAGAGTCATGGGTGGCCAAGGCTCATTGATGCACGCGGAGAGAGAAAGCTGGTCTGTGTGGTCCGATCCAACAGATGAGCTACTGTTGCTCAAGTTACTGATAGAGAGGTGTCAGAATACACAGTGCAAATGCAGTTTGTTGCGTAGAGGGCTGCATAGCTGCAGACCAGGCAGGTGCCCAGGTGGTCACAATATTATGCCTGGTAGGTGTACACATTAAACTTAGTTTATATATCTAATGATCTTACAAGAATAAATGTGAAATAACCACTGACTGGGTCTATTGAGTAAATCATGGGCAATTTTCTTTTATTCCTAGGTGACAATGTGCAGACTTTTTTTTTATATATATATAGTTTTATGCCTTTGGGAGTTTAAAAATACATTAAAGTTTAAGATACATTAAATAAGCATAACACTTAGACCTTGATGAACAAAGGACTTCTGTCAAAGAATACTGATGTGGAGATTTTGAGCACATTGTGAAAAATTTAACATTTTTAAAAAGATTTGTGACTGCTGATGCACTTGATCTCACCACATGGTGAATTTTAAGTTTACACCCTCTACTCAGTGCTGCTGCACTGTTCTAATGCCATAAAAGTGGGGACTGTGGTGTACACACCAACCCTCCAAATAAAATCATTTCTGTAAAGCATTATTTATTGTACAGATTTGTGAAGTCCACTTAAGGTGCAACTAAACATGTTAAGCTGCCTAAGTGGTTTCTAGATGAGCTAGACCAGGTTGTATTTTTTCCCAGCTTTTAACTATACATCCCTCAGTAGACTTAATTAATGAAAACTATTTAAATGTGTACAATATTGCAGTGATAATTGCATGGTTTTTTTTTTTTTTTTAGAAATGAAGCTATGCATTCTACTTTCTAGACCATTGCAACTTTCCACCAACAAAACACACAAGATTCACAGTGTAACCTGTTCCAGACTACTACTTCGAGTTATTGTCTGGATTAAACTCATTCAATTCAAGTGACCGAACAAACTTATAACTATAAAACCCAAGCAAATAAAAACTAACAAATGGTGGGTTGTAATGGGGAAAAAAACTAAAGCTATACTTCATGGACCACCTCAGTTTCACCTCATTGTCATTCTTGAGTGAGCAACTATGTTTTTATACCAATAATTATATTGTATCTTATCTATATCAATAATTATATTGTATTATATCAATAATAGCCTGAGAAGCATTGTACTCACCTTTGAATCAATAAAAGAGACACACACTTTGCTTTCTAAAAACAAAAAAGGAAGACTGTTCCATGTATTTCTTTACAGTTCAAAAATACCTCATTACACTGATAGGAGCACTTAGACAATGCAGGCACAGACTCAACTCATTTTAATCACATCCAGATCAAAATGACATTAAATATATAAAACTGCAGACAGTTTTTCCCTCAGTCTGGCCAGAATAAAACTAAATTCCTTCTTATCACGTAAGCTCAGGCAAAAAGACGTGTTCCTAGGTAATACAGAGCTATGATCCAGGTGTAAAAAAAACAAAACAAAAAAAAAACCATTTGAATTAAAAAAAAAAAGAAAAAAAAACCCCAAACAATTGTGCTACACAAATAGTTAAGAGCCAGCATCACTACTTGAGAATAAACAAAATGATTCCCAACTTAAAAGCTCAATTTACTTGTTGAATGTAGCTAATAAGCCACACAACATACAAACCAAGACTGAGATTTGAACTGGATGGTTGTGGGCTTGGGTTTGGTGTTTCGCACCATGAGTTCTGTGGCATGATCAAAGCTGCAGTGCGCAGAACTGCTGGTACACAGCCAGGATGTGGTGATCCAGCTCAGCCGTGAATAGTAGGTTTTCCAGTGTGCCCATGTATTGCTGGATGGTCACATGATGCTGCAACACACACACACACACGCAAATATCATTAGTGAATGTTTATTGTCTCAGTCACATTGTCTTATAGCCCAAATCCACAGAAGCAGCTGTGTTAGAGAACCATTAACACCCTTTGGAGGAGATGTTAAAAGTCCTTAATACATCAACCTTCAAAGCTACTACTAAGACACAGCTGCCAGAGGTTACAACTGCAGGTTCAAACTTGAAGTTTTTGAAGTACCAACTAGTTGTTCTTTTACACAAGCCGTACATGAAACAAAAATTACCATGAGGAAGATTTGTTGCAGCCGCTCGATGCAGTTCTTATACCAGCAGGTGTTGATGTCCACACCGCCTGTCTCACAGCGCACCAAGTGCTCCGTCAGCATCATGATGAAACGCTGAGATACAGAGAAGCAAGTTAAGAATGAACAAAGTCTAGCTGGATTAAAAGCCAAGAGCCAGCACCTCATGAGAATTTGCTGCTGTCAACACCGTTTCAACCACATTTGAACAAAACTACAAAAGGTAACAAGGAATTTGTCTTGGATCATTACTTCTTGCTAAACTACAGCAGAATCCACAGTGTCATGCAGAGCAGATCTTACTAGCATGATAAAATCTATAAAAACATTCAACGCATCTCTGCACTAACTGTACCTGACAATTGTGTGCCTTTTCAAGGACAAGTGTTGATTCATCAAATTTTAAAAGG
>JAUCMX010000013.1:15436231-15461676 GCA_033459395.1 Hemibagrus guttatus
AACCCTCAAGAGGAACCAGGATGTAAAGCCATTATATATTATTGAAGTTACTGAATAGCTTATCACTAAAATTAATATTTTTGATTGCTTTCCATCAGTCTACTAAATGTTGAACATTCTTAAAAAAGAAGAAATAAGGTCCCCTGACAGGCAGTGATCGATATTTACTGCAATACGACCACATACAGCATGTTATGGACTTTATAATTATTGCTGCAAAACAGTTGTTGTGATATTGTAAGTAACTACCAATCACCTCCTTTAAAATTTTAACCCAAATCTCTCGTGTATCACTCAGCAGCGTAGTTACTGGGAGAATCGCATCAGAGCCAGGAGTTAGAATCGAAGAACACTAATGAATATGGACCAGAAACATCCATGAAGCTGCTTGTCTGGCTGCTACATTTTGAAGAGCGAGTGGATGAATAATGTATGGAGATGTAAAACAGATCTCACCAGTCATCCCAGCTCCATCTGAACTGAAAATTGCTCAGATGATGAGAGAACCAGTTGATGAATCTAAAACAAAGAAACATTTTCAAACTAACATGTAAAACAAACATTTCTCAAATTTATTTTCAATGCCTTAAAAAATGTGTTGTGGAAATGGTTAAAATGCTATTCCACAGGCATTAATTTTTTTAAATACATCATCTAGACCTAGGTTAGAATTGAGAAACACTGTATTGACCAGAAAAGACAACATTTTTGAAGGGGTACAAGATCAGCAATTCTATGTTTTTACTTAATGAAAGTCAGAGGATTACACACTCACCGGTCTACACATGTTGTGTTCATTGTATCCAGTCTCATGTACATCATCTCTGTGGCTTGTGCAAGCTTGGAGCAAGTTTAGGTCAAGTTGCAATTGTATATAGTTGGGGGAAAAATGTTAATATGATAATATATATACGTTCCCTTCTTCCTTCCTCTTTCTTCTTGGATCATCATCAAGGCAATGTGATAACTTATAGCAAGTCAAGTTACATTCATTAGCTACAGAACACTATTTTTTCCACAAGAAAGTTAAAGGTAATTTTAGCATAGCTCTTTTCTTAATATTAATTAACTCCTCCTACTAACCCAATTGTTTAATAGTCATCCAAATTTTCAGGACTCAAATAAGCCACTACAAGAACACCACACTTTAACCCCTTCAAATGCCCCTAAACCCACCCTGCTATTACACGTACTAAAGAATCCAGGGAAAGCCTTGAACCGTTTCATATTATTTTGTCATGCCCAGTTTGCACAAGGTTGCAGACATGCACTTTATGTTAAAAGGTAAAATTCTTAGTTCACAGTTCTGCATTTCCTTATGTAGCACCAGGGTCCCAGAGAAATGATGTTACATTTTAGTGTATACTGCTTCAGCTATATATGGTCAAATGACAATAAAGGTTTAACTTGAAATACAAAACACAACAGCATTCTAGCAGTAGGAAAGGATACAACTTGAGGTAATGACCCTGGCTGCAGCTTGCAAAGCTCAATCAGTAATGCAGTGTACATGACATCAATGTGAGGAGGAGAAGGAAGCTGGAAAAGCTCACCAAAGATCACCTAGAGAAGGACATTACAACTTTAACAGTTTGAGGTCACACAAAATCAATGTCTCATAATACTTCTGACCATATCAGAATCATAAAGAGTCACATAGCATAGGATGTGTCCTCAATATTAAGGAGCTTGGTTAAGCAATATATTATTTTGACAGAATTAAATATCAATAATAAAATGCTCAATATACAAGAGGGTCTTAAATGTTTACACTTATTTTATAGTTTACCTCAACAATATGGTAGTTTAAAGGAATCTTGCTTTTGCCAGGATAGCTCAACAACTGTGCAGCACTGAAAAAGGTATATATGAAAGAGTGAAACAAGACAAACAATAAAGTAATTAATGGCAATAAACTAGTCTAGACATACATAAACAAGATCATGAAACAGGATTAAAGCCAGCATGACTACTTTAAGATGCAATTAGTGTCATTTAAGGCTCACCAGGTTTTCCTCTCTTTCCAATGAGATTTGATGATGCAGTGCAGGTTCTCTTCAATAACAAACCTCTCGACAGAATGACTGCCAGGCATGACAGGGCCCTGAGAGCAAAACACATCAACAATCAGACAACACACTTACAGAGGTAAAAATAGGTGATGTGAAACCCAAACTGTTGTCATGTGACATCAACATTAGGCACAGATACTAAAAATCAAAAGCACAGTTACAGCTTTTAGTGTGCGAATACTTCCTGTACAATTTGCAGTGATAAGTATTCTTAGAAAAACAGGTCTAAGTGTGAGTAGTTTAGCTGTAAGACAGTCAGCCTTTCTCTGAGATAGTTGTTATATGCAGGCTCATCCCACACACATACAAAAAGCAGGAAATGCAAAAACATCAAAGCATTAAGAAAACCCAGATGTGCGTAGGTGATTTTCTGACAGTGTCAAACAAGATTCAAATGATAATAAATATTTACAGGTTCTGTTCTTATTTACATGAGTAGGTGGAAAAAAGATGAAAGGCTTTTCCACATGCGCTGCTGACGTTACTCATGTTAGACGGATAAGACTCTGTACCTCAGGAGCATCAGTGTAGTCAAACATGCGGAACACGACATGGGGCATGGGGTAACTCGCATCATCAGAGTGAGCTGGAGGAGTGAACGGAGGCAGGTTGTGCTGCAGAGCCTCACACAGCACACTGTCAAAGGCAATGTACGGCCTCAGGATGTGGCGCTCCTGCCAGCGATCCTTCTTTAGCTTCTGCACCTGAGCCCACAGACAGTCCAGATACTAAGAGGGGAGAGAAAAGGACAAGAGAGGTTAGGAGATATTCAAAGATATGTGTAAAATTACATTCAGCACAGAGATATTATGATGCAAATATTGTCCTTCCATTTGGGAAGAAATTTTGCACACTGAAGATGCAATACTGGATATGGAACTCTTTAACAGCTCCTCACAACTAACCCTCATCTCATCCCTGCTTGTCAAACTTGTTCCCAGAATGATTAAGCATATTAGTGCAAAAATCAGAGAAGACCACTAAATTCAATAATAGCAGAATATTTCGTTGCGTGTTTAATACCTATTGCTATTTTTAAATAGCAGGGGGTAATATGATGCCATGTTGTAGTCTGATAAGTTACAAGTCACAGTAAAAAGTAGAACATTATTTTTACCATTTCTTTGCTGCCATTATGTGTTTTTAGTGGTTTATTATTTACTACTTTAGATTATTTTATAACAAGAATTTAATTTTTTTCTATAACATTTCTTTGTTTGAAGAATGAGCACCTGGAAACCTGAAACTGGGTTTTCTAATGAGACAGGAGACAATTAGTATTTTGACCGGAAATGACACAGGCGTCTCCCAAAAGATAATAAGACGATGTACAAGAGGCATCACTGTGGAAAAAAATATTTCTCATCTTTTATTTACATTTGCAAACTGTCACAGTCTATGGGAAAATCCAAAGTTCTATACCATTCCAAATAGTCCAAGCTGTTCTAAAGCATCCTAATTACCGATTCATTGGGAACAGCTGTTTTAATCAACTTAACAGGTGAAAAACAGAAGCTCTCTGCTGTTGGTTTGTGGACAGTCATGGCTAAGACAAAGGAGGTCACTGAGGACCTGCGGCTGCGCATTGTGGCTGCTCACAAGTCAGGAAAGGGCCAAGACCATATCTAAATGTTTTGAAGTTCCAGTGGCTACAGTGCAAAGAATTATTAAAAAATACAAGACGTTCCGCACTGTGAAAAATCTCAGAGGACGTGGTCGGAAGCCAAGGGACACCTGTGCTGGCCAGGAGGATAGTGAGAGAGGTAAAAAAAAGAATCCAAGGATCACCACCAAACCAAGGCCATCCTGATGAATCTGGGCTCTGCTGGTGGCAACATCTCAAGGCAGACAGTCCAACGGACACTGCACACCACTGGGTTCCATGGACACAAACCAAGAAGGACACCACTTCTCCAGATAAGGCACACAAAAGCCCGCTTGGCCTTTGCAAATGCTCATCTGGACAAAGAAGACGACTTCTGGTCTTCTGTTTTATGGTCAGATGAAACAAAAATTGAATTGTTTGGCCACAATGATGTAGCCTTCATTTGGCATAAAAAAGGAGAAGCCTTCAACCCTAAGAACACCATCCCCACTGTCAAACATGGTGGTGGGAACCTAATGTTTTGGGGGTGTTTTTCAGCCAGTGGACCAGGGAACCTAATCGGAGTAAACGGCACCATGAAAAAGGATCAATACATCAAAATTCTCAACATCATCAGGCAGTCTGCAGAGAAACTTGGCCTTGGGCACCAGTGGACATTTCAGCACGACAATGACCCAAAACACACAGCAAAAGTGGGGGAAGAAATGGTTAGCAGACAAAAACATTAACGTTTTGCAGTGGCCCAGCCAGAGTCCTGACTTAAATCCACTTGGGAATCTGTGGAGGGAGCTAAAGATCAGGGTGATGGCAAGGAGACCCTCCAACCTGAAAGAGTTGGAGCTCATCGCTAAAGATGAACAGGCAAAAATACCAGTAGAGACATGCAAAAAGCTGGTCAGTAATTATAGGAAGCGTTTGATTGCTGTAATAGCCAATAAAGGCTTTTCTATTGATTATTGAGAAGGGTATGAATAATTTTGGACATGCCACTTTTTGTTCAAATGTAAATAAAAGATAAGTAATAATTTTTTCCACAATGATGCCTCTTGTCTTATTATCTTCTGGGAGACGCCTGTGTCATTTCTAATCAAGAAAAAACTTGCTGGTTGAATAAAAGTAACTAAGTCAGAATTTGCCAGGGGTATGAATAATTCCGGGCTTGACTGTGTCTCTGTGTGTGTGTGTATGTGTATAATTAATTAATAAATATATATATATATATATATAATATATATATATATATATATTAATTAATGTTCATACACATATACACACATTATTATATATATATATATATATATATATATATATATATATATATATATTATATATATATATATATAGTGCCTTTTGCACAATACAATATTAACAGATTTCATTAATGTGTCAATAGTACTTTTGTTGTTAAATCTTACCTAATCTATCTAATCTAACCTAAATAACATGGATCTATTATATACTACAAAAAGTATCATGATAATTAACATTTAATCATATTACCAGCTCCATCTTACAGTAATGGGATCCTACATTGCAACATTTGAGTGAATTTCCTGTTTTTATCAAAAATATTTTATTTTTTAAAATATTCTTATAAACTAAAATAGACCTTTAGTTTGCTTGGTTAGGGCTTTTGTGAAAATTAATAGTGAATAAAATGGAACAGTATTACTAATCCTTTTTTGTTATGAGGGTCAATTTATTTATCCATCTATTCATTTCTCTTTTTAAATCAATTGTCTCTCTGTGTGGTGAACTAAATCACATTTACAAGATCACAAGATTTATGATATGCAACCAAATAGATTTCCCAAACCCTTACAACTTCCTGCATATTATTAATTCATTTCTCTTATGAATCTTTCTACAATGTTTCATAGGTAGTGTTTAGTATTCACAGATTAATATCTCAGGCAGTGGTAACTGAAGGCCAGCCTGTGCTTGGATAATGGAGCAAGAGATTCACCTCTTCCTGCGGATGGGGCTTCTCTGCTGTCCACACCTGTAGCATGGCCACATGGGTCTTCTCCCGCCTCCTAAACAATACACAGGGTTTGCATTAAAAAAAATAATAAGAAATTATTATTATAATAAAAATCATTACACCCGCCACAAAAACCCTTTTAAACTACCTAGTAGTATTTTGTATTCAGATCATTTCAGTACTACTACAATCTACTACCATTATGTTCTTAAATAAAATACCAGTGTTCTAAAATAAAAAAAAATAAAAAAGTGTTTATACATTTGTAGTGCAAAGAAACCTTTGCAAAACATGGAAAGGAAGAAAAAAAGGACAACGTACTTCAAATAGCTATCGATCTGATTTAAGAGGTGGTCCATCTCCACATCCTTCTTCTCATAGAGCTCTTTCCCAACCCAGGGCATGCAGGACAGAACAGCATACACGTACCAGTCAGAGCGCACCTACAAAATATTAGCTCAGGGTTATTACAGTGATCTTCACCAATAAAGGTATAATGGAGTTCTCTCATACATGGATTGAGCCATCGTGAAGGCTACTTAATTTCTGAAACCTTTACCTGTGGTATGTCCTCCTCCTGTGTGACACTGACAAAGTTCTCAAACATGGCAACCATAGAGGGAGCCGCAATAACATGGCAGTTCACCAAGTCGCTTAGAAAGCGTACCTAAGGAGATAAAAAGATAGGTAACAAAATAGACTAATTTTAATTTCAACCCTCATTTAGTAGATGTACTATGAAGTCACGAGTAGGTGTTCCTAATACTGGTTACCATAGCGATATTTATCAGTGGGTGGTGCAACTAGCTTCCCATGACAAATCAGTTTTCTTCCCGCTAAAATTAAATGTTTGGAGGGATTTGACACTGAGCCACTGCGGCATGTATGATCGCCCCATTACTCATTTGCATAATCCTTACCAGGTAAACGGCTTCAGAGTAGAGGTTTGACTTCAACGTCTCCTTCAGCTGCCTGATCATGGCCTCAACAAATTCACCACCAAAGTTGTAGTTCCTTGCATTTAACAAGCCCACCAGTGTTGTGTAGACAGTCAGCTTCTCCGGTAGCAGCCGTGCACTGCCAAAACATTTAAATAGCACATGTAATGTTTATAAGCATTGTACACTTGGCATTGAAGCGATATATTGACAGCATTCGAATCACCACGAACGACTTACACAGCACATAAGATGCGCAGAATTTTGTTTTTGTAATTAGGGAGATCTGCTTCCAGGACACCTGCAAGGCCTTCTAAATTACTCTCCAAAGATGATGTACTCTAGAAATAAATAAAAGATGAAAAAAAAAAGTAGAGTGTATTATTTATGATAAGCTTAGTCCATGTTGAATGAACTACAGCTAATGGTAAAGAAAGGAACATTCCCGTTCTGCAGTGCAAAATTAGAAAAGCAGCTAATGTAAAGCTACATAACCTAAAATAAAGTATACAGTAAAGCACCAGGTTCAATCAGTATATACAAATTCAAGTTAAAAGTACAGCTATATTTTTAAGTTCACTAGTTTCAGCTTTTCAGTAAAAATCTACAAACTTTAACTGCACAAAATGAAAATGAAAGCCACTACTGTTGGGTGATGGAAAGTTGGGTCACTTTTTTTTTTTAAATAAATTGGTTATTCATAATGTGGCTTAAATGACATCAGCATATGTGAATAACATTACTTAACATACAGAGGCATTTTAAGGTGCACATTTACAGAAAGGTCTGAACGTTGAACTACTGCTTTAACTCATGTTTAGTCCATCAGACTAAATTTGTATTAAAGTGAAAATATTTTTCTGGTACATTACTTTTTCTCCAACTCTGCATATCAGTGATTCAAGTCGATCCTCGATTTCGATTGGCTCAGACGTCCTCCTCCTTTTGTGAGGCTGCCCACCTGGTGTACAAGAGAAAAATCAGTTTATGTTACAGGTCAAGACAAGACCCAAGACCAAACTAGAAGCAGCACTGGTAGTGACAAAAAAATATATGTAGTGCAAATGCATGTCTTTACTACCCGTTTACATCGGAGCCACACACAGGCCTACAGCATGAAGTTAGTTTTGATTGTTTGCTTTTAGAGAACTCTGACATTTCACTTCAAGCCTGGTTTCATCCTCTGTATTTTTCTGTTTTCATTTTTCTTCCATGGGCAAACGATAGCATCATGTAAAACAACCATTTTGCATTTTGCTACACTGTCTACAAAGTTGTAAAAATAAATAAATAAATAAAAAAGCTGAGCGCTCACTTTAATGAATAAAGTGTCCAGAAGGAGAATCAAATGGCTTTTTGAGTTGTATTATAATTAACAAAAATACTGAAGTCAATTACCATGGGGAGAGAGAGACAAAGAGAGAGACAGAGAAAGAGACAGTGACAGAAAGAGAGAGACAGAGACAAAGGCAAAGAGAGAGACAAAAGAGACACAGACAGAGACAGAGACAGACAGACAGACAAAGACAGACACAGACAGACAGACACAGACAGAGACAGAGAGAGAGAGAGAGAGAGAGAGAGAGAGAGAAACAGATTGTGAGTAAACAGGCACGGCTGGATTGTGTTATCCATAGTTCAACTAAAATAAAGGACTCCGTTATAGTAAAAAAAATAAAAATAAAAATAAAATAAAAATAAAAAGTCAATGTAGCCTTTAAGACCAGTTCATTTTGAGCAAAAATAAAAATCTATAGTTATTAACGCAGTGCTGTGAGCAAGCTATGTTTATTAACGAATAGAGCAACATACGTGTTTTTGAAAATGTTTTGCTCTAGGTAAAGTTAAAGGGAACATTATGGCGCTGTATTCCTTTATAATTAACAACATAAATCCTGTGTGTCTGATCCATTAAACATTACACACTAGTTTTGAGTTGAGTACATTCACATTCAGGTATTTTATTAAACGGTTCAATAGCCCTTGATTTTTATGCCCACCCGTATTCATACAAATGTTGCGGAATAGGCATTGACTGACAGAACATATCTCGTCTGATCCTCCAATCAGAGAACTGCGCGTGAACTGTTTAACCAATGAAGTAACAGCAGGCGGGCCGAGTTGGAAAACGGGTGGGAACAGACAAATGGCTTCTATACACACCGTTAGCTAGTTAGCTAACGTGAGCGTGAACTCATATGCAACTCACCATCGTTTTCCTCGCTATGCCTTCTCCTAGACATCTCCGACGCAAAGTTTAGCTCTTTTCAAAACGGATACAAAACTCCCGTATGAGTTTTTTGGCCTTCTTCAAATTCAACGCCTAACCTGTTTTAAGTTTGCTCAACGCGAGACGCCTCACTTAATAGCTACAGCAGCTAGCCACCACTGTGAAAATAAAAGAGGCCGGGCTCGGGACGACCACATCCGGGGTAGAAGTGACTCTTAACCGGAAATACAAAGCAAACCCTCTGTTGGATGAATCTCAAATAATAACCTAAGAATTTTGAGTGCACTATATAAAGTGTAGAATGTATTTCTTAACACCCTAGGTAGTGTACGTATGCGTATGCATGGTGTTTAGAGATATTTGGGATTAGCCCTTACTTATTGGCACAGAGCCCTTTGTGCTTCATGGAGAAGTTTTAAATGAGCAGTATTGCTGTTTATGCATTTTATGTATAGAGTAAACAGAGATTTTTATGAAAATTAAGAATCAGTCATTTTATCTATAGAACAGTTTTGCGTTTGATAGTGAGTTAATTAGCCTGCGTAATAAAGACCGTACATTTCTTACCATGTGTTTTTAACACGTATTGGGTTGAGTTGACTCTCATTATAATGGACGGGGAGGATTTGGGAGAAAATGTTCTTATTCACCTGGACGTCGAGAGTCTTAACCTTGTCGTTAAACATGAGAAACAGGAGAAATCAGAGTTTTCCACCACTAGGAAAATCTACTCTTGTATAAAGAAGAAGGTACGTCTTATTGGTAATTTATGAAAATAATAATCAGGGCTGATTTTATAGTGAAAAGAATGGAAGTGAGTTCAAAGGTCCCAATGAGTGTCCAGTGTCTTAACCTGTCCATCATAGGAAAATATCTACATTTCATCCCATTTATTTTAATCATACTACTTTAAATTGCTCTTGTGTGTGTTTTTTGTTATGCGTTGAGCTTCTTAATGTTAAATAATTGCATTTTTCAACCCTTTGGAATTCCTTTTACATTTTGTAGTATTTATTATTCACAAATTAAAACATTATTGTATGTTGTGATTGCATAATCGACTCCAACATCCTTCTGCAAAAGGTTTGTTATAGACAAAAGGAGCAGCACCAAGGAGCTTTCAAAACAAGCCTAAGCCATAACAATGTTATGGAAAAAGTTCCAATCAGGGTTTGGTGACTAAAAATGACACAAAAAACATTGAACATCCTGTAGATTACTGTTAAATCCATTCCATTGTCTGTACCGCTTATCCGATCTATTCTCAGGGAGCCTGTGATCTCAGGCGTCATCGGGCATCAAGGCAGGATACACCCTGGAGCGCCAACCTATCGCAGGGTGTACACACTCTCGTTCACTCACTATGGGCAATTTAGAGATGCCAATCTTTGGACCGGGGGAGGAAACCGGAGTACTCAGAGAACACACACACGGCAGAGGTGGAAATCGAACCTCCAACCCTGGAGGTGTGAACGTGCTAACCACCAAGCCACTGTGCCTCTCTACTGTTAAATTCAATGTTTTAAAATTGTACATAATATGACACAACCAAAAGTCCATCTAGAAGAGTATGTCCACCAAAGGTCAGTGACCAGGCAAGGACGACATTAGATAGACAATCAAGAAGCCAAGAGAAACTGAAGAAGCCTGAGAAGCTGTTCAACTGGTGAAGACTGACAAATGGTGTGATATTCATGTTTGTACTTGGCCAAATGTTGGAGAATCAAAAAACATGGCTCTCTGGTCAGGTGACAACAAAATGAAACCATTCTGACCTTTGCACAACCCTGTTCATAACTGTAATAACACCATCCCCATAGTGAAGCCTGCTGGTGTTAGAATCATTTTAAATGCTACCCATGGCTTCTTGATCCTGAGCTTCACCATAAGCTTTCTGACCAAATATATCTTTAATACTTGGTGCAAATGATAAATTCAAACTGACTTGAGGTACTCCTGATATTAATATGTATAACTGTGTCATTATTGAACTGTTCTCTTATTTGTAGACCTTTGCGACATTTGTGGCATCAAAGAAGATCTCATCACTTTGGCACTGCTGTGACGAGGCATTCTCAGACCCCTCGTCCATCCACAAACACGTCTCCAATGTCCATGCGAATGTGATTGACGAGCTCACCAGTGCAGAACTGGATCAGATGCTGAAGCGAGCCAAAGCTGATGATTCCGCACACGAATATCCGAGTGATTGTCAGTCAAAAGATGCTTCCTACTGGATGCCTGATATAAGCCACATTTCTGAGGACAAGCTTAGCGAGTATGTTTTATTCTCCATGCCTTGCTCGTTACCGTCTGTACGTGACAACCTGCTTATGATGCGCCTGTGTGATTGCTTGCAGAGGTCCAGGTGAAGTCATCTTGTATTACTGCTATTGTCAGATAAAAGAGCCCAGATTCATTTGTGACTGGCAGAATGAGCTGTGTTCAAAGCTTTGCCTCACCGGAAAGGTAAACAAAGTGCTTTTATTATTTTAGATATTGTTGTGGTATGCCTTTCACTGCACTGCATTATGTTCTTGTGCAGGTACGTGTGGCCAGAGAGGGCATCAACGGAACAGTTGGTGGAACCAAAACAGCTATGAGCCTTTACATCAAGGCAATGCTGGCACATCCCATTTTCCATGTAATGCAAGTGGAAGATTTCAAGGTAAACAAATGGAAATTCAGTTTATTCCCCATTTTGCAATGCATTCCTATACACCATGGCTGATTGTCGTCATACAGGTGCATCTCAATAAATTAGAATGTCGTGGAAAAGTTCATTTATTTCAGTAATTCAACTCAAATTGTGAAACTTGTGTATTAAATAAATTCAATGCACACAGACTGAAGTAGTTTAAGTCTTTGGTTCTTTTAATTGTGATGATTTTGGCTCACATTTAACAAAAACCCACCAATTCACTATCTCAACAAATTAGAATACTTCATAAGACCAATAAAAAAACATTTTTAGTGAATTGTTGGCCTTCTGGAAAGTATGTTCATTTACTGTACATGTACTCAATACTTGGTAGGGGCTCCTTTTGCTTTAATTACTGCCTCAATTCAGCGTGGCATGGAGGTGATCAGTTTGTGGCACTGCTGAGGTGGTATGGAAGCCCAGGTTTCTGGTCTCTTGTTTCTCGTTTTCCTCTTGACAATACCCCATAGATTCTCTATGGGGTTCAGGTCTGGTGAATTTGCTGGCCAGTCACGCACACCAACACCATGGTCATTTAACCAACTTTTGGTGCTTTTGGCAGTGTGGGCAGTGCCAAATCCTGCTGGAAAATGAAATCAGCATCTTCAAAAAGCTGGTCACCACAGATGACACCCCAAATCATCACAGACTGTGGAAACTTAACACTGGACTTCAAGCAACTTGGGCTATGAGCTTCTCCACCCTTCCTCCAGATTCTAGGACCTTGGTTTCCAAATGAAATACAAAACTTGCTCTCATCTGAAAAGAGGACTTTGGACCACTGGGCAACAGTCCAGTTCTTCTTCTCCTTAGCCCAGGTAAGACACCCCTGATGTTGTCTGTGGTTCAGGAGTGGCTTAACAAGAGGAATACGACAACTGTAGCCAAATTCCTTGACACGTCTGTGTGTGGTGGCTCTTGATGCCTTGACCCCAGCCTCAGTCCATTCCTTGTGAAGTTCACTCAAATTCTTGAATTGATTTTGCTTGACAATCCTCATAAGGCTGCGGTTCTCTTGGTTGGTTGTGCATCTTTTTCTTCCACACTTTTTCCTTCCACTCAACTTTCTGTTAACATGCTTGGATACAGCACTCTGTGAACAGCCAGCTTCTTTGGCAATGAATGTTTGTGGCTTACCCTCCTTGTGAAGGGTGTCAATGATTGTCTTCTGGACAACTGTCAGATCAGCAGTCTTCCCCATGATTGTGTAGCCTAGTGAACCAAACTGAGAGACCATTTTGAAGGCTCAGGAAACCTTTGCAGGTGTTTTGAGTTGATTAGCTGATTGGCATGTCACCATATTCTAATTTGTTGAGAGAGTGAATTGGTGGGTTTTTGTTAAATGTGAGCCAAAATCATCACAATTAAAAGAACCAAAGACTTAAACTACTTGTCTGTGTGCAGTGAATTTATTTAATACAGTTTCACAATTTGAGTTGAATTACTGAAATAAATGAACTTTTCCACGACATTCTAATTTATTGAGATGCACCTGTATATTCATACCACCGTATTTCACCAGTAACTGTACTGTTTCATATGCTGCATTTTTTTTGTATATGTATTTTGTCTATTTATTTTTCTTCTGGCCAGTTGTACTGCTAGTGCCAATTTATTTTATTTGCTACTCTGCTATTTCCATTTTATCTTATTTTATCTTATCTCATTTGAATTTTTATCATATTCTATTTAATTTTATTTCATTGTGTTGTATTTTATTTTTTAATCCCCCTTTCTGACACTATTATATGTCTTCTTCTTCTTTCGGCTTTTCCCTTCAGGGGTCGCCACAGCGAATCATCTCTCTCCACCTATCCCTATCTTCTGCATCCTCAACCCTTGCACCCACTAGCTTCATATCCTCATTTATTACATCCATATACCTCCTCTTTGGCCTTCCTCTTTGCCTCCTGCCTGGCAGCTCCATGTCCAACATTCTCCTACCAATATACTCACTGTCCCTCCTCTGAACATGTCCAAACCATCTTAATCTGGCCTCCCTAATTTTGTCCCCCAAACGTCCAACATGAGCTGTCCCTCTGATGTACTCATTCCTAATCCTGTCCAATCTTGTCACTCCCAAAGAGAACCTCAACATCTTCAGCTCTGCTACCTCTAGCTCTGACTCCTGTCTCTTCCTCAGTGACACTGTCTCTAAACCATACAGCATGGCCGGTCTCACCACTGTCCTGTACACCTTCCCCTTGATTCTCGCTGATATTTTCCTATCACACAGAACTCCCAACACCTTTCTCCACCCATTCCAACCTGCCTGCACTCGCTTCTTTACCTCTTTCCCACACTCTCCATTACTCTGGACTGTTGACCCCAAGTACTTAAACTCCTGTACCTTCTTCACCTCTTCACCCTGTAACCTTACTGTTCCACTTCCCTCCCTTCCATTCACACACATGTACTCAGTCTTACTACGACTGACCTTCATTCCTCTTCTCTCCAGTGCAAACCTCCACCTCTCCAGGTTTTCCTCCACCTGCTCCCTGCTCTCACTACAGATCACAATGTCATCTGCAAACATCATTGTCCAAGGAGACTCCTGTCTGACCTCCTCTGACAACTGGTCCATCACCATAGCAAACAGGAAGGGGCTCAGAGCCGATCCCTGATGCAGTCCCACCTCCACATTGAACTCCTCTGTCTGACCTACAGCACACCTCACCACTGTTCTGCTCCTCTCATACATGTCCTGCACCACTCTGACATACTTCTCCGCTACTCCTGACTTCCTCATACAGTACCACAGCTCTTCTCTTGGCACCCTGTCATACGCTTTCTCCAAGTCTACAAACACACAGTGCAACTCCTTCTGACCATCCCTATACTTCTCCATCAAAATCCTCAGAGCAAAAATTGCATCCGTTGTGCTCTTTCTGGGCATGAAGCCATACTGCTGCTCACAAATTTCCACTACCTTCCTTAACCTAGCTTCCACTACTCTTTCCCATACCTTCATTGTATGGCTCATCAACTTTATCCCCCTATAGTTACTGCAACTCTGCACGTCACCCTTATTCTTAAAGATCGGCACTAACACACTTCTTCTCCATTCCTCAGGCATCCTCTCACTCTCTAAAACCCTGTTGAACAAATTAGCTAAAAATTCCACTGCTGCCTCTCCCAGACACTTCCAGACCTCCACCGGAATGTCATCAGGACCAACTGCCTTCCCACTTTTCATCCTCTTCAAAGCCTTCCTGACTTCATCCTTTCTAATCTTATCTACTTTCTGTTCCACAGAGTTCACCCCTTCTACTCTTTTTTCCCTCTCATTTTCCTCATTCATCAGCTCCTCAAAGTATTCCTTCCATCTCCTCTGTACACTCTCCTCACTTGTGAGCACCCTTCCATCTCTATCCTTAATAACTCTAACTTGCTGCACATCCTTCCCATCTCGATCCCTCTGCCTAGCTAACCTGTACAAGTCCTTCTCTCCTTCTCTAGTGTCTAACCTAGTGTACAACTCTTCATATGCCTTCTGCTTGGCCTTAGACACCTCCCTCTTCACTCTGCGCTGTAACTCCTTGTATTCCTGTCTATTCTCTTCAGTCCTGTCCATGTCCCACTTCTTCTTGGCTAACCTCTTCCTCTGGATACTATCCTGAACTTCCTCATTCCACCACCAAGTCTCCTTATCTTCTTTCCTCCTTCCAGATGACACACCCAGCACCTTTCTCCCTGTCTCCCTGATCACTTCTGCTGTAGTTTCCCAGTCATCTGGCAGCACTACCTGACCACCCAGAGCCTGCCTCAACTTCTGTCTAAATTCCTCACAACATTCCTCCTTTTTCAGCTTCCACCACTTGGTTTTCTTCTCTATCTTTGACCTCTTCGTCTTACAGACCATCAAAGTCATCCTACACACCACCATCCTATGCTGTCTGGCTACACTCTCTCCCACTACCACTTTACAGTCACTAATCTCTTTCAGATTGCCTCTTCTACATAGAATGTAGTCTACCTGTGTTCTCCTACCTCCACTCTTGTAAGTCACTCTATGCTCCTCCCTCTTCTGAAAATAAGTGTTAACCACAGCCATGTCCATCCTCTTAGCAAAGTCCACTACCATCTGTCCTTCAAGGTTCCTTTCCTTAACTCCAAACTTGCCCATCACCTCCTCATCACCTGTGTTCCCCTCGCCAACATGTCCATTAAAATCCGCTCCTATCACCACTCTCTCACCCGTGGGAATACTCTCCATCACCTCATCTAATTCACTCCAGAATCTCTCTTTCTCCTCTAACTCACAACCTACCTGTGGGGCATAACCACTAACAACATTCAACATCACCCCTTCAAACTCTAACTTCAGACTCATCACCCTGTCTGACACTCTCTTCACCTCCAGGACATTCCTCACAAACTCCTCCTTCAGGACCACACCTACCCCATTTCTCTTACTATCCACACCATAATAAAACAGCTTGAATCCTGCTCCTATACTACGAGCCTTGCTACCCTTCCACCTGGTCTCCTGTACACACAGTATATCCACCTTCCTTCTCTCCATCACATCAGCCAGCTCTCTACCTTTCCCTGTCATAGTACCAACATTCAGAGTTCCTATTCTCAGTCCTACACTCTTACCTTTCCTCTTCTCTCTCTGTCTGCGCACTCTCCTCCCTCCTCTACTTCTTCGACCAACAGTAGCCCAATTTCCACCGGCGCCCTGTAGGTCAACGGCGCCGATGGCGGTCGTTGTTAACCCGGGCCTCGACCGATCCGGTATGAAATTCGTACTGGCGATTCGCATGGTTAAATTTGGCAATGTTTTACGCCGGATGCCCTTCCTGACGCAACCCTCTCTATTTATCCGGGCTTGGGACCGGCACAGAAGTCACTGGACTGTGACCCCCATGGCTAGATTGACACTATTATATGTATTATTATATTATATTCTTGTATTTATTTATTATACAGGCAGTCGTAAAAAGCATTTCATTTCATGGCATACCATCTACGATTGTGTATGTGAGCCATAAAACTTACTTGAACTTAAATTTGTATATTTTAAACCTGAAATGCTTTTGATTCTTCTTCAGACTAGTGACGGCAGTGCAGAGTGCTTTCCTGATCTTAAGGTTGGAGTGTATAAAGAAATCGTCCCAATGGGTGTGGATCCAGATGTCATCTCCTACAGATCAGCAGGTAGAGAAGAATTAGCTCTTATTTTTCCCTGACTTGATGCATTGCATAAGTTTTCACCCCCTTTGAACTTTTTCAATTGAATTGGGATTATTATTAGATCACAATTTTAACATTACCTATAGTGAAAAAATGTCAAGGGGGTGTATACTTATGCAAGTCTCCTTACATGGAAGCTGATGTTGAGTGGTGTTCTTTCCCATATAGGAACACATCTGGAGCCTGAGGAATTCCACAAGGAGGTGCAGTCTCTACTCAAAGATGGTTCCTCCAACCATGATACAATTCTGCTGGACTGTAGAAACTTCTACGAGAGTAAAATAGTAAGCGTGTTTAGTGAATTATTTTCCATCAGTATAAGAAAAGTTGTTGCATGTCATCAGTCAATCATGAATTTATAATTGGGTTTTTTTTAGGGTCAGTTTAAAAATTGTTTGGCACCAGATATCCGCAAATTCAGCTATTTCCCTGACTACGTGGACAAGAACCTGGACCTGTTCCGCAATAAGAAGGTGCTGATGTACTGCACTGGGGGCATCCGGTGTGAACGAGGGTCAGCGTATCTCCGTTCGAAAGTGAGTTTTCTCTGTTGAAATGTTCCTGTATAAGATCTGTGTGCATTCTCATTCTTAGTTAATAATAATCGCGGTGTGATTGTGCAGAACGTCTGTAAGGAAGTGTACCAGCTGAAGGGTGGCATTCATAAGTATCTGGAGCAGTATCCTGATGGTTTCTACCGGGGCAAACTTTTTGTGTTTGATGAGCGTTATTCAATCTCATTCAACAGTGACATCATCTCAGGTACCATATAACTGTATCATCAGCGCATGCTGTATCTCTCTGAAGCATGAACACATACACTGTGCTGCTACTTTATTAGGAACACTGGTCTTGTATATACAACTCAAAGACATTTTATTATCCATATAGGTGTTTTTAGGTTTACAATGACTGTAGCACAGCTGTTTCTAAGCATCTCATTTTTCTACAGATTGTAGGTACTGTGGGACTCAATGGGACCAGTATCAGCTCTGCTCAACTGATTTCTGCTACCAGCTTGTCTTATCCTGCACCTCTTGCAGGCAGAAAGGCCTTACAGCCTGCTGCCCTGTGTGTCAAGGCAAAGAGCAGATACCCAGAGGCAGTCCCTCAAGTGGAAGTGTGCACAAAGAAGAATGCGAATGTACACACTCTCGGCCCAGAATCCCTAAAGGCACTTTATGATGAGCAGATCTCTGAGGCCTCCTGCTGTCTGGAATTTGGTGCAGGGAAAAGACATTGTCAGAGTTTGATGTAGGGCTGGGCAAGATGACAATATTTCATCAATATCATGATACATTTTTTTAAGAGAATGAGAGTGTGTGTGCCCTGCGATGGGTTGGCACTCCGTCCAGGGTGTATCCTGCCTTGATGCCCTATGACGCCTGAGATAGGCACAGGCTCCCCGTGACCCGAGTGTAGTTCGGATAAGCGGTAGACAATGAATGAATGAATGAATTTTTTTAAGACATCACAACAGACAACTTTTAATATTTTAACTGTAACCTTGGAAGCAACAGATTTGATGATAAATTTTGTAATACATGTTTTGAACAAGATAATTAAAAGTAGCATCGAATTCAGTTTTTCAAAGAATTTTTAATGCAATTTTTTCCCGTTACTGCACCGATACAGGCATAACATTGTGTTGGTCTCCCATTTTGCTGGCAAAAAATTTTTAGCAATTTGAGCAACAGTAGCTCGTCTGTTAGATTGGATCACACGGGCCAGCCTTCACTCCCTACGTGCATCAATGGGCCTTGGCTGCTCATGACCCTGTCGCCGGTTCACCACTGTTCCTTCCTTGGACCACTTTTGATAGATACTGACCGCTGCAGACCGGGAACACCCCACAAGAACTGCAGTTTTGGAGATGCTCTGATCCAGTCGTCTAGCCATCACAATTTGGTCCTTGTTAAACTCGCTCAAATCCTTACACTTGCCCATTTTTCCTGCTTCTAACACATCAACTTTGAGGACAGAATGTTCACTTGCTGCCTAATATATCCCACCCACTAACAGGTGCCATGATGAGGAGATACTCAATGTTATTCACTTCACCTGTCACTGCTCATAATGTTATGCCTGATCGGTGTACAACATGGCAATGTCAAGTGTTATGTCATATTGTCCCTCGCTAGTGTGAATTTAAAATGTCAGGTCATTTTAGAACAATGATTTGTCATGCACAGTTAATGCATTAAAAAACTATTTCTGTGTTTGACCTTTAAAATATTGCTCACTCATAACATGAAAATTTTTTTAAAGGAGCTCTGCTGGGGAAAAAAATAAATAAATGACATCTGGAAATCTTTATTGAATGTTTTTAGTTATATAAATACAAAAATACGAGGAAAAGCATTAACAGAGGTACAGTGTAAATTTACTCCAAATACACAGACCTGGTTTTGGCAATGGACAGAATTACAAAAACATACTTCGGTATGTTCTTTATTTCCTTTAAAATACGACCAAGCAACATTATACAACACACCTTACAACACACAGGCACTCTATGGATTCATTCTTCCCTTTATGAGAAAGTGACGTGAATGTTTGGCCATATACATGCATCTGCAGAGAGGAATAAAAAGGACATGCTTGTTAACTGTTTTAGTTAATTATTTATTTATTTAATAAATATTAATTTAAGCTTTTTATTACTATAACCTCAAAGAGGTAATGTATGTTCGCTTGCTTACCTGATGGCAACCAGACTATGAGTAAAAATTATCCCCAGTGATAATAGAGGTACCATATGGTGTCATTCTTGAGCGTCGGCCCAAGCAGAGGGTTCAGCTGCGCCAGGATAGCAATCAGCCAGCTAAATAACACACAAGCATGAGGTTTAAAAAAAAATACATCACCTCAACAACAGATCACTTCAAATGACAAATATCCTGTGTGATTATGACACTTGCACAGAGTACACACCTCACAGAAGTGTGTGTAAAAGTGTCTGCTCACAAATTGTGTTAATCTGGAAAAACCCACGGTGTGTATGGTGCCCCCATGTGGTTACTGTAATTATAGAAAACGTTCCTTTTCATTTAATGGGGTGCAAATACATTTACATTTCAGGCATTTGGCAGACGCTCTTATCCAGAGCAACTTATATTTTATCCCATTTTTTACATCTAAGCAACTGAGGGTTAAGGGCCTTGCTCAGGGGCCCAGCAGTGACAGCTTGGTGGACCTGGGATTTGAACTCACAACTTTCTGATCAGCAGTCCAATGCCTTAACCACTTTCTGCTTATAATACATAAAGCTCTAAATAGTTTGTCTTCAAACATGATCACACAATAATTACCTGCAGCAATTCCTACTTTTAATCCCAAAGTTCACTTGCAGGACAACTAGGTGTTTTTAATAGCACTTTCCATTTTTAAATAGAACAGATTTGTCGTGGAGAAAATAGATCTTAAATCCCAATTATAAATCTACTAGTTTTGGTCTTTTTATTTTAGCAGATCTCATGGTGTCATTTTTATATTGTATAGTGGTTACTTTGTTTATGATTTTAGATTATTCAACAAGGACACCAACTGCCATTTTTTATACTTATAATTAATTAGCTGATGTGCATTCTCATAATTTCTACATGAATTATTTTGAACTATTTGACATTGATACACAAATAATCATTAATATTGTTATTAACAATTAACAACTGTAGATCAATAATGTGCTTCATTGTAAATACTTCGATATTTTTTATCAAATTGGACTCAAAAGATCCAAACGATTATAATGATGATTATGATGACTATTATTATTATCACTGACATCAACGTCCTTTTAAAAAGGGTTCATACAGACTCACAGAACAATTCCTGGCCTGTGGTGAACAGTCAATGTTCTGTGACCTCTGTATTGACATGCCTGTGCCTCTTTAATTGATACTAATGGACAGGCCATTACCCCAAAGCTATGTCTGACTTTCAAGAGGACCTTCATAATTCTGTGGAAACTACATACTATTTTAATTTAAGGGGAGGAGGATTTACATCGTCCCATTCATATGATATTACCAAAGGCTATTTTTATTAGCAACAGTTATTGTGAATATTATACTCACAAGAGGTAACAGCAAACTGCAGTTAGGACCAGCATGGTCACAATAACTCTGTAGTCAAAAAAAGAGAAATGTTACTAAACCAACATGCAAAAAAAGTCAAATGATTGCTTTTAATTAAAACATATACTAAAAAGCCATACTAAAACTGATTTCTCGGGTCATTTGACTGTCATGTGATTCCTACTGCACATCTGGTGCTGTATAAGGAAGGAGGCTCGATGATTAATCTTTCCCTACAGCTAGTTTCCACTTTTTTGTTATCATTCATTCTCAGCATGCATTACCTAAAGGATTAGTTCAAAATATATACAACCAGCTTACTTATTAAGTCACAGATGGTTTTATTGCTAATCCGTGTACTGTGTGCTGCTGAACTACAGGCAGAAAGTAAAATGCACACAGTAGAGCCTGAGCTCATCACGTGACTCTCACCTCCTTTAGCTGGTAGCTAACTTTGCTGTTAAGAATTACGTTTAAGGGGATAATATGTCAAATATTTAAGGTAACACGTTCAGATAAGTTATCAAGTGCCTAGGTATTTCATTAGACATGACACACGTTGAAATGGAACACAATATATTATTTATAACTTCCATTTCCAGTTCCAAGAATGTTTATTAGCTCTTATGCTAAAATAAACTCACCCCCGATTTGGTCCTTTAGGAATAAACCACGGCACCACTCCTCCAACAATGCCCCAAAACACAGTCATTACGCTTATAGAGATCACGAAAGACATTTCTGCCATTTCTGCTTTTCAAACTGAGACACAGGAGAGTTGTGTTAATGGAATATGAAGCTGAAGCAGGTTTCTGCAACTTCCACAAACTTCACAACAGCGATGAGTGACGTCCACGTGACTACAGAGGGGTAGGCGGAGCCGCCATCATTAACTGCTTTATTACACGTCCCTTTTTTATATTTCACTTTAAAGTCTTGTTGTTTCTCACTTCACTGTTCTAGGAATTCTAAATATAAGTGGCCAGGATGTACCAGAAAGGTTCATGTCCTATCTTTTTTATTCCCGCAGTCCGTTAATATAGTTGCCACTAGCGATGTCCCCCTCGCAGAGGAGTCGGTTCTTTGAGTGAATTGTCATTCGCGGAGGAGTCGGTTCTTTGAGTGAATTGTCATTCGCGGAGGAGTCGGTTCTTTGAGTGAATTGTCGTTCGCGGAGGGGTCGGTTCTTTGAGTGATGTGTCACTCAAAGCAGTCCGCTCTCTTAAGGGATATTTGAGCGTATATTAGCAATTTAGGGTTCTTTTTTTTTTTAATTCGGCAATGTTACTCTTGTAGTGTAATTTAATTTTAAAAAATGACTCAATTGAAACATCTTTTTAATGCCTGAGCGGCCCACTAGTGAGGTGTTTGCCTCTCAGCAGTGTGTATGAGGCAGTTTGACAGTACAATGCACTGCTGCAGGGTGAAGTCAATGGTTTTAGGGGAGGCAATTAATTATTCATTCATTCATTGTCTACCTATTATCCGATCAATTCTCGGGATGCCTATCTCAGGCGTCATTGGGCATCAAGGCAGACACACCCTGGACGGAGTGCCAACTCATTGCAGGGCACACGCACACTCTCATTCAGTCACGCAATCCGGACAATTTAGAGATGCCTATCCACCTACAATGCATGTCTTTGGACCGGGGAAGGAAACCGGAGTACCCGAGGCACGGGGAGAACATGCAAACTCCACACACATGGCGGAGGTGGGAATCGAACCCCCAACCCTGGAGGTGTGAGGCAAACGTGCCCCCGCAATTAATTATCGTCTTCTAAATATCATCTTCTTAATAAATAACAAGTTATTTAAACCAAGCACAGCTATAACATCAATGCAAGACTGCATACTGTACTGTCAGTGCACATTATGTATGGGCAATGTTGTTAATTAGAAGGTAGAGTACAGTTTTAGAGGAAAATACATTGCAAAAAGTATTTTGGGATCCCAAAAGATTAAATTCCTATTAATGACCCAAGTCACATGATCTGACAGTCAAAAACAGGATCATCACTAGATCTCTCAAGTTCATTCAAGTTAAAAATCACTTGCACACTAGATGGTCACATTCAATATCCAGAAGATAAGTATGTTTTTAACTCAGAATTAAAACTTCCCCTTTCCCAATTCACAGATTGTGCAACTGTGTAAAGCCATCAAAAACACCCAATTTGGGTTTCATCCACGCCAATACATGAGGCAGTGGTGGCCCAGTGATTAAGCATTTGGGTTAATGACTAAATGAATAAAAATCCAAGCACAACTGTTGAACCCTAATTCTCAGCTGCTCGGGGACATTATATCATTGCTGAGTTTCAGTTACAAGTTACTACCAAGCTATCTATTGCAAATTGAAGAGTTTTATCCCTCCCCCTAATCTGCATAAAACTCGACGTGTATTTTTTGGAATAGCAACTTTGTGATTCGCGTGTTGAATTTTTTTTTTACGAGTACATTTTTTTGTGATGAAAGATTTAGAAATTCTAACAGTAAACAGAGTTGAGTACTACTATAAGGTTAACCCTGCCTGGTATAAATGTTTGGAAATGATTTAGTTGAAAATATCCATTAGAAACTTAGTAATCAAAAGAAATCAAATGAAATCAGTTACTTTACTTTTATAAAGTAATTGAAAAGTTACACTACTTATTACATTTTAAATAGTGTCATTTGTAATCTGTAACCTATTACATTTCCAAAGTAACCTTCCCAACACTGACTACAATAGAGTTTCCCATTGGTGACTGAGGTCAGTTTCCCTGTGATTTCTCCATTAGACGATACAATAGATCCATTAGGCAGATCCCAATATGCTGTAGCTAGATCTCTCTCTGGTAAAGAAATCCACTGAGCATGCATTTCAACTCTGGGGAAAATGGCTGAAGGAAAAAGGCCCAATAGGAAGAGACGTTGTTAGCTCTGCACTGTCGTTCAGTGTCAGAAGGTGTGCTGCACAGCAGGATTGGATGCTGAACGTCAGCAGGAGCTGATGCCTTCCTCCCTGTTGCTTTTATTGGAGTGGGGCTACAGTTCAGTGGAATGTATGGTCACACCTGAGATGCAGAGCATTATGAGGAAGTAACCTCCAAATGACCTTGCCTTGTTCTACATTGAATCACACATGACTAAATGCACTAATACTTTGAATATAATGTTTCATTTCTAATATTGTAAGACTGTTATGATCTAGCTGTGCTAATGTATAATTGAGAGCATGAGCTTCAGGCAGAATTACAGTTGAACATGCAAAATGAATCTGCTTTTGATAAATTTGTTTCTCACAACAAGAACTTTTCATAATCACTTTTTCAGAACAGACATTAAAAAGGGAAATTAAATAGTTTTTGGATTTAGGGTCTCTAGCTTTTATAATCAATGAGAAAATTAATCTCAAATATCAAACATTCTGTTATTTAGAAATTAGTTTGTATTGTGATTTTACTTTTGAGTTACCACAGACCTGAGGAACTACTGTATAATGTCTGTTTAATCATTGCCTCTCAGTCCTATGTAGACGTTGAGGCAGTAATGTTAAGCTTCAACTCTGTTGCATTTGTGTGTTTCCTGAACATGTCCCGATCAGCTACCGGCACTTTTGTGTGTTCGCTCGGCCCAGGTGGAGGGTCGGCGTGCACACAGGAGCAGCAGTGGAGTGAAGTTCGTGTTGTGTCCGAGCTTCACAAGAGGGGCTGAACATGCCTTAGAGCTCTTGTTGGATTCTGTACCACAAGTCAAAGTCTGCTGTTGCATGGACCACCTTCCTGGCATTAAACTGACACCAAAACCAGCACATGTTCACATGTTCACTATTATATGAGTTGCCTGGCTGCTTGATTTGAAATCTTGACATCACAAGTATGTGGTGTATTCATCAAGTTCAGATGACAGAAATTTCAAGAGAATTTTCATTATGTACCTAGTAGTGTTTGCTTTTTTCTTTTTCATTCTCTCCTTCACCTGTCTGTCTTGTCATTGAGAACTTTGAAACGGAAGAAAGTTGAATGTAATCCACCATCTAATTGTTCATACTAATTTTCAGCGAAAATCAAATAAAATATCAGCGAGAATCAAGGGGAAGGTGTACAGGACAGTGGTGAGACCGGCCATGCTGTATGGTTTAGAGACAGTGTCACTGAGGAAGAGACAGGAGTCAGAGCTAGAGGTAGCAGAGCTGAAGATGTTGAGGTTCTCTTTGGGAGTGACAAGGTTGGACAGGATTAGGAACGAGTACATCAGAGGGACAGCTCATGTTGGACGTTTGGGGGACAAAGTTAGGGAGGCCAGATTAAGATGGTTTGGACATGTTCAGAGGAGGGAGAGTGAGTATATTGGTAGGAGAATGTTGGACATGGAGCTGCCAGGCAGGAGGCAAAGAGGAAGGCCAAAGAGGAGGTATATGGATGGAATTAATGAGGATATGAAGCTAGTGGGTGCAAGTGTTGAGGATGCAGAACATAGGGATAGGTGGAGAGAAAATGATTCGCTGTGGCGACCCCTGAAGGGAAAAGCCGAAAGAAGAAGAAGAAGTTAATTCATATCCTCCTGACTACCAGGAAAAAATAAATGTCCCAAATACTTGTTTTTTAAACTTTCCCAATTGTTTGGAAGGTAATGATAATACTAAAGACAT
>JAUCMX010000013.1:15462176-15649676 GCA_033459395.1 Hemibagrus guttatus
CAGAAGCTCTGTTCATTTCTTGTTTTGAGTTTGTCGTCATGAGCCATGTCCCAAATCACATACTGTGAGCCTAAGGGCACTTATGCAAATGTAAAACATCCAAAAGATTGTGACATAAAAGCAAATCATAGGTTTTGCAATTCAAACACTAAGCCTTCATCGTGACTGTGTTCATGCACAAAAACAGTCTAGATTATTCTTCATGTAAGCGCTCAGCCAGCACTCTAGATTATCCAGTCTGTTGCTGATGTCCCATCAGATCTACAAAAACGGACAAAGTCCTACAGCCTTGTGACAAAGCTGAGTGGTTTAATTTATTAAACAGAACCAAAAGATGTATTCACGCATCGTATAACAATAGCAAAGAGATGATCAAGTTTGTGTTTTGTAATGCATCTTGAATACATTTATGTGGATAAACACTATCCACATAACAACGAAGGGTACACATCTTTTGTAACACACGATGTCATACCTTGCTAGGGTGGATGCCCACATGGACGGTGGTTCCATTGGCCTTCTCACGCTGCACACGCTCGATGTAGATGACGTATTTCTTCCTGTATACCTGGACAACTTTGCCAATCTGCTGGCCTTTGTAGTGTCCCCGGACCACCTGTTTATTTTTAAAATAAATATAAAACATACAGGCATTAAACACCAACACAGCAGCATTTTGCATGTTAATACCTCCTGTTCATACACTGGCAACATTAAATCAATCAGAAAATCACTAAACTGACGTGAGGTATAGCCTGTGGCCATGTCCACATTAATACCTTTTCGTTTAAAAACGCATATTTTTCTATCCGTTTTGGCCTTCCGTCCACACTGAGACGGCGTTTTTAGTCAACGAAAACGCTCTCCAAAGTGGACAAATTTGAACACAGTTTTCGCGTCACAGTGTGAACTGTGAATACAGAGGCTTTCGAAAAAGACATGTGACCAATTCAGCTAAGATGAAGTCTACGTTCTCGTTTGCAACTTTAAACAGTTCAAAGAGCCAGAAAGTAAAGAAACGCCAGGCAGAAATGACACGTTGAAACATCATGTTTTACTCATGCGCAGTAGAGTTACTTAAGCATTTTCAGACTTTTCAGTGTTGATGAACTTTTTGGGAAACGATTGAAAATGACAATGTGGACACGAAGTGTTCTTAGACGAAAATGACCCAGCTAATAGAGATTTAAACGAGTCTTAAGTGTCACACTGATCACACAATGAACCAGCTGGATCTGCTAAGGTCAGAATCAATACAAACTTAAGACATTACAACAGTACCACAATGGCGATGGTCTTACCTGGACTTCATCATCCTTCCGGATGGGCATGGACCTTACGTTGTATTTCTGGCGGAGCTCTTTGGACAGAGGTGAAGACATTATCTTCCTGCGGATGTGTGACGGGGCATTGAAGTGCCTCTTGCGGTTCTTACGGCGGGAGCAAGTCACAAACGGATTGGTCTTCATGATGGCTGTGGACGAGAAAAAGATGACCATTAAGCCCACAGACAGGGAGCACAACACCTCTGTGACAATACACTGATTAGAGTGTGCTGATGTAAAAGGTGCACAGTGGACACACTAAATCAGTGACCAGGCAAAACTATAGGCGAAGTTTTAAAGAAGCACAAAAGACTATTAACTGTAGAACCATTTCATTTGACAAACAGCACAGTGAAAACCCTTAAATAGGAAATAACCGTATACACTTACACTGTGTCTCTACAATTCATTGCTTTATTTTAAAGAGCACGTTAAACCATGCCGCCATACAAGAATATACAACAGCCATAACATGAAAACGTGAAGTTTAGCCGCTAGCTAAAATAAGCATGAAGCACACAAGAGCAACCCCAAAAAGCTTACTTTCTCGCCTACAATCATCATACGCTGTAAACATAAACAGTGTGCTCTCTTACGGGTCAATACGTAAGCACATTTTGAATGATATAGAGTGGGGCATAAATGCTAGGTAGCAATACGCTAGCTCGGTCTTTCGGCATATAAATTGTGAGTTTTTCAGGGACCATACTCGGAAATATCACCATCTTGTGAGCACTTATAATGTTCTATATCACAGAATAGGGATTTAATTACGTATTATACACTAAAGTGGCGCGGATGGACGAAGATAGAACTTATACAGATTTGCCAACAACGCTTACCCTACCGATTATTCCGCTATGGCCGCCGGAAAAGAGGCTGCAAAACTACTTCCGCCCGAATTAGTCGTGCCGCAAATATCGCGAGAACAACGTTTGTGTACGGGATTTGAAACTACTGTCCCTCGTGGTGACTGTGAATGTAGCTTGAGTTTTCATCCACTAAGATTTTGTTTTTGGGGAAAAGGTTTAGCGCATTGAAATGTTTACCGATATAGCATGTGGAAACGATCTATTTAAATTATCTGTAAAATTTAATCTTTTTTCGCACAAATCCTATTTCGATACTTCAAAAGTGGAAAAAAAACACACTATATTGCCAAAAGTGTTAGGACACTCCTCCAAATCATTGAATTCAGGTGTTGTTTTTCAGGGTTTGGGCTTGGCCCCTTAATGCTTCAGCATACCAAGACATTTTGGACAATTTCATGCTCCCAACGTTGTGGGAACAGTTTGGAGAAGACCCCTTCATGTTCTAACATGACTGTGCACCAGTGCACAATGCAAGGTCCATAAAGACATGGATGAGCGAGTTTGGTGTGGAGGAACTTCACAGAGTCCTGACCTCAACCCGATAGAACACCTCTGGGATGAATTAAAGCGGAGACTGCGAGCCAGGCCTTCTCGTCCAACTTCAGTGTCTGACCTCACAAATGCACTTCTAGAGGAATGGTCAAAAATTCCAATAAGCACACTCCTAAACCTTGTGGAAAGAAGAGTTGAAGCTGTTATAGCTGCAAAGGGTGGCCCAAAACTTTTGGCAACATAGTGTAGCTTAGAAACTTAGCTTAGTTTTGTATAAAAAAAAAAAAAAATGCTATTCACGCAACAAAAAAATGTCACATGACAAAATATCACGTATCACACACCTGTCATCAACAAATGCCTTCAGAACAATAGATGTTTTTGTGCTTAATGTAATGTAATGTAAGGTCTGGGGAAGAATAGGGATGTGCGTGCCATTCCAGCGCACCGTAAATTGTTATGACAGTGATATTAAAAGACCAGATTTAGAGCACACCTTAGTAATAAAGCATATTATCTACATAAAGCAAATAAAACTATATACAGAATGCAAGACAGAGTTGTTTCTGAAGCTTTTGCCTGTATGTAGTATATGCATCATCAATAAGGTGTTTACTGAATGTGGTCTTTTAATATTACTGTCCTAATGCATTACAGTTTTCTATTAGGAGAAATCATTAAACATTAAAAATATTGTTTTTCCATTTGGATTTTAATAGTAGACAGCATTTATAACAACACTATGTATGGAAACGGCTCAAGGGCAGAAAAGTTATGCAACAATTATGACATCATCATGAAAACAATTTGATCTGTAAAAGGGCAATTGGATGTAAACAGGCAGGAGACAGCCAATATTGCAACCTTAATTTTAATATAATTGTTTTAACGCATTTTCACATTGAAAATGCAACAGTGCAAAAATGTGGTTTGAAACCTGACTTGCAACTGCTGTGGATTTGGTCAACTATATAAAATATTTAAAAAAATTATAGGTCAAGGAATTGCAATAATTATGTTTGGTGAAGTCTCTTACAGATTGTTTTCATGCAAAGTGTGTGTGTGTGTGTGTGTGTGTGTGTATGTGTGAGAGAGAGAGAGAGAGAGAGAGAGAGAGAGAGAGAGTGAGACCGAGAAAGAGAGACCATGGCATGTTTGTTTGTGCCAGACATGCTGGTTTAAGTATTTCTATAACTGCTGATCTCCTGGGATTTTCACCCACAACAGTCATCCAGAAAAACATCCAGTGAGCAGCAGGTCTGCAGACAGAAATGCCTTGTTGATGAGAGACTGGTTCAAGCTGACAGAAAGGCAAAAGTAACTCAGATAAGCCTCTAGGTTCCACTTCTATCAGCTAAGAACATAAAGCAGTGGCCCCAGACTTAGCAAAACTGAACACTTAAACCCTGGAAAAACATACCTTGGTCTGATGAGTTTCAATTTCTGCTGAGACACACATGGTACGGGCAGAATTTGATATCATGCCAAAAGCTTGAATCCACAGAACTTTGTGTCATAATAAGCCTTTTGTCATAAGGAATGTTTTTGCCACACTTTGGACATGTTAATACCAATCGATCATGGCTTGAATGCCATAGCCTATTTCAGTATTGTTTTTGGCCATGTGCATCCCTTCATGGAAACAATTTACCCACCTGTAATGCACCCTGTCTCAAAGCAAAAGTCGTCTCAACCTGGCTTCATAAATATGAAAATAAGTTCAATGTCCTTCAGTATCTTTCCCAGTCACCAGATCTGAGTCCAATAGGACACCTTTGGGATGTGGTAGAATGGGAGATTCACAGTATGAAGTGGCACATCAACATGGACCAGAATCTCAAACTTTTCCAACATCTTGTGGAATCCATGCCAACTGGGACTCAGTCTGTTTTGAGAGCAAAGGTAGCACTGAGGTAAAGGTGTAAAAGGAAAAAGAACTATTAAAATCATAATCATAATAATTAAATGAATCAGGGCTGTTTATTTTAAAGTAAACTGTACACACTGCCTATGCACACTTAGTACACAGATATACTGTACATTTTAAAGGCAGAATGCTGAACTGTTACATATCTTGCAATACACTACAAAAAATGTTGGCCTAAAAAATACCACATGAAAGGTAAATGCTGACAAAATCAAGGCTAGTGTGTTAACAATTTCAGGAGTGTAAAGTATTCCGGTCTTAAAATTTATATTTATTTGAGCAGACAATACATGCTTTTGATCAATTTTTAAAGTCTTTTCTTTTGCCTGCCCTCATAAATCAGGTGAAATACAAAAAGCTTTCCTTTCACAAATCAGACAGCTGAATGAAATAATGTTGCCTTTCATAAATCTAAATTTAGGAATCAACTTCCACTATTATGGTAGAAATATGATACGCTTAAAACAATCGAACACGTGAAGGGAACGGATGTGTGTACTTTGCTCCGAGTCAATAAAAAAAAGACTCAGGTGGTGAGAAGGTCTAAGATGTTTCTTCCTAGTGTTTTTGAAAAACCTGTCAAAAGACACTCTGCTCACAAACCACAGACAGAAAAAACCTCAAACATAAGGTTCCATTTCAATGGAGAATAGATTGGTGCCTGATTCTTTTGTTTTATGAGAAATAAATAAAGCTATTGGGTTTCCAGGTGGGTTCCATGTATGTACATGCAAAAAGGAAAAGAAAAATGAAAAGGTTAGCCATGGTGTACAGAAATTGTTGGTGATGAAAAAAATATTTGGATTTAAAAATGCAATCCCATTGCATGGAAATGAATACATTTGTCAGTGGTGTTAATTACAGAAATTCAGAATATTTTCTTAATAGTTGCATATGAAAGTAGTCTAGATTAATAAACAAGAACAAACAGTTTTGTATATATATATATATATATATATATATATATATATATATATATATATATATGTTCTTTTGATCTCAAACCTAAATGTCTTCAGTGTATAGAAAAAGAAAAGAATTGTCCTTGATATACAGTGAAAATGAATGTGTACAAATGGAAAGCATTCAAGAGAGTTGCAAATCTTCCCAGGAGTTATATATAATATGAATTGCAGACCCAAAGAGCTAGATAATGTGACCTTCATGATGGCATAATCGGGAAAGACTGAACAAGAATGGATGAGACCAAGGTGGAGAGGTTTGTTCATCATGCACAGCACCATGTTTGGTGGACACCAAACACAACATCTCACCACAGACACCTCATACCAGCTGTAAAGCATGGTGGTGGAGGAGTGATTTGGGCTTGTTCTGCAGCCACAGAATTCAGGAAACTTGCAGTCCTTGAGATGAACACCACTTTATACCAGACAAACATGAGGCCATCTGCGCAACAGCTTAGGTTTGTCCAAAATTGGGTCATGCAACAGGACAATGCAGACCACCAAAAAATGTACATTGTTGGAATGGCCAAGTCAGTGTCCAAACCTCAACCCTATTGAAATGACATCAATAACCGCTTACTTCAAGTTATTGTTGAAGTTAAAGTTGGCTCTACATGCTACTGAATTATAGGGTGTACTTATTTTTTTTTAGATTTACTTTTAGGGAAATGACTATATATTGAAATCTGTTTTGTGTGTGTGTGTTTTGTAGTCAAGTGAACTTATTTGTTTATAGAAACTGGTAAGGAGCACATACTTTGCAGTCTTTATTTAGGTGCTGAACCGAAGGTGAACTTTTAGTTTGTTTGTTTTTTTACCACGACTACAGAATATTAAAAGTATACATATGACCAGCCCGTGAGTAAAAAACAAAGGAATGTTGAAATTTGCATGCATGAATTTCCTCTGTGAAATGATTCAATTAAGGCATCATATTTCGGGTCTTTTGCTAACGTAATTTTCAACCATGTCATTTTTATTGTTTATGAATTTCTGTAGTATAATTTCAATGTGAAAGACTGAACAATATCTAGACAAATGCTTTTTAAGATCACCACATCTGGTAAAACAGCAGGCTATAATTATTATTTTATATTTTATTGTTTACTGTTAAAAAATTAACATAATTTCCTGTTCATTCAGAAGCCAAGCATTTTTGCAACTCCTTAAGCTGCTGCTTTTATGTTTTGAAGCCCCTTTGTGTGGCATTAAATGTCAGCATACAAATCTATATTTTTATTGTATACAAGATCCACCACAGGGTCATTGTAATGAATACTATGGGCATTATGTTGCGTATGTAGACTGTTTCCTTTTGTTATAGTGGGCTATATTATATATTTTGTTTCTCTCCCAGTTGACTGGGCCAGTTTCATTTTTTACAGCTGAGTGTTTAACACACTTTAAAACTCTGCTCTTTTGAAGCGAAGGCTTCGCTAATGAATTGCCCTAACCTGCCTCAAAAACAGGTGTTCTTTCTTTGGTCATCTCAATAGGATCCATTGAAAAGAAGCACATGCCAATAAAAGAGGATCAAAGACAAAACCTTGGATGGCTCATGTCCGTAGTGGCAGGCAATGTTCTATGAGAGAGAGTTCCCAGAGTGCACCTATAGACCTTCAAAGTACTATTTGTTTGCTTTGTGGCAACAGAGCTTAAGAACTTCCTGAAAAAGAAATAAAAGGCGTATTTAAGTAAAAAGGGGGCAAAGCAGACAAGGAGAGCACAATAAAGCACAAAGTAGTGATGATTCAAAATTTTCTTGCCCACTTAGACTGCAAATAATGCCCTACTCCTTTTTTAATTATTTTTTATTTATTTATATATATTTAGTCCAAAACTTGCCAGTGAGTAAACATATTGATCCAAACTAGTATGAACAAGTTGAGATCAGAACAAATTTAGGCTAATCTTTGGGGGGTTTTTTTTGTTTGTTTTTTTAATAGCAATGTGTTTTCATGCTGAACCAGTACTGATATTCCTCCCATAATTATCATCTTGGGATAATTAGAGCAGCAAATTGATGAATATAGGTATATGTAGCCTGTTAGTTGTGTATGGTGCTGTTTAAATTCTCTCCTCAATGCAGCCTTGTTCAGTATTATGTTCATTTCCTCATTTTTACAGCAGTAGTGTGGTGTACACTCAGTGACCGCACTGACTGTAACGCTCATTTGGCTCCACCTTCAGCTGCCCAGCACAGGTGTGTCCTCACCTGTGACAAAACCTGGTATGTAGTCACACGCATGCTGACTGCGGCAAAAGGTGTTTCATACTTGGTTGAACACGTGTGCCAGATGTAATCGCAGCGACCTGAGTAGAAACCATGGGCAGATTTTGGAACGAGGTGAGTCGCGATGGAGTGGCTTACTGGAACATTTCCGAAGCATTTTTCTTTTTGCAAATGTATAATTATAACACTATTTTTTTAACACTGATAATTGATGTGATCCTCTGTCTCACTCTCTTGTAAACAGCTGTTATTGGTGCTGATGCTGGCGGATATTTTGTTCATGGCGTTGGCGCGCAAAGAAGGCAAAGTGCGGAGGCGTAAAGTGGAGGGGCAGCAGGACGCGCAGCCGCAACGCAACTCCACTTCTTTTCAGATTCCCCTCGACCCCATACTGACCGGAGACCACACAGCCGGAGCTGGAGAACACGAGGTGGACTTCGACAAAGCCATAGATGACATGGTGTCCCAGGTGAGGAACAACCCGGCTCTGTCCAAAAGCAAGTGCGTGGTGGACCGTCACCTGTGGATGTCCAACAGCCGAAGCCTCTCCCCGTGGTCGTACAGGTGAGTCTAGCATCCGCGTTTGTTTGTTTTTTGTTTTGTTTTTACATTTCAAAACTAAACGTTTTACACATAAATTTAGGCGATTTATAGAAAATTATTTCTATTTAATTTCTTCCAAAATGATCTACACAGGTGAGTGCAAACGCTTTGCTTTTACTGAGAAATTTATTTTAATCAAGATGTTTAGTGCGTCAGGTTTCACAGATATACTTTTAGTGTTTATTAAGATAAACTATTGATAATGCGAAGTAAGTGTGCAGATATCCCTTTATTCTATATTTAGATATGCTGTTGATAATGGGCTGTTTATAATGGGCTACTGCTATCAGTTCATAAGTGTGCTTATCTTTATTTCTGAATGAAGATAATATTTTCTAATAATTGATGTTAGAACTGATTCTAAATGTTTCTTAGACAAAAAAATGATCTTTTGACAAAACCCTGGCCTCATTCCTTTATGATTTTGTGTTGGACTGCATGGCACACTTAACTTTTCATTTTAGAAAAGCACTCTTAGAAGAAGGGCACTCAACTTCTCACTGAACTTGGGTGGTCCCCTTATGTGTAAGTTGTTTTTACTGTTAGTGTAACTCTTTTACCTAGAATGGTTCATATTTACTGGGGCTTTAAAACTTGACTTACAGTCCACTTACAGCTCCTGATTTTAAACATACATTATATTCACATTTCTATGTGAAAGAAACATGTAACACTTAAAAAGGATAAAGGTAGTACTTCTGCAACACAGGTACACTTTAATACCATTTTTACCCTCAGAGTGTAAAAGAATTGCAATTTATTTCTCTAGGCCTTGAAACGTTTGCTGTTATTAATGGAATAAGAACTAGAGTATATGTGGAAAATGACAGTATTACAGTAATGACTATAAACGTATGAAGATAAAGCAAAATGATGCAGCCTAGAACATGAAAATATTTGTGCAGGCCTCTTTTACTTCTGGAAAAAAGTGCGTAATTTGCATGCTATACCCACATCCTGCATTAAATTGCATCAACATCAGATAACAATGTAAGAAGTGTCATTATTTGTAATTTAATTTGTACTCCACCCTGTAACTGTAACAGGATCAATCATGACGAGAACCGCAGACCCGTTGACATACCAGAGGCTAAGTGTGCATGTGCAGGCTGCATTAACCCCTTCACCATGCAGGAAGACCGCTCAATGACCAGTGTGCTCATCTACGCCAAGATACCTGTGCGGCGGCTGCAGTGTCCCCGCAAGAAGAAGAAGAAGTGTGTGCCGCGGTACCGCACCGTGGTGGAGAGCATCGCCGTGGGCTGTACGTGCATAGCAGGCTAACCACCAAACTAATCTTTACGAACTCTCACTCTGATCATGTGTTTTTATTATTACTACTGCTCATGTACATCTTCAGTGTCAGGTTGCTGAATCAAAACATAAACACAAACACCGTGTGTAACAATACACCAGAGCAAACATCTCTCCATTTTGTCACAGTTGAGTATTGTTATTGTTGTTGTTGTTTCTCTTTATATCAGTTATAATAGACTTTTTATTAGCCATCTAATTATTTAGCTTGTCACTTTTTATGCAGTTTTGATATGCAACCAAGTTTTCCAAGCAATTCATGTTTTTCTGTTTCATTCCTAAGCAGTGACAACAGAGAGCTACTCCTTTTTTCTATTTGTTATTCTTTAGGCCACAAGGCCAAATACAGCTGTATTGTATTTACATTTACAGAATTTGGCAGACGCCCTTATCCAGGGCGACTTACATTTATCTCATTCAGCTGAGGGTTAAGAGCCTGGCTTCAGGGCCCAGCAGTCGCAGCTTGGCAGTACTGGGATATTCATAATCTTCTGATCAGTAGTCCAAAGTTTTAAACACTGAGCTATCCATCTTTCCTAAGATTTTCATAGTCATGGTTATACCTTGCTGCTTTTTTCCCATATGATTATTATTATGCTGTTGCTGAAACATTTGTTCCAGAGTTGAAATCTTAAACATTATGCATTTTAAATGCCTCTTAAGCTCAGGTCTATTATCTCTACTGTAAAATATAATGCATGCATTTATTACTGACACAGTATGTAGGGTTAGATGTGCTAAAAGCATAATAAAAAAAACTACTCCAAAACATTAAAAAATAAAATTCTTTAAACAAAAATGTGTGTATATAGGCTATAGGCTAATATTTAATTTGGTAATATACATTGTATTTTTTTTTTTTAAATTGTATGTTATCAAATATCAATGTGACAGTGCCTAATTATTACCACTGGGTGTTGGTGGTAATAATCCGCAGATTGAATCTGCTTTATTAATTAAACACACTAACAGCTTGATAGTCATACATTTAAGCTCTCAGTAAAATGTATATTTCTACACTAAAAACACTAAAACTACAAAAGACATCCAAATACATCAATTTGCGACCCACATGAACAACAGAACAGCTCTCTAACCTGAATGAACCAAAGATAAATTATTAAAAATAAAATTAAAGAATACAAAGGTCATCCTTTAATAGCATCTGACTGCACTTCACACTCTCTACCGGTTAAGATACTATAAACTTTACGTCGTTTTTGGGAAACGTGTCCTGTCCATAACAGTAAGTGATCATTAACTCCAGTATTCCCTCTTACAGATCTCACACTGATTAGGGAGGTTACTGATCAACCCAGTATAAAATATAGGTTTAATGTATATATTACTCAAAACTCATCGCAGGTAGGAGTCTAAATCAAACAATCTAAGATCTTTCAGAATCAAATAATAATTCACATATTTTGGATAAATAGTGATTAACATTTTTTAACCATTAATATCTGAATTTGGTTAATAATACAATTTTACCCATTATTTTAAAGTTAGCATCCTATACTAAAGACCCACTGCAGTATCATCACTATATAATAAATTGAGTAATTAATATATAAATACATTTTAAATTGAGTAAATAATGCTTTTTTAAGAATATTAAAAAAAAAACCTTACATAAATAAATACAAAAGAAGTAAATACAGAGAATATATAAAATATAGAAATCATTAAATTAAGTAAATAAAAAGCAAAATATAAATAAATACATACAAATCTCAACAAAATAATCATAAGTGATAATTCAAGCTTCCTTTTATGTTTTAAAACTTATTTAGTTTGTATTTATTTATTTTTATTACTTTTTTTATTTGGACAGATTTGAACTTCCACAAAATCTTACTTTTTAAAATATTAAATATTCAAAATTTCTCCAGATTCAGGTTTGTTAATAACACCATATGACCACTAGAGGGAAGTCTCTTTGAGGAGATTAATTTAAGTCCACATGCACACGCCGTGTATGTGAAAGCACAGGCGGTGTTTCTCCAATCAATGCATGCAGAACACTCACAACACCAACTAAGCCAAATACTATGATGTATGTTGAGTGGTTGATTATTCTGAGATCAGGAAACGTTCCAATTAAAATGTAATTCATAAACAAAAAAGCAGCTGGTTCAGGTAAACAATGTGGTGTGTCCGTCTTTTAGAAGGTCTTCGCCTTCTAAAATCTGCTTCAAACTATTTCTTCTAGGAAAGCAGTGTTTTAGGGTTTTACACAGAATCTTTAAGGGTTTCCCCATAAAGGGACAGCTGAAGAACACTTTTGTAAGTGTAGGACCTTACAAAGTACACAAGTACAGAAAAAAGACAGAGGTAGAGTATGTAATAAAATACAGTCAAACAGCCAAAAGATTAGGCCATGGTAAAGAATAATCAAACATAAGACTTTCATGTGAATTTTTAAAAAGGTTTTCATAAGGTTAGGAAGGAAATCACAGTAATCAAAAGTATACCACTCATATCCTATTGGACATAATCTTTGTGTTGAGTTTCTTGAAAAATGACCTCATTTTGCTCAGCTTCTTATTCTTGTCATTTCTCCTCCTGCGATAAACTTGGTGCCAGCTGTCTGCTTCTTTATCCCCGGCCCAAGGCCTCCACGCCCCTCCATTCAGACTGGGATCTGCCCTTGGATCCTCAGCAGGGTAACGCACAGGCACAGCTGTGCGATTATAAAATGCTATTCTGGCCAGCAACTGCTTTACTACATCAGGCCTCTTTTCAGCCATGTCATAGCGCTCGTACGGATCTGCTGTGATGTTGAACAGCCATAGTGATTTGCGGGTTTCGGCGTGACGCTCAAGATCCCACCAGCCACCTGGGAAGTTTCCTAACACCTGCGGTGGCGTCCAGTCTCCGTAACCCGGCTCTCCTGTCAGCAGCTTCCAGTCTCCCATTCGCACTGCTGCCTGTACAGCAGTGTTCCAGATTCCATATCCACCCCGCAGTGAGCCATGTCGTGAAGGTACATACAGTGGGTCAATGTTGTGGAGGATCTCGTAGCGTGGGGACTCCTTGCCCTCGCTGATCGTTTCCCACATGTCATACCCATCTAACCCGTGCAGTTGGGATACATTCCCCCCTGCCAGTCGCACCAGTGTTGGGTACCAGTCAGTGATGTGAACCAGTGCTTTACTGACTTTCCTCCGTCTCCTAAGAAGTGGGCTGTGGACAAAACCCACTGCACGCATGCCACCTTCCCAATATGTCCCCTTCCTGCCTCTGAGTGGCCAGTTGCTTCCTCCAAATAAAGGCTGGCCACCGTTATCTGTAGAAAAAATAATCACACTATTGCGGTAATAACCATATTTCCGGAGAGCATATGTTATGTTGTGTACTGCCTCATCCACAGAGGAGACCATGCCTGCATATTTGCGTCGATAAACATTCCCCATGTCACGATACGGATAGATGTACTGCTTAGGACACTGTAAGGGAGTGTGTACAGCCTGGAAGGACAGGAATATAAACAGAGGCTGTCCTGACGGATTGTGCGATGCCAGAATCTTCCGCACTCTGCGTGTGTACAGATGTGTCGAATATCTTCCCCGATATCTCCATGCCACTGTTTCATCTTCATGGAGATCGTAGCCACACCTCCCTGGGCCATCACAGGAGTCGTATGTGTAGTAGTCCACGCTGCCTGTCAGAGAGCCAAAGTAGGTATGAAAGCCACGGCGAGTGGGGAGACAGTCACGCTTGTAGAAGCCCAGGTGCCATTTACCCACCATGTGTGTGGAGTATCCGGCCTCCTGGAGGCGCTGCGGCAGGGTGACCATGTCAAAAGGCAGACAGTTGGGCTGCCGAGACCTGATGATCGAATGCTGGAGACCTGTGTGGATCTGATACCTGTTGAGAGGGAAGAGGAAACACACCTGCATCACAAGGATTGAGTTGAATTTGGGTTGAAATTGGGTCTGGAGGAGTAGATATCCATGTGCTATCCATGGTAATTGTAAAGCATGTAAATTGTTCTTTAGGGATCTAAATCTACATCCAGATTTCTGAAAAGCTGATTAGTATCAATTCCTATTGTGAAAAGAACTTAAAAAAATCCTTTGTAACAGAAAACCTTCTTTAGTTCAAAACAATGATGTTTGCTAGTAATTTCTGTTGGCATCATGGCTGTAACCATTACAGTCTTAGTGTTTTTCTACTGGAATTTCTATGGAAGTATAATAGTGCCAAAAGTCCTGAAAGCGAAATAGCATATTGAATCACATGAACTGAATAGAAACTTGTCACAAAAAAGAAGTTTGAATTTTTATGCTTTGCAATTTGATCTGAATGAAAAAAAAACTCCTTACAGCATTTACAAAAAAATACAATCTTCAAAGTTTTTCATCCTCACAAATTCAGATCGAAAAAATTCAGGTCTGAACATCCGGGCTATTACAGGAAGAGCAATGGATTGCCGATTTCTCGGGCCCGTATCGCAGTGCACTTTAAAGTGCGCATCCTGCTCCCTGTGCAGTGTACTTCGCGGGGAACCACTTGCCAATTGGAACGCTGCTCTTGTAATTAACCTGTAGCGGAGAAACGGCTCTGAGTACAATGGACAATGGACCAAGGGGTAAAAGTTAAATTAGTTTTATTAATTAACAGGGCAGTATGAGTTACTTTAGTGTACTGTTAATTTTTTTGTCTTTTTTTTGTGTCTAAAATAACTCATACTGCCCTATTAATTCTTCTTCTTCTTCTTTCGGCTTTTCCCTTCAGGGGTCGCCACAGCGAATCGTCTCTCTCCACCTATCCCTATCTTCTGCATCCTCAACACTTGCACCCACTAGCTTCATATCCTCATTAATTCCATCCATATACCTCCTCTTTGGCCTTCCTCTTTGCCTCCTGCCTGGCAGCTCCATGTCCAACATTCTCCTACCAATATAATACTGCCCTATTAATTAATAAAGCTAATTTTACCCCTTGGTGCGTTGTCCATTGTACTCACATTTGAGCACACTTTAAAGTGCACTGCGACACGAACCCGAGAAATCGGCAATCCATTGCTCTTCCTGTAATAGCCCGGATTTTAAGACCTGAATTTTTTTCGACCTGAATTTTCGACTTGAATTTGAAGGCTCGCATTTTGTCGACCTGAATATTAATTCCTGAATTTTTTCAACTTGAATTTGTGAGGTTGAAAAATATTGAAGATTGTATTTTATTGTAAATGATTTTTTTCACTCAGATCAAATTGCAAAGCAGAAAAATTCAAACTTCTTTTTTGTGACAAGTTTTTATTCAGTTCATGTGATTCAATATGCTATTTTGCTTTCAGGAATTTTGGCACTATTATAATTCCATACATTTCCTGTACACATTAGTTCTCTTCTGGTTGTCCCTCTGAGGAAACTCCTGTATAGTTTCCTCAGAAGGAAAACCAGAGGACCCAACTAAGTTTAACCTTAGACTGCGAATTAATGATTATTCCATATCTCACAGTGGCTTTTTAGCCTTTCTGTACTGCTGGACTAAGTGTCTGTTTAACAGTAAGAATTATTTCTGCATGGTTATGTGCGTTGGTTATTCATATTATTCAGCATCATTCAGCATAATGAGAACTGGCAAAACTCTCCAGTGTTGCATGGCTTGTGCTTTGTTGGCCTTATCTCCATCGGGAATTATACACTGCAAATGTTCATCAGTCATAAGCACAGTTATCAGGATGTGCATGGATCTATCACAGGACGATTATACATTCACTCATCTTGAGTAACTGTTTTAATCTGGACAGGTTGGCGGTGAATCTGGAGCCGATCCTGGGAACTAGGGACAATCTATGAGCAATTTTGTGAGGCTAATTTGCTTTTCCAAGTTGTTTTTTGGACAGCAAAATGAAACCAGAGAACCCGGACAAACCCAAGCAAATGTGAGAATAATAATGGGAAACTCAGCACAGGCAGTAACACGAGCTCAGGATCAAACCAAGGACCTTGTAGCTGTGGAGTGGCAACACTGCCTGGTGAGTCACCATGGCGCCATCAGAGCACTTAACATATAACAACAAAGAAATCCCCATGTGGTGATTGAACACTGTATGCGTTAATTCAACACTTTGTTTGTGTCTTCAGAATAATCAGCATAATCATAATCATAATATTCAATATATTGTCTGTGAGTTTTTAGTCATCTAGGACAAGGCTTCATTATTTAAGAACTGAAGTGTTGTGAAATGTCTTCATGACTACACCACACATCTGGGTATCCTGCCTACTAATGCCATCAATTATAAGTTACATCATCTAACAACATATGGAGGAAAGACAAATGATCTGAAGTCATATTTGCCATAGGAGCTCATGCAGGTTTTATAAAACATGGGCTGGCAAACACTACACTTGAAAACACATTACACTCTCAGACAAATCATGCTGAAATGTACTGTTTCTTGTTAATGAGAAGGTATCTTCATGCATGCACCTTTTCACCTTTTACTATGCATCTTTAAACAATTAATGCATATGATACCTTTAGAGCTTTAGATTAAAAGCTAAAAAGGCAATTTATGGTCCAGTCACCTTGAACATATCCATATATACATTATAGCAACATTTTCAGATGTTTTAAGATATTTACAGTACAGAAGATTATGGTACTGAACTGAATGCAAAAGTTTGCATCCCCTATACTGAAAAAAGACAATGGTTTCACAATTTATTTGGTATGATACAAATTTGTTGGGTTAGGTTTCACAGACCTTCCTAAAAATGAGTAATCATACATTCCATTGTCTTTATTAACGCTACCATTTATCCCAAGGGTGTGCAAACTTTTGCATTCAGCTATCTCTAATCAAGCATTAGGGTTATATTCACCTGCCGGTTAGGAACTGGCTACGGGAAGGTGTACAGATCGGTTGCACGTAGTAATTCTCCAGCTTCACACCGTCAGCCGCCAGTTTATCCAGTGTGTGTGTGTGCATATCAGGATTGTGGTAGCCAATATCGTTGAAACCCAGGTCGTCTGTCATGATAAAGATGATGTGCGGTGGTCTACGAGGGCTCGGTGCCGCGGGCTCATTCTCCACCTGGTTCTGGCTCGACCAGTCCCAGGCGAGGAAACCCGCACCGAGCATCACGGAGAGACCCGCCAGAGCCGCCCCCGTCATGGCACCACTGCAGTGCGCGCTTTCAGCCTCGGAGTGCACAAGCCCGAGAGATCATTCACTCCTTCATCACAGCCTGGGTAACACGGACGAGGTTAAAAACAAGCCGCCTGTTCGTTTTCCATCTCTGACACGCCTTGAGGCATTACCCTGAACTTCACATCTGGAGCAGAAAACCTTGCGTGCGCATGGCTTAAGGATAAATCCACACCCGCTTCCTTAAAAACCTCTCTCCTCTCAGTGGTCGCTTTAACTCCGCCCGGTCAGGCTGACATACAGTACATAGGCATGATTGGGTCAGATGCATAAATTCAACTGGGCTGCTCCAATTTTCCGGGTAAAGCCAGTTTCCAGTGAATTAGATTTCTGGCCAGGTACCACCAACTGACTCCTATTCTCTGTAGTGGGGTTTTTAGACAAGGAGCAGCAGAGACCAGGCAAGAGTGCACTAAAAGTTGGAATTATTTATGGGTCAGGAGTGCCTTTGGTACAAAATGTGAGCACATACTGACATTACAGCATTGACCTCATAGTTACTTCAGTCTCTGCCGGTATTGGAATGGCAGGGCCAAACCTTGTATTTTTGCTAAAGACATTTGGGTTTGAAATCAAAAGATGAATATATGGTAATAGATCATAATTTCAGCTTTCATTTGTGTTGTATAACACAAAATAGAGCATAGTACATTTAAACACACCCATATTTCAAGTGATCAAAAATACTAGAACCACTGACTGACCGGTGCTTCTTGCCCAGGTGTGCCCTGTTGTTTATACAACCAACAGCTCTGAATATCTGAGCTTGTTTTGAGTTTTGGGTTTTGCATGTGAAGACTGTATTTGTTGTTAAAAAGAACAAACCAACATGAAGACCACAGAGCTGCCTTTGGGAGAAATGCAAGCCATTTTGAAGCTAAGAAAAGATGGAAAATCAATCAGAGACACTGCACAAACAATAACATTCATTCATTGTCTACCGCTTATCCGATCTATACTCGGGTCACGGGGAGCCTGTGCCTATCTCAGGCGTCATTGGGCATCAAGGCAGGATACACCCTGGACGGAGTGCCAACCCATCACAGGGCACACACACACTCTCATTCACTCACGCAATCACACACACTACGGACAATTTAGAGATGCCAATCAACCTACAATGCATGTCTTTGGACTGGGGGAGGAAACCGGAGTACCCGGAGGAACAGGGAGAACATGCAAACTCACACACACGGCGGAGGCGGGAATCGAACCCCCAACCCTGGAGGTGTGAGGCAAACGTGCTAACCACTAATCTACCATGCCCCCCCTCACCAACAATAACAATGTCCTGAAAAAGAAAGAAGCTACTGGTGTACTAACAACCAGTCACACAGGGAAAACAAGAGCAGTTAATGACAGAATCATTGTGAGGGCTGTGAAGGTATGATAATCCACTATTCAAATACTTTTAGAAGCAGAAATATAGAAATACATACAAAAGATTCAAAGCACTCATCAACAATATGTATCAGAAAGCCAGACTGGAATTCACTAAGAAATGCTATCTATATCTAATGCTATACTATTGAAATCAAGATGAACCCCTAACAAAGTGATGGAAAGGCTAAAGATTGGAGAAAGAAAGGATGTGCTCATGATCCAAAAAATCAGTGCTCATTGCTTAGGCTTGCATGGCTGCTTCTGAAACAGGCACACAAATCACTATTGATGATGTAACTCATGTTGGTAGTGTCAGAATAAAGTCAACAGCAGCATTTTGCCTACCAACTGACTAGCAATTTATCCAAATTAATGGGGATTAGCTTTACCATGCAGCAAAACAATAATTCAAAACACACTACCAACTCAACACAGGAATTTGTCAGGGGTAAAAATTGGAAGGTTTTAAACTGACCAATCAATCACCAGACTGTAACCCGACAGAGCAGCATTTCACTTCCTGAAGATAGGAGACTCCATGGAGAAACCCCCCAAAACAAACAACTGAAAGAAGCTGTGATAAAAACCCAGAAAATGCCTCACAAAATAAGAATTAAACAGTTTGGTGATGTCAGTGGGTCACTGGTTTGATACAGTTATATGGAACCAAATATTAAGTGTTATTTATTGTAAGACGATCTGTTCCAATACTTTTGCTGCATCTACAAATTGAGTGGTCTTCCACCAATGGTGCCATGTTCTAAGTCGTTTAACACATCTCAATGTACATATGACGAAATTAAATCTTATCTGAAGTTATGATCTATGGTCAAAATGCTTATAATATCACAGAAATTGAAATCAAAATAAGATACATATGATTCCTTGCATGTGCATGAATGCACACTGAGATCGAGCTAGTAGTGGCATTCAGGGTGGCATGGCTTATTTTTGTGTGGTCTCCAGCAAGATCTCATCAGAAATCCATGAAAATTGAAATGAACAAGTTGTGATATGGTTGGATTTCATTCACACATTTTCAGTAACCAGAGACACTTTCAGATCCAAGACAACTCAGGACTCAGGAACTCTGGGCATGAGTCAGAAGTACACTGTGAGACACACATTCACACATAGGGGTAATTTATCTTTGCCACTCCACCTACTGGCATGTTTTTGTTAAGTGGGAGAAAACCAATGAGAGAACATGTACGGCTGTAGGAGAAGCTTATATTAAGGTCTGTTTAGAGTTTTGAATCTTCTTCCTATTACTATGTGGGTTTTCTTCAGGTTCTCTGGATCCCTCCCACATGCCAATACTTGCATCTACTTATTATATCACCACAAGGCTTAAATGATTGTGTGAATGTGTGTATACATGGTGCTCCATGATGGAATAGCATCCCCATTTAGGGTAAATTCCAACCTCGTGCCCAGTCCTCCCAGAACAGTCTTTTGGTCCACCGTGATCCTGAATGAAACGTTTTTGAATTCTGCAGACGTGAGGCCTCATGAGAGATTTGGCAGCTTATATTGCTTAACAGATACTGTACATAAATCTGTGGTAGAGAAGGAAATCAACCTTTGTTTATGCTTCAGCCTTATCATTGATCTTACAACTATATGAGCTTTGTGGTCTTTTGTCCACACCATACCATGTTCACACCATTTTGGTTGCAAATGCATTAGCTCTTTTGCTGTTTCTATAGCCCATGTGCATGAATTAAGTTCCAGTTTCCAGATTTCTAATAAACATACACGATGCAGGAAAGCATGCAGCTTCTCTATGAGGTCTTTGTGACAGCTTTAAATTGAAAACAGCAGCCAGAACTCCACATGTTATGGAGTCCATCACAAAACACTCTTCATGATTCTACAAACACAAACAGGACGCCTTGTCCTAAAAGCTCGTGTTTTGGGCCTTCGGGGTTTGAAGGGGTATGGGTCCTCACTGAGCCTCAACAGATGCCGTGTTCTGGCACAAGAGTCCTCTTTCTTGGCTTGTGACTGTTTGTATTGTATGTGAGTAAAGTAGGAACTGAAAGGTCTAATGCAAGTAGTCATCAGCTCTTGAAATCCACACAGGTTCAATCACAAATTTGTCAGATAAGATCTCCAATGGAGATGAGCATAAAGGTCTGCTGTAAAGTGTTTAGCTACACCACAAACGCAGCAGTCCCTGGGGACGTTTAAGCGTGGCTTGAGGTAAATGGCACATTTCATATATGACTGGAAAAAAACAATCAGGAGCATTTATGATTTAAACATGTATTACTGTTCTGGCTCATTAAACAGCACTGTGCTCGGACTGGATTCTGTTTCACTTCCAAGTCGTCTTTGGATAACAGTAGACATCAAATAACTAATTGTGTATATAAACGAAGCTGCCAGACTTAATGAAAGCTTGTATTATTAAGGAGCAGGTTTGAAGGAGGTCATCAAGTGGCCACATGTCTTTCTGGAAGCATAAACAGTGTGTCATGAATTATTCAGCAACCTTCAGGAATGTTTAACAAATTACCATTTACCATTACATCAACAGAAGAAGGGACACAATTCACTCTGTGTGTGTGTGTGTGTGTGTGTGTGTGTGTGTGTGTGTGTGTGTGTGTGTGTGTGTGTGTGAGTGTCCTTGTGCCAAAACAGTCTGATGTAGCATGTAAATGACCAAACATGTGCACAAGGCATATATATGATCTTGGAAATACACTTAAGACATTATATCAGCTTAATATTCCAGGCAATTTTTCTGCAGGTTAAGATGGTCATGAAAATATTTCATGAGTCAACATTTTACCACCCAGAGCAAAGAACAGCATGTTTACTATGAATACCTGAATCCACAAAATGTCTGTTATAATTTAAGACAAATCTAACCATGCTTAAGATAACATTATGATGATGTCTTTCTGAATTTACTAAATTAAATATGTATTTTGTGAAATTTAAGGAAGCCACCGTAATAGTCCCTTTATATGTCCTGTTGTGATAATAATTTATTTTTAGTTGTTTTGGATTTCTGTGTCACATTCTTTCGGTTGCAGTATCCTGAGTTTGACCACCTAGTCTTTCTAAATAAAGCAGAACTATATGCAGAAAGCATGAAATCTGAACAGATTGTACTACTAATAAATCTTATAATTGATTTGGAATCATATTCTTTCAAACCTTAATATTTATAACTTGATATTTACAACACGTAATAAGTCATTATTTAATTCTGCCTTAACAAAGACTTACAAAACCTTTCAGTGAGGCTGCAGATGACATAAACTGAAGTTGAAACATGGCAGAGAGTGAAGCAATTCGGAGTCCGCCCATGTGTCTTCAATAGGCGTGATTACGTTTTGGGCGAATGCCTTTTCCCTGGGAGCATCGCTGCCTTTGCCAATTTAGAATAAGTGAGAATAAAAATGTAGCACAGAGCTAACATTCATCCTGAACTGCTTTGACAAAATTGAAAGATCTAGGATAAGCATTTTATATTGAAACCATTTATTTACTTGGAGACTTCCATGGGTTTTTAGGAAAGTCCTGTTTGGATTCTAATAAAAAAAAATTCACGTTTTACAAATTCCTTCTCACTAGCTGTTTAAGGGTGTGGTGTTTATGTATAGATTTACGTTTTCCTAATTGTGTGTGTGTGTGTGTGTGTGTGTGTGCGTGTGCGTGTGCGTGTGTGTGTGTGTGTGCGCGCCTGCACATGTAAGTGGGGGGGAGGGGGTGGTTGTTGTATATTTTGGCCCATAGAATTTTTATTTTAGCAAAGCTATCCAAGGAAAACAGCTTCAATTATTATTTCAGTGAAAGGTCCTCATTGTGTGTGTGTGTGTGTGTGTGTGTGTGTGTGTGTGTGTGTGTGTGTGTGTTTTGATAAATGAAAACCATTTAGATTAGGATTAGATGTGGGATTATTGTTCATAATCTTCATAAGGGTTTGTCTCTGGTTTCTACTCAAAACATGTAGATGGGTTTTTGAGAGTGCGTGTTAATGCTTTTGTGTAATCCTCCATGATTATCCGGTATCTCATTTAAGGTGCAATGCTCAGTGGTAAGCCCGGCATCCACCACAACAGGATAAAGTTCCTCTGAAACATAATAACTTGCTGTCATTTGCTTGAACTCCTCTCAAGATCAGCTTGTTTTATGAAGAGCAGTCACTATGTAACTAAAAAGCAGTAAATGTAACTGTAGCCAACAAGAACAACTTCCTGGCATACAGTTGCCTATAACTAGTTAATAAAACCCCTAACTTTTCTTTTCTCAAGGACATGGATTAAGAAAGGGGATTAGGCAACTGTCGTCATTTACAGTTTGGGTACATGATACATATTAAAGTAACTCATTTCACTGTTCCAGCTTATTAACACAGTTGCTTAACACATGGTCTTTTGTATCTGGAATCCAATTTCCTGAGTTAGCAGTGCCCACATTTGGAGAAACAGAGGGTACATGAAAAGGGATAATTAGACAAGGGGCTTATAAAGCTGGAAGCGTAGTGTGGCGCAGATGTTGGACTTGGCAAACGCAGAGCCATGCTACTCAGTGCTCATTGCTTATTGCTGCTAAGTCGAATGTTTTATCAGTGCCAACGCAGCGTATAAACCTCCACACCTCTCATCTGTCTTCAATTATGACACTTTTTCCATCTTACGTCTAATTAGCACCAGTGCTGGTAATGTGCTGTGTTTTTACTGAATGGATAATTAGCATTTTCTGTGAGCTTTGTTAGATGAAAGCAGGGGTTTGGAAACAAATATTGTTAAGGTTAATGTAGGAAATGAGATGTATTTGAAATGGGACTGAGCTTCATTCATTCGGAATAGGAGATGCGTACAGATTTTTTTAAGAAAAAAAAAAGAGAGAAAAAAATTCACCTTCCTGCTTTGACGACCTATATTCCCCCTGTCTAAATGTGTGTGCGTGTGTGTGTGTGCGTGTGTGCATGCTTATTTATACATTAATTTGTAGTGTGTTTGCTGTACGTGAGTGCCGTTTTAGCACACGACACATCAAAGACTAGAGTGAAAGTAGGATTTGCTGCTTAACCACAGGAAGTGGAACAGCTCTGAAGGTGAACCAGTGAAGGGAGGAGTTGAACAGAAGTGCAAGGAGTAGAAGCATGGGCTCTGTTTGAAGGAGCAAGTAGACAGATAGGGGGGTGAAGCAGGGCTGATTGGGTGGAGGACAGGTTTTAGATCTTAGCTCTAAATCTGATTGTTTCGGCCATGAGGTTAAAATGTGATCACCTAACATGCTTCTATTTCGCCAGAGTAATGGTTCCAGGAGCCTAAAACCAGTGGCCATGTTAGTATCCTGATTTGAACCCTTGAGCTTCACCAATTTTCAATTGCCAAGATGTTAATCATTTTGAGACCTGTGAACTACACGTTGAAATAAAACAAACCTATATTATGTGTTCAAATAAAAAACTATACAGCATCTCCATACCATATGATTAAGCTCAAAAGTCATTCACTGTATGTGTTATTCATTTTACATATTTATTTTTGCTTGCACCGTGGTGAAGTGTTGGCACCTTACAGCTTCATCCTGAGCTCAGGTTTCAGTCTGTGTGGAGTTTTGAACTTTGCTTGCTCACAAGGGTTTCTTCTGCACTAACTAGTTTTCTTCAAACTCTCAAAAACCTCCCAGGTGGACTGGCAACTCTAAATTGCACCTAGTGAAGTGGTGAGGGGGTGTGTGTGTGTGTGTGTGTGTGTGTGTGTGTGTGTGTGTGTGTGTGTGTGTGTGTGTGTGGAGGGTGCCCTGTGATGGACTGCCATCCAGAACCAGAATCATACGTAACAGCCACAAACTGTTGGCTGAACAAAACTGGAAATATTTCAGGAGTTCTGAAGTCGTCATCTGATTGGCTGGATTCTACAGGATTTCTGTGAGAAGTCTATGTGAACTGTGTGTCACAACACCTGGAAACAAAGCCATCATGATGTCCATAGAAATAGAAAGTGATTGTGTTTACAACTGTGACAATGAGCGCTTATGAGGATCAACTAAACGCTGGATTTTCCAAATGAGGTGAAGTTCAAAGGATAGTCTCATTAATTTGTATGACTTTGTTAAATGAGCTGCAAACCTGTCTGTTTTTGTAGGGACATTTTTCACATTTTCATGCCATTAAGCATGACACTGAATAAAACAAACTGTGATTAGGTGCTTTACATGTAAGGCAGATGCTATCTTGGGTTGTTCCTGGTCAATAAAAGCTGCTATGGAGTGCAGAATCTCAGACTGACAACAGAGCTCATCATAGACTCTATATTCATGGTGAATATGACCAACTCAAAGCAGTTAATGAAGATGAATCAGTGAACGCATGCCAATAATTTTGGAGTTGACTTCAGGATCTATCCATATGTCTGTAGTAAAAAGAAATCTGTTGGTGTGAGAACAGGGTGTGCAGAAAGTTGTCATGACAGGAAAGATGCTGGTGGCAGTTATTACATTTAGAGCAGTAAAGTTTTAAAGAGTGAGCCTTAGCGTTTAATCCATGGGGAAACAGAAACACATTTACTAGAGTAACATGATCTATCCCGCAGTACTCAATGCAAACAGTACAGGCCAGGCCGTGAAACGCTTGATTCAGCATGAGTCGAATCCCATCATAGTTTATGCGTATATGACTTAATGTTGCTGAAGACGGACAGGTATGGACATCATACAGGTATGGACATTCATATGTACACACACACAAGCACACACAGGTCAAGCTGCACAAAAATAATTAAAGAAAACATTTCAAACAGTTTGTGATTATGTGCTAAACGTGTGAATTTATATCTGCGCTATGTTAATGAGGTGAGACTGAACTTGTTTTGCCTCGTCTGAACATTTCCTGGTGTTTTGGTTGGAATACAGCCTATTTTCTCTCCTAAACCTGTGAATGGATCTCTTTTACTGCCCTGACCTCGATGGCCACTCAGCACCACCCCTCCTTGGGTGACCCATCTCAGTAATCACCACATCACCCCCCATCCCCCATACACATCTGCACGCGCACACACACACACACACACACACACACACACACACACACACACACACACACACACACACACACACATACACACACACACACTCCAGCACTATAAACACTACCTATTACCACCTCTCCACAAACACTGTATCAATACCAGCACTAACCACTGCCAAACACAACCCAACTGGGCCAACACTTCTCTATCAAGACCACACACAACCGTCTGAAACACACACTGCTGAGAGCAAACACATGCATCGGTCCACATCACACCAACAAGTACACATCCACACACCAGCAACTCAACCATAAACCATTTCAGCCATATGTACACACACACACACACACACACACACACACACACACACACACACACACACACACACACACACACACGCACTGGTAGCTTAGTGATACTGCACCTGTCTGTATAACATGTTACACAAAATAACATTTGAAGTTCAAATAGTGACTGTAATTAATCTAATCAACAAGGAGCTTTTATTGTCATTTCAGCCATAAATATTGTAGCTGATGCAGTAAAATGAAACAACGTTCCTCCAGGACAATACTGCTACCTAAAACACAGAGCTATATACAACAACACAGAAGGCCTGAGTAAAACTGAACACAGTTTCAGAGAGATAGATAGATAGATAGATAGATAGATAGATAGATAGATAGATAGATAGATAGATAGACAGACAGACAGACAGATAGACACAGACTTTATTGATCCCATGAGGAACATTATTGTGTTATATAAAGTGCATGTGTGCAAATCAGCCAGTAGAATACACTAGACTACAATACAGCAGTGTACACAGAGCAGCACAGATCAATACACAGTTCTGTAGAGTGCACGTAAGGATGCTTTGACTGTGAAAATATAACAGCAGCAGTTTGTAGCAGCATTAAAAAAGCGGTGTGAAAAAAAATCTATGTAATTTAAGCAACTGAATGCAAGTTTGAAGATATTTTACAACCATAATACACACATAGGTTTGCAGATCTGCATAAAATATCTACTTAAATATGGTCCTTGCCCAAACTTTATAACCTACACACACACACCACACACACACACACACACACACACACACATACTTTTATTTTGACTGGTACAGAAGCTGAGGTATCATGATACAAGCATATAATTGGACATACACAGACCAGGACATTGAAACCATCTGTTTATTATTGTGTAGCTCCTCCTTGTGCTGCCAAGACAGTTCTGAATAGTTAAGACCCGTACTTCACAGGATTAATGATTCAAATTCACTTGCATGCGCGCACACACACACACACACACACACACACACACACACACACACACACACACACACACACACACACACACACACAACCTAAACCCCAAGGCAAACACACTTGTCTATTTTTGATGAGGTGCGTTTTTGTAATGTGGCTTTTCACCCACAACTTCATCAAAACTCAACAAACTCTGTTTGTTATGCCTGATCGGTGTAAACAGCAACATGATGTGTTGTATAAATTAATGTTTAAGAAAACCTTTCTGATATCTATCTATCTATCTATCTATCTATCTATCTATCTATCTATCTATCGAAAAATCTACACGCACTACAAACACAACACACTACATTTCCCATAATGCATGTAATACGTAATCCAATGGCGTGACGTCACTAGTTCAAAGGTAAAACTAGTATGGTGGTGATAGGAGGACGCTAACAGTACAAATGCGACAAAGTTCATAAAATTAGATTTATTTTGGTTGTTTTTTGGGGGTTGGGGGGGGGGGACATGGCTTCAAAGGAGACTGGCGCTTCTGGGCATGCGCTGATCGATTTGATTTATCGGCATTTAAAGGAGAATGGATATAAGAAAGCAGCCAGCGCGCTCAAACAGCATGCTCCTCAGGTTTCTCACCTTTACTTTCACTCTCTCTTTATTGTAGTATGTACACGAAACGGGTTCAGACTGCACTGAACTGAAATGCTGTGCGGATGTTGCAGGATTTTATTGAGCAAACCTGTAACAGTGTAGCATGTAACAGTAGCAACTCAGCAGGCAGGCAAGCGCGTTTTTGTGTGTGTGTGTGTGAGAGATCCCGTAGCTCATAGCTTCTGAGACCTGAAGTACCGGATGTCGTGCACATTTAAGTGTTTTTCCTAATGCACAGCCCTATCCTGATGTTGGAGTGGGTGTGTTAGAGTTGGGTTACAGTGCTTGCTCACATCTGGCCAGATGAAAATTACGCTCTGCATTGTTTACTAATAAGCACAGCTATTAATGTTTATTAATGAGCACAGCTATTAATGTTTATTAATGGACATCGTTTTTGAGAAATCAATTAATAAATAAAATAACTGAGCTTCTAATCTGTCAGTTCCTGCCAATTGTGTCATTAGTTAATTGTAGACTTTATAGTTTAAGGAAAGACTCACTACATTTTGAAAATATTTTTTTTTTTTTAAACCACATTTCATATAATTCTTTGCAAGTTGACAGTTTATATTTATTTTTATTTTTTTATTTTTATGTATATATTTTTGACAGGCAAATCTTCTAGACTTAATCTAGTTACTTTGGTACAAATTTACATACGTAACAAAAGCAAGAACCTAGTCTTTAGATTATTATTTTACAGTAACCCAGAGCCCTAACCACTGAGCACTACTGCCCACTACTGCCTGAAAAGTTTTCACACTGCCAAACACTCTAGAGACATACAGAATAACTGAAATGTTGGAAAATAGTTTATTTATATGTAACCAGTCTAAATCTACCGACTTTTTTTATGCCTCTGCCACAGAGTAACTGATGAATTTCGCTGTCTGTCTGTCTGAGATGATTGTTAGAGCGATATCTCAAGTACGAGTGGTTGGTTTATATGGATTATTTATATGATTAATGTAACTTGCAGATGAACTGATTAGATTTTGGAATTGATCCAAAGAGGGTCAATGTCACAGCAATGTCAAATGTCTCAAATAGTTTGCTTCAATACTTTTCTTCACATTTGAAGGCTAGTTTAAGTGACTTTCTGGTATATGAATTAGTGACTAGAAGGACTAAACTTGTTGGTGGAAGCATCCCTGTTAATGCGGTCAGGGTCTTGTATTGTTTGGTCATTCTTGAGTATAAAATCCAAAATAAATAACAGTTTTTCTGTAACATCAGTGTAATTAGGAAAAGGAATGAATATGTAAGATACAGCATCTCCGAAAAGTCAGGAACCAATGAGAGTAAAACTACATATACTTAATTTTATACTTAAGGTTTTTCTTTATTCTCTAAGCATTTTCTCATCCACTGTATAATATGTATGCAGACTTTGATATCTATTTGGCATGTTACTTGGCCACCATATTTTGGTTGTTTTTTGGACAACTGTAATGCAGGTCGTCTAGGTACTGAGATTTCTGGTTCTGAATACAGTAAAAAAAAATTTATTGTGGGCTATGAAGGAAGCTGATGTGCATACATTGACATGTATATAAGAAAACAGTCTTCAGGTTTTCATGTATATATGACATGCCATGATTCTGCCAAGTGGGGAGAGCTTAAAGGCATCATCAGTTATTGCTTAGTAAAGGATATTGCAGTGGATGAATGATCAATGAATGATCGGAAAAAGAGTACAACTAACAATTTTTGGCTAAGCTTGGTTTAGTCATGCTCTGTATGCAGTTGATTAAAAAAACTGAACAATGTTTGACAGGACCAAAATTGATGTTTGTACATGTTTTGCTTTGAAGGCAGTTACATTAGTGACGGTGCAAAGTCCTGCCATATACATATCTCTTAATTTGAATGATATGTTGTAATTTATTTACCTAATTTCAGTTTTGTTTCTGTTCTTTATTTTACTATCCTGTAGCAATTCAAGGCATTCCTCAGAAAAACTGTGACTTGGAATATTGCCTTTCTGTCTGTCTGTCTGTCTGTCTGTCTTTGTTTATATCATCCCAGCTTCCTGGTGGTCCAGCAGCAGGATCCTGCGCTCTCATTGTCACGGCCCAGTTCAATTCCCAGGCAGGGCGCTAACCCAGTCACTGAAGAGTTAACTCTCAGTGCTGGTCCCAAGCCCAGGTTAAATAGGAGGGTTGCATCAGGAAGGGCATCCGGTGTAAAACCTTTGCCAAATCGAAATATGCGAACCAAATGATCTGCTGTGGTGAACAGGGAGCAGCCAAAAGAACAACAACATTTGTATACATCATCCCTGCCCTGAGATTAGCTCTGCCCCTAGCCAGAATTACACTTAAAAGAAAACTTTCCATAAATGAAAACGTACAGAGCAAATTTAGTTTCAACGCAGCATGTGGTATCTATATGGGGATGGGGAAGTGTATTGCTGTTTAAAATAATCTATAAGAAGGCATATTGCACTTAAATGTCATATCATCCTCTCTCTCTCTCTCTCTCTCTCTCTCTCTCTCTCTCTCTCTCTCTCTCTCATTAATGGAAAATCATTTTTGTTGCACAATTAAATGAATAAGCTCAAAAAAGAAACTGTACATGGTGGATGTTGTATTTAATATCATTTATCATCTGAATCGTTTTGGTTTAATCTAGAATGACTTCTCATAACGGACTAAATCTGATTCTCTGCTAACTTTGTAGGTACAAACAGGGAATGTAAAAGTGTCACTCAGTGATATATTCAAGAAATGGGTGAGGTAAGAGATTGATTGAATTCCGTGATGTTAAGTCCTTGTCTCTTATGCTATAAAATGAGCTAAATTAATCGAATTAATATTTTACCTTTTGCAGTGAGGAACAGGAAAAGAAGAATGATGAAGTAAAAGCACCCCAGACAGGTTCAGGTAAATTGTATAAAACTTTTTTTAATATAATTGCATTTATTTGATAGACACTGAACAAAAGCTACTTGCAAAATACTTGCAAAGACTAAGCATCCACAAGTATAACAGAATGAGATGTGGGCAGTGATGGGGGCAGTGGTAGCTCAGTAGTGAAGTTGATGGAGTACTGTCCAGAAGTCTGAATCTCAGGTCCATTAATCTGCTGCAACTGCTCAGTTGTATAAATGAGATAAATGTAAGACAATGTGGATAAAGGCATCTGTCAAATGCTGTAAATGTAAATGGCACTATAAGGTTTCCTACACAAGGCTTCATATGTTGTGCTACATTGGGTATTTGGCAAAGGATTTAACATCATACAATACATTCAGCAGACTGCATAATAAAATCGGCTATTTATACTCTAAAAGTAGTCTCAATTTAGAATACGCTGCAGTTTTAAACAAAAATGCTTCTCCCATGGACAGAGAGATAGCATATTAGCTCAAACCCTACCACAGTAATGGCTTTTTTCAGCAGCACACAGAAACTGAAAGATTTCCACAAATACTTAAGGTATGTTAAATAAGATACCTTAGAGAATTTCAATCTGACCACAGTGACAGACTGAAGAGATCTGAAAAGATCAGATGTTTTCTAAACATCTAGAAACCAAAAATTTAATGCTATTTAATACCAGACAAGTAAGATAAGATAAGATAGAACTTCATTAATCCTGAAGGAACCTTTTTGCCAGAGACTGCTTCAGATTACAAGAAAAATAAATATAAATGAAATACAAATGAAAAATAAATGTAAAATAAAATGAAATAATGTATTTAAAAATATAAATGAAATGTAAAATATAAATAAACAAATTAATGAAATAAAACATTCTAGCCACTTTATTACGAGCAGTCGTTCATGTAATTATCCAAACCACACCCATCACAACGCATAAAATCATACAGCTCAAGAGCTTCAGGTCATTTTAAACATCAGAATAGGGGAAAAAAATGTAATAAAACAGAAACCTTGATAAAAATGTGTAGAAAAAAGAGTTAGTTGTTAAATACTGCCCACTGTTGCCATTTACAACAATGACCAGGGACCATCACAGCTTGCAGTATCTCCAGTGGTAGACTATTCTCAGCACAGGAAGGACTCTAGCATGGTAGTGGCATTATGATGAGGTGTGTGGTGCTGGTATGAGTTTATTTGGATCATGTATGTAGCATTGCAATGGATTCAATAAAACGTATAAAGCAAATCTCCTCCATCATTTTATTTATATTACATTTACATTTCTGGCATTTGGCAGACACCCTTATCCAGAGTGACTTATAGTTTATCTCATTTTATGCAACTAAGCAATTGAGGGTTAAGGGCCTTTCTCAAGGGCCCAGCAGTGGCAGCTTGGTGGACCTGGCATTCAAACTCACAGCCTTCTGATTAGTAGGCCAACACCTTAACCACTAAGCTACCACATCCCTTGTCCCCATCAGCACTGTCAAACAGGAACCACTGAGTAGTTCATTCCTGAACGTGTCTTTTTGGTGTCACTTTTGCTTGACATTTGGCTCCAGTGTAACCCCACAACATGGCCTATACGGTCTAATCCATCCACCTTAAAACCTTCAACATTGAACTTTCGTCCTTATTTCTAAATCAGATATCCAATTAGCATATTTTTTCTTTCCTTTCTCCTATAACATGGCATGGAAAAAGGATTTATTTGTACTCAGATTGCAGAAAGGCCAAGCGAAGAAAGTTTTTATTTTTATTTTTTTTATTTTTATTTTTTTTTAATTACTTTCTAAGAAAGTTAACCAAATTGGTAAGAACTAAGAAATGTGGTTTAGAGTCTGATTTAGATACTTTCACATACATCTGTACACATCAAAATCTCAGATAAGTGAGCCCACAGATAAGCTGTCCGCTTCAGAATAACAGACACCAGACACTGAATTCTGGTAATGCTGTGTAAAAAAAAAAAAAAAAGAATTATTGCTTCTGATTCATAAATAAATAAAGTTTAATGAATTATTATTGAAATTAATTTAGTTCTTGAAATGGGGCCATAGTTTCCTTATATGGAGATTCCTCCTTTTCAGGTTATTCCCAGACTAATCACTTCTAGAAAATAAAAAAAAAAAGAGTTTTATCACAAGCATATCACATGGTGCAGATGATGAACACTTTTGCTAGTCAGTACTTCTGGTTTGCACTAGCTTAAAAAAAAAAAAGATAGCATGTTTCACTTATTTTGATGTCTTTTATCTTTGATTTGTGTGGTTTTGATTTCCGAATAAGAATGGAAACTGGTTCAAAGAAATATGAACATGTCTCAGGAGAACCTGTCTCAAAACGTATTTAATTCAATATCCTTTGTTAAATAAAAAAAACAATTTATTTGCCTCTTTCTAGGCTGTGTAAGTGGACTGTGGGTAAAACAGTGGAGTTGTTCTAAAGCACCTCTGAAGCAATTTTTGGCACAAAATCTATAACAATATCAAGGAAAGTCTTGGGTGGGGTTTTTTTTTTTTTTTTTTGTTTTGTTTTTTTTTTTTTTTTTTTAACCACTGCACATTAAAAACAAGAGCTGGCAAACAGAATGCTTTCAGTTTATTTGAAGCAGGAGATCACGTTGGCGAGTAGCATTGAAGATGCTTTCTTAAATGGAAAACTGAAATTATTTGTGGTATTTTATTCTGATTAGCATGATTTGGTTTCTTTTTTAAAGTGCACCATCACCACGTTTGACATTTCTTTGTTTTTGTTCCCCTCATGTAGGAAAGTACCACTGTGTAAGATTTATTGTCATTGTTTTTGCAATATTGTGCTGATCTGAAATTTATTTTTTTTTAAAAAGCAAGCATTTATCATAATAAAATCCTATTTCTCCATTGACCTTACTTTTATTATTGGTAGTACTACTGATGTAACAAGATCCTTATCCCTATTTACCTCTGTTTTTCGCTCTCTCTGCCTAAACCAGAGTCAACCACAAATGCGGCACACAACACCAGGCCTGAGAAGAAGGTGAAATCCCCAATGATAATTACACCAATTTTTGCCCAATTTTGTCTTTACACCCAACAAAATAAATAACTTTACCCTAACTTTCTTTTTAGAAACCAGCTGCACCCAGAAATCAGAAAAGGAAAAGATCTGAAACGAAGACACATAAAATTTCTAGTGTTGTAGAAGACCACAAGAAAGGAGAAGACTCAGACTCAGACTCCAGTCTGGATATTGAGAAATGGAAGAGACTGGCCTTACAGCTATCAGGTTAGAGAGAGAGAGAGAGAGAAAGAGAAAGTACACTATTTATATTATATCTGTATTTGATAATAAAGGTTGGCTTTCAAACTAAAATTTCCCTAATTATTCGTTAAATGCTCCTACCAACAGAATGGTACATTCAGCATAACGTACCATTGCGAATGAACAGGTGATTTTAATAGCACTGAATATTAAAAAATGTCATTATGATAGTAATAATGCTCTTTTAATAGGTTATATATCTTTTGAAAAGTAATGATCGTTTGTCTGTACAGTGCATAACAAAATAATAAACCATTCTAACATTAGGAGGCATAATAAATACATTTAAAAATTATTAATACATTTAATAATGGTTTATTATTATTATTAGTTTCTCCGGCCCATTTAATTTTCTGGTACAGACCGAACCGGCCCCCCTTTAAAGAAAGGAAAAAATATGTGGCCCTCACAGAAAAAAAGTCTGGTTTAATGGAGGGACTAGAGTAGAGACTGACAAACTACAACGGTCAGTAATTATTTTTTATGTGCACCTGGTAGGTTTACTTGATGCTTGTAGGTTTATTTAAGCTAATAAACTCAATAATGAAAATCAGGACATTTATGCAAAAAGCCTATAAATACTGGCATGAGTTACACATTTGCATTGTTTGTCCCTTTGTTGTTTATCCTAAATGCAGCACCGTGATTCTAGTTGAATCATGTTTCATTCCTAAATGATGTTAGATCTGTCCTAGTTGAGATTAATGACAACGTCTACATGATGTGACATGAGGTGCTTGACTGAGGATTTGATTAGTCAGTTGAGGACTTCTGTGATGGACAGATGTTTAAACGGATGCTATTGGTATAGGATCATCACTTTAAAACTGAAAAATTTTTTCTGTCTTTTGTTGCCAGATGCTGACTTTGCAAAAATGGATGCTTTTACGAATTTTACCACAACTACTGCCAAGTCCACGAAGAAGCGAAAGCCAGCACAACCTAAAAAACAACCGTTACCCAAGAAAACTAAAGCTAAAACTGACAGCACCCCCACAAAAACTGACAAAAAGTCAAGAGCTAAGAAAGCTTTTAGCATTTGTGAATCCGAAAAAATTAAAATTCCCTCTGAAAAAGCCAGCATTACAGAACCTAACGTACAGAGTCCTGAAAGTAAAACAGCTACCAGTCTTTTACATCAGGTTGCGACCCCTAAGACAGCTGTAAGTGATGGACTTTCAGAGAGTGATGGACTTTCAGAGGGTGATGGAATTAAAGTAAAACGTAAGAAAAAGCATAGCCTCTCGAAATCTCATGACATGGAAACTCCAAGTAAAACAAAATCAAAGAAAAATGATAAAGTTACAACACCTGGAAGTTTAGAAACTCCTTCTAGTGTTACTGATTCTGATGAGAATGTCATTCAAACATCTCAGTGTGGTTTAGATTCAGCTGAACTTTCTGAACCTAACAGTCCAAAACAATCTAAAACGTGTGAGATGAAAGCTAAGAAGGATAAATCTAAAAAAAAAGCAAAAATTGTGGAGTCTGTAGGCATAGAGACCTCCTTACAAACTCACACTGAGGATGGTACTAGCTCCATAACATCTGACCAGTCAAAAATAAATCAGGTTTCAGATGTTAAGCCAGCAGAGGCTCCATCTAAGAAAGCTAAATCCAAGAAATCTAAAGAACGTCAAGAACCTGGAGATGTGGCCATGCTTTCTGGAGAATGTGAGGTTGAGGTTGACAGTCACTTCAACCAGCATCAGACTGAGACCCTGTTAGCATCAGTTAAAAAATCTGAGAAACAGTCTAAGAAAGCTAAGAACAGCTTATTGGAACCAAACGGGACAGAACAATCATCTAAAAAAACAGAAACTCAAGCTGGTATTAGCATCTTAGAACCGCTCAGTTTAGAGACGCCTTCTAAAAAGTCTAAAACCAAGAAAGCTTCAGAAGCCCATCAGGCAGATTCTGCATCTCAAAAGGCTGTTGTGGAAGTCAGGGAAGGTGAGCATGCCACAAAAAGCAGTTCTTCAAAATCAGATCATGTTGGCAGTATAAAAAAGAGTAAAAGAAAGAGAACTGACAGCTATGGAGAAAATCTGACTTCTTCAGTACCTGAGCACGTATCTAAAGAACAATACAATAGCCTCATACCTACTGAGAACAGCGCCGAAAATGAAGGCCAAGAAAGTGTTTTAGCAGTGGAGGTGGAAGGAACTCCAGAGCCGAAGAAGAGAAAGAAAAATAAAAAAGATAAAGAGAAGGAGAAAAACGAGATTGCTGAAAATGTTGAAGAGGTTCCACCAACACCACCACCAGAGGAGTTGGCAGATTCCTTGCCAAGCAGTCAGAAGAAAAAAAGTAAGGTGTTATGTTCTGGATATTTATTTGAAAACCTTGTCGCTTATGTCTTAGTAATAAAACAACTGTCCTTTATTAAATATGTCTCTGTATGTCCTTTTGATTCATGGTTTGCAGAAAAGAAAAAACATAAACATAGAGAGGAGGAAGTGCTACCGGTGTCTGATCCTGCTCCTGAAGAAGACTATCCAAAAAAGGTGAGACATGCAGTGAACAAATGTTGAGTCTTATGAAAGTGTGAATTTTTTTTTTCTCTGCCTTGTTGCCCAAACTTCCCAAAAACACATTCAGATAGTATTTCTACCAGACAATTCAGTTTGTGTGTGCCCGTGTTGTGCGTGCGTGTGTGTGCCCGTGTTGTGCGTGCGTGTGTGTGTTTGTTTCCCGCTTCATATCTCTACCAGTTAAAGTAGTCGTTTCTCTCAAGGTTAACAGGCGGTGAGTAGCGATAGCCACAAGTCACAATATACTCTGCAAGTTTAGAAAAGTCTGGTTTCAAAACTACAACCACTCATTTGAAGTTCAAACATGTTCGATGCCGCAGTTTGTGTTCCTCAGGGTGAAATATAATACTGAGTCTAGTGAAAATACAGAGAGGTTTCAGTGTAAATTTATCAGTGTTATAAAAAGAAGACAGCAAATACACAGAGTTGCAGTTTCTATCACTGAAATGCGTGTATGTATACACGTAGGTGCAAACCCTACAGAGGCAGTCATATGGAATATTATTTAACTTCAGGGTAGAGGATCTTTACTGGATTCATCAGTAGGAATATAAAATTAAGTTAAATGGTTAGCATAAAAGCATTCATTTCGGTGAAGAAAAAAAAAAAGGGTTTTTTTGGAAAAAAAAAACCAATAAGAAAACATGGGATTTTTTTTTTCCCAAGTTAATTGTTCCCTGAAAATTTAAAAAAAAAAACATCAAATCCTTGGAAAAAGGTTGCTATTAGGGGGAAAGGGGCCAAAAAATTTTATTTTTTAAAAAAGGGTGTTTTTGGTTTTTCTGTAATTTAGTGTAATCTCCCCCTGCATGTTTGTATACAGTTGATCTCTATTTTGGCTGCAGTAGTGAAAACGCACCAGTAATAATCACAATTGTGTTCTCCATATTATTCAGAAAAAGAAATCTTCAAAGAAGAAGGAGCATGCTGATGTGTCAGAACAGGAAACCCTTTAAAAGCAAGAGCTGATCCAGCCTGGAAATCAGATGGACAGAAAAATAATGATCACATAAAATTGTTGGAAATGCTGTCCTACATCATTTCAACATGGTGTCTGCCTGTGACAGTGTTGATGATTTCTAGAGAAAAAAGTCATTTTTTTTTGCTTGTCAATTTTTTAATGTTTTATTTTAAATACTGTTTAAAAACTGTTTTTATATACAGCCCTTTTTAATATGTGAGATGAAGATTATGCCATGCTTCGACGCTGTTTGTTTATAGAAGACTACTCATGAAAAGCATTCAAGCAATTCTCCAATGATAAAGAACCATACTCTATTAGATACAAATGACCTGGAATTTCTTTTACATTTTTATAAATGTAACTCCATATTTCTAAACTTCTGTGTGCGTGTGATTTGATTTGTGCTGATTTCAGAGTAATGATCCCAATCCTTTATACTTCAGGGGATGAAATTTATACAGTCATTGCCTAGGAGCAAGAATGTAATTGTTAATTACAAAACCCAAGAATGCACACCATGTAATTTATTCCTCTGATGATGAATAAAGTAGCACTGCACACTTAGATCAGGATTTCGGTTATAGCACATTCAATTTCAGCAACACACAAACTTTGAGTTAGGTCTTGTCTGTAGCATCAATTGAATGGGACATTTTGAGGGGAAAAAACATGCATTTAGTCTAAATCTAATATTCAGGGAAATATTAGCTGGCAAAGAATAAAACACAATGTTGTGGAACATCCTCTAGACAAGTTAATTCCTTTTATCACTTATGTTATAGCATTTGTAAACAGTCATTTTCTCACCAAACTCTGGTTTCTTCTCTCTTAAATTTAGTAAAACTTATAGAATAGTCACGTTTCAAAGAAACCCTTAAGCACAAGCTCCTCTGTCTTGTAGGCTTTCCCGTGGTGGAAAACTTAATGACATACAAAGTCCCGACTCTGAAGATTCCGTCAATAAATATTGCATAAACGTCTCCTAACAGAAAACTTCACCACATCAAGAGTATATGTTTTTTGCTGTTCAATAACACATTCTTTAAAAAAAAACACCTGTATTATTAGTCTTAGGTTATGTGCCGCAGTTGCCGTACAAGTTCCTAGGGAAATCGCTGATCTTATCGAAATGATAGCTTATTAAAATGAGTGTTAATATAATCCTGTGATTTGAATTAAAGACATCACTATTGTCATTGCAGCTGTGTAACCAATCACATTACGGTAAATGCCATATAAGGGATTTTAATGTATGGCTATATGCCATTTTTATGTCATCATATAGTCATTCTGAAACCATCAGTTATAAACTGTTTCTCAGGTTTAGTTTTCATTAGTGCTCATTAAAGCATGATGCCATATTTTTTTTTAAAAATCACTTATTACAGTAGAAAATGCGCTAGGATTCTCAGAGACTTTATATACATTTTGTTGTCCTAGATTAGTTAAAATGTACAGGAGTTAATATTAAAGAGTGGGGTAGGGGTGAAGGTGGGGGTGTAGGGGTTGGGAATCAAGGTTCGGTGAACAGACTTGCGATGATCGGAAATCGATTTTTATTTTCCGCTTTGTGATAAAATTTGTCTAATGGAACAATAGATGATTCATCCATCGTTTTAGATGTTCCCATACGGAAATGGAATATATTATGCCCCAACCAAGTCGACCTATTTAATCTTATGACTAAATCATCAGGACAAATGTGAGTGAAAATAAAACCATTTAGGGGAAGGAGGATGATCAACTAACCATGGTTGCAAGAATTTGTCAAACAACCACAGCACAAACTGTTTGCCACAAGAGTGTAAAGAGTATTAACACATTCCCTGCCTCTTACTGACAGCAGGCATTATCTGTGAGCGATGGTTGTATGTACAATAAAATAGGACAGTAAGACCAGAGCATCGACTGGGCTGATGAGTTCAAACGTGAATGTTTATGTATGGAAACAGAATGCGTCACATTCATTTTGAGGTTTTTCCAGGCACTGATATTAGTGCGTATGCATATGTGTGGGCTTTCTGTCATTGAGGTGAAAACTGCTTCCGTTTTATATTTCTCAGCAAACAGAGCACATCTATTTGCTCATAACAAATAAAATGTAAATTTAAAAAACATCCTTTAAAAAGAAACATCCTATCAGAAGCTCCAAGGATGTCCACAGGGATGACTACTTTACTATGCAACACGTGAAACGTGAGGGGAATCCCCTGTTGAGTGCTGAGAGCTGTTGAGGGTAGAGACTAGCTGGTCTTGTCGTAGGGGTTGATAAATGTTTCCATAGTTGAGGGAAGTTTTGCATCTATCAAATTCTCCACATGCTTTCCATTTCAATGGATTGTATTTACCACTACAGGATCTAATTTCTGTGATAGATTATTAAAAAGTCACTTTCCAAATGGAATGATTGCACACCCACAGATTTGAAATAATATTATGATTCATAACATTACAAAAATCTAATGGGAGGTGAGAGTTTAACCTAAGATCGAAAACATCACAATTTTTATTTTGGGAGTAATGTGTTTATTAATGTTAATTTGACCTCATGCTTTCATACTGCAGTATAATGTACTCTTTATATGTGTATATGTATACACACATATTCCCCTTCCTAAATTGCATGTTGTGTTGTAAGTGTGTGTTGGACAGATTGCTGTTAAACAGAAGAAAACAAACTGACCTTTTGACTGCTTTAAAGTAACCACTGTGTATTAACAAGTATGCGCAGTAATAACTAACTAAAACCCCCCACTGCTGGCCTCTTCTTGCTCATAGTGAAGGGCACAGTGTCAATTTCCCCATATCTACTCAGACCACCATCCCTTTCACTTTTATTCATATATGTCATCTGTTCCCATTCTGTAACTATTCAGGTATTCATTTTTTTCTAAAACATTTCTAAAAGAAGGTGTCACAGCATTTAAGTATAAGTTATATGTGAAACTGAGTGGAATTTTCCACTGGTGTTTCCTTTAAATCTACTCTAAAACTATTTTAGGGTCTCTAGATCAGTTGTAGGTATGACCATCTGAGTCTGAATCAACCTAACAACATTTACCAACAGGACTTTCCAGCCACCTTAATCATAATGCGTACAGGTCTCTTTCAAGTCTCTTTCACTCAGGTTGAAGGATTTTAGCATGCTAAAGTCAGGTTTTAAGACATCCATCAGAGGAAATATTTTAGCAAACAACGATTTGTCATAAACTACACTAGAAATGAATTTGAACTATGTTCAAGTCACTTATGTTAGTTCTTGTCCCAAGATAACTTGTCCCAAGAAGATGCCAAGATGAAGTGCATAAAGAATCAGGCCATACAAAATCAGAAAAAAAGAGTAGAGCTGATGTAACAGATTACAGTCAGAGACATTCCTGAGACATTTAAATGGTTGGCTGTTGGTGATAGTTAATCAATTAATTAATTACATTGACATGTGTTGAAATTTTGCAGATGCCCTTATCCAGAGGAACAGAAGTTCATTCTCATGATAGGTCTCTAGTTTAGGGATTAAGAATATCATGAACCTAAAAACCCTGTTGAAAACCCTGTTGTAATGTGAAAAACATTAATATAAAAGTATTATTATTATTATTATTATTATTATTATTATTATTGTTATTATTATTATTATTATTATTATTATTATTATTATTATTATTATTATTATTATTATTATTATTATTACTACTACTACTACTACTACTACTACTACTACTACTACTACCCGGGGGGCACGGTGGCTTAGTGGTTAGCACGTTTGCCTCACACCTCCAGGGTTGGGGGTTCGATTCCCACCTCCGCCATGTGTGTGTGGAGTTTGCATGTTCTCCCCATGCCTCGGGGGTTTCCTCCCCCAGTCCAAAGATATGCATTGTAGGTTGATTGGCATCTCTAAATTGCGTGAGTGAATGAGAGTGTGTGTGTGTGTGTGTGTGCCCTGTGATGGGTTGGCACTCCATCCAGGGTGTATCCTGCCTTGATGCCTGAGATAGGCACAGGCTCCCCGTGACCCGAGTGTAGTTTGGATAAGCGGTAGACAATGAATGAATTATTATGACTACTACTACAATAGAAAATTTAATAATAAATTTACATACAGTATACACTGACCAGGCATAACATTATGACTACCTGCCAAATATTGTGTTAGTCCCCCTTTTGCTGGCAAAACAGCCCTGACCCGTCATGCACTGTGTATTCTGACAGCTTTCTATCAGAACCAGTATTAACTTCATCAGTTTGATCAACAGTAGCTCGTCTGTTGGATCGGACCACACGGGCCAGCCTTCTCTCCCCATGTGCATCAATGAGCCTTGGCTGCCCATGACCCTGTCGCTGGTTCACCACTGTTCCTTCCTTGGACCACTTTTGATAGATACTGACCACTGCAGACCGGAAACACACCACAAGAGCTGCAGTTTTGGTGATGCTCTAATCCAGTTGTCTAGCCATCTAACACACCAATTTTGAGTACAAAATTTTCACTTGCTGTCTAATATATCCCACCCACTAACAGGTGCCATGATGAGGAGATACTCAGTGTTGTTCACTTCACCTGTCACTGCTCATAATGTTATGCCTGATCGATGTATACTGCAATAATAAAAGTCTGTCAAATGCAAGGAATCTTTGTAAGCAGAATTTCATTTCTAAATTTTCTAAATCAGTGTTTATAAATCTGATATATTTTAACATTACTATTTCATACAGAGCACGGCTTAAATTCCCTGAAGTTTCATATACAGTGTAATGAAAGCGATGTATAGAAGTCATTGTAAGACACGGTGTCAAATCGATGCGTATTCCCTGTGCAGGCGCACTGACGTGACGTCACGGGTCCTTCAGATTGATTCGGAGTGATTTGGGACTGAGCCGAAATTGTGTGAAGGTTAACGCTAAAGACGTTTCACTCGATAAGAAAAAAACAAAACAATCCCCAAAGCTGTAAGCGACAAGATAAAAAAAAAAAATACTGTTTCTAAAATATAAAATTGCGGACACTAATATGCTTTCAAAAATCTTTATTTTTATTTAGACAAGCTATAAGCTGAGGTAAACTAGCAGTACGTCAACGTAGCTAATTAAATATTACAGCTGTAACGCGCTGTATGAGCGTTACTCGTTAAACCTTATTTCATATGTAAATTCTATTTAAAATGGTTTTAGAGTTTTTAAATGTATTTTTGTGAATGTATTTTGAAGGCCACAATATCGGGGGCTTATGTTTTGTCGCAGCTAGCATGAAGGAGTTAGCAAGCGTTTAGCAAACGGTTAGCTAGCTGAGGAAAAAGAGAAGTTGCTGTCGCTGAAAAATAATCATTACTGAGCCTTTTTTGTGCACGTCTGAATTTAAATGCAGTTACTTTCAGTTACTTACTTTCTTGGTAAAGTCTGTAAATATTTATTTTGTAAGTGTTCTGTTGTCAAGTAAGACTACTAGGGATCTAAATTCATTGCTATTCAGTTTTTCATACACTACATTGCCAAACATTTGGGGACACCCCGCCAAATCATTGAATTCAGAGGTGGGGCTTGGGCTCTTAGTTCCAGTGAAAGGAACTCTTAATGCTTCAGAATACCAAGACATTTTGGACAGTTTCATGCTCCCAACTTTGTGGGAACAGTTTGGGGGTGACCCCATCATGCTCCAATATGACTGTGCACCAGTGCACAAAGCAAGGTCCATAAGAGTCCTGACCTAAACCCGATAGAGCACTTTTGGGATGAATAAGCGCAGAGACTGTGAGCCAGGCCAAAACTGGGGCGTCTGCCTTTTCATGCACATGAATGTAGTATGAAGTTGGTCTGCCCTTTGCAGCTATAACAGCTTCAGCTCTGCTGGGAAGGCTTTCCACAAGGTTTAGGAGTGTGTTTATGGGAATTCTTGACCAGTCCTCTAGAAGTGCATTTGTGAGGTCAGGCACTGATGTTGGATGAGAAGGTCTGGCTCACAGTCACCTTTCTAATTCATCCCAAAGGTGTTCTATCGGGTTGAGGTCAGGACTCTGTGAAGTTCCTCCACACCAAACTCACTCATCCATGTCTTTATGGACTTTGCTTTGTGCACTGGTGTGCAGTCATATTGGAGCAGGAAGGGATCATCCCCAAACTGTTCCCACAAAGTTGGGAGCATGAAATTGTCCAAAATGTCTTGGTATGCTGAAGCATTGAGTTCCTTTCACTGGAACTAAGGGGCCAAGCACAACCCCTGAAAAACAACACCTAAATTCAATGATTTGGAGGGGAGTCCAAAAACTTTTGGCAATATAGTGTATCTAATGTCATATTTATGCTTTATGATGTTATGAAATGTGTTATGATGTTTTAAATGTCTAGGAAAAATTTAAAAAAAAAAAATCAAATGAAGAAATTAATAAAGGATATTTCTTAGTATTCATGTTTCATCCAAGCTTCCATCTTCCCAACACTTACAGGTATACTTTCCAGTAGCCAGAAGATGTTGGGACAAGGAGCAGTGTACCGTGTGTCCAGAGGGGCCAGCTTTGCACACATCCTCAAGAGCAACATGACAACACTGGATCAGGCCTGCAGCTCCCCACCTAAAAACAGCTGAGTCACAATGATTAGTTTCTATCATTAGTTTCTATCCCTCCTGAGTATAGCATTTATTTCAAATCCTTGTACTTAGCTGTGAGTCCCTCTTGTCTTTCTAAAATGTTTCTGGACAGCAGCTTAAAATCTCTTATATTTGTTTGTTAGGTTGCTTGTAAGTTAACTTGGATGAACACACTCTAGCCTGCCTTCTAGTACATATGTGCTGACCCAAAATCACAGCCTGGTTCATTCATACAGTGAGACCAGGTCAGTAGCACTGGTATGCTGAGAATGGTCCCATCAGTTTTTTTTCCCTGGTTTAGTCTTGGCCATCAGTCAGCTCTCCCCAATCACACAGCAGCAGCCAACCAGGGAGGATGAAGGATATGACATGATTGATAGGGATTAGAGTGTATGCCATCTTTCTCTTGCTCTTTTTCTGGCCTGGGATTCAAACACCGAATGATAGAGTGGACGATTTTCTGTTACTTTGTAAAATCACTGTTCTTTGTCATTGTGATTGTGTCATGTTTTCTTAATGTATTCAGCAGGCACCAAACCGAAACAAATCTCCAAAGAGCTGATCGACAGGTACCGGAGAGGAGAGACTCATGCTGTATCTTTCCTGTACCAGCTCTCACAAGTTCTGCAGTTCCAGGTGGAGATGAAAGAGACAGTAACTACAGGTAGTTCATTTTGTACCATGTATTTATTTAAATATTTGAATAGATTGTGGAAAATAACACCACGAAGCAAAGTTTTTCCTGTAAATTTTCTTACCAGGAGGAGTAATTGGTTTCTACTTTGCATTCTGTGCTGTGATTGATGGAGTGGAGTATAAAACCGGGATGGGCATCAATAAGAAAGAGGCCAGGCTTAAAGCAGCTCAGTTGGCTGTTGAGGAGCTGCTTTCTAATCTGGAGAGTGATGCTGTCTTGCCCGATGCTGCTGGTAAACATGATCTAGTTGGTGGATTATTTCAGTGCTGTCTGTTACATTTATTGTCTCGATTATCTGCTGAGCAGCTGCTGCAAAGACAGTTTTACTTGTGTATTAGGTTGTATAGTGATTCAAAAGATAACAAAACATTGTACCTCATAACTCCTATTTGAAAAGTCTTGCGGACCTAGTTAAATTGTTGGAATGAAAACCTGAACCACATCAGCCCCTTGCAGATAAGACTGGACACCCCTGCTTTAGGCCATTAGATATCATTTGCTGATGGTCTTTCCAGTGTGTATGAAGGCATGGACATTGAATATTGGCCTTGTAGTGGGTGGATTAATACATTTTGTTCTTGGGGTGTGACACTGTTCTACACTCGTAGAACAATATACATGTTTGAAATTATTCTGATGTATGTTTTGTGGAATTAGGTTAGATTGGGAGGTCAAAATATAAATTCAAACTTTTCTGTTAACCAGATTATTTCATAATTGCATACTTGCTGAGGTGTTATGCCATTTAATGCATCTTCCTCTTCTTTCGGCTTTTCCCTTCAGGGGTCGCCACAGCAAATCGTCTCTCTCCACCTATCCCTATCTTCTGCATCCTCAACGCTTACACCCACTAGCTTCATATCCTTATTAATTCCATCCATATACCTCCTCTTTGGCCTTCCTCTTTGCCTCCTGCCTGGCAGCTCCATGTCCAACATTCTCCTACCAATATACTCACTCTCCCTCCTCTGAACATGTCTAATATTTTCCTATCACACAGAACTCCCGACACCTTTCTCCACCCATTCCAACTTGCCTGCACTCGCTTCTTTACCTCTTTCCCACACTCTCCATTACTCTGGACTGTTGACCCCAAGTACTTAAACTCCTGTACCTTCTTCACCTATTCACCCTGTAACCTTACTGTTCCACTTCCCTCCCTTTCATTCACACACATGTACTCAGTCTTACTACGACTGACTTTCATTCCTCTTCTCTCCAGCGCAAACCTCCACCTCTCCAGGTTTTCCTCCAAGTCTACAAACACACAGTGCAACTCCCTCTGACCATCCCTATACTTCTCCATCAAAATTCTCACAGCAAAAATTGCATATGTTGTGCTCTTTCTGGCCATGAAGCCATACTGCTGCTCACAAATTTCCACTACCTTCCTTAACCTAGCTTCCACTACTCTTTCCCATAGCTTCATTGTATGGCTCATCAACTTTATCCCCCTATAGTTGCTGCAACTCTGCACATCACTCTTATTCTTAAAGATCGGCACTAACACACTTCTTCTCCATTCCTCAGGCATCTTCTCACTCACTAAAACCCTGTTGAACAAACTAGTTAAAAATTCCACTGTTGCTTCTCCCAGACACTTCCAGACCTCCACCAGGATGTCGTCAGGACCAACTGCCTTTCCACTTTTCATCCTCTTCAAAGCCTTCCTGACTTCATCCTTTCTAATCTTATCTACTTTCTGTTCCACAGAATTCACCCCTTCTACTCTTTTTTCCCTCTTATTTTCCTCATTCATCAGCTCCTCAAAGTAATCCTTCCATCTCCTCAGTACACTCTCCTCACTTGTGAGCACCCTTCCATCTCTATCCTTAATAAATCTAACTTGCTGCACATCCTTCCCATCTCGATCCCTCTGCCTAGCTAACCCGTACAAGTCCTTCTCTCCTTCTCTAATGTCTAACCTAGTGTACAACTCGTCATATGCCTTCTGCTTGGCCTTAGACACCTCCCTCTTCACTCTGCGCTGTGACTCCTTGTATTCCTGTCTATTCTCTTCAGTCCTGTCCATGTCCCACTTCTTCTTGGCTAGCCTCTTCAGCTGGATACTATCCTGAACTTCCTCATTCCACCACCAAGTCTCCTTATCTTCTTTCCTCCTTCCAGAGGACACACCCAGCACTTTTCTCCCTGTCTCCCTGATCACTTCTGCTGTAGTTTCCCAGTCATCTGGCAGCACTACCTGACCACCCAGAGCCTGCCTCAACTTCTGTCTAAATTCCTCACAACATTCCTCCTTTTTCAGCTTCCACCACTTGGTTTTCTTCTCTATCTCTATCTCTATCTCTGACCTTTTCTTCTTACAGACCATCAAAGTCATCCTACACACCACCATCCTATGCTGTCTAGCTACACTCTCTCCCACTACCACTTTACAGTCACTAATCTCTTTCAGATTGCCTCTTCTACATAGGATGTAGTCTACCTGTGTTCTCCTACCTCCACTCTTGTAAGTCACTCAATGCTCCTCCCTCGTCTGAAAATAAGTGTTAACCACAGCCATGTCCATCCTCTTAGCAAAGTCCACTGTCATCTGTCATTCAAGGTTGGTAAACTTGCCCATCACCTCCCCATCACCTGTGTTCCCCCTCACCAACATGTCCATTAAAATCCGCTCCTATCACCACTCTTTCACCCGTGGGAATACTCTCCATCATCTCATCTAATTCACTCCAGAATCTCTCTTTCTCCTCTAACTCACAACCTACCTGTGGGGCATAACCACTAACAACATTCAACATCACCCCTTCAATCTCTAACTTCAGACTCATCACCTTGTCTGCCACTCTCTTCACCTCCAGAACATTCCTCACAAACTCCTCCTTCAGGACCACACCTACCCCATTTCTCTTACTATCCACACCATAATAAAACAGCTTGAATCCTGCTCCTATACTACGAGCCTTCCTACCCTTCCACCTGGTCTCCTGTACACAAAGTATATCCACCTTCCTTCTCTCCATCATATCAGCCAGCCCTCTACCTTTCCCTGTCATAGTACCAACATTCAGAGTTCCTATTCTCAGTCCTACACTCTTACCTTTCCTCTTCTCTCTCTGTCTGCTCACTCTCCTCCCTCCTCTACTACTTCAATAGTAGCCCAATTTCCACTGGCGACCTGCAGGTCGAAGGTGCCGATGGTGGTCGTTGTTAACCCGGGCCTCAACCGATCCGGTATGAAATTCAGAGTACTGACGTTTCGCATGGTTAAATTTGGCAATGTTTTACGCCGGATGCCCTTCCTGACGCAACCCTCTCTACTTATTCGGGCTTGGGACCAGCACAGAAGTCTCTGGACTGTGACCCCTATGGCTAGATTATGCCATTTAATGCATCATCTTTGAAAATGTTTAGTTGTTAGCGGAAACTGACACAGTGCCAACATTGTCCACTATCATTTGTCAGGTTATGTTGCTGTACTAATTGCTCTAAATGGAATTAAATTTTCTCTACTCACTTGTGGTATTTGGTATGCCATTGTGTTGTTCTGTGCATGTGTCTGGTTATCAGTGGGCCCTCCTCCTCTACCAGTGAAAGAGCAAAACTCCTTGGGGCTAGATTCCTGTCCTGCAAGGGCCATGATTGGTAACTGAATTTTTTTTTTTTTTACAGTGTGATTTATTGGTTTTGAATTGCAATAAGCGAGAACAAGAAACCTCTTCTGGATATTCTAGTCCAGGATATAGAGACTGCTTCTTATTTTGTCGGTCCAATTCAGAAAGAAAAGTCCCTGTTAAAGACCAGGTTCCCAGTGCTGTTAAGGAGATGTTCTCCAGGCTGATGGACAGTTATCCAGAATTCTCTGGCTGTGGAGCAACAGTAGCCGCATTTGTCATTCAATCTCGTAAGTTTCCATGGTCACATTTGTCTCAGTGGTGCAGTAAGCTAGAGACAGGTTATTCCTTTGGAGGAAAATGAATGAAACTACATTTTTAGGATCATTACAGCCTAACTGCTGTAGGCTAATTAGTTGCACGTTCTCAGCTATTCTGTTTTGAAACTTATTTGTTCCACAAACTAGGCCAGCACGCTTCCTGTCTCAGTGATGATATGTAATCTTGTATAAAGAAAAGTGAGCAGGTTTTTCTTCCTCTCAGAGGGGGTACTAGTCTGCAACAGATTAGAAAAGTTAATTCTTATTTTAAAAAAAAAAAAAAATCATAGCTTTGTCCTTATGTTCAGAAGTCAATACTGAACAAAACATCCTCCTTTTATGTGCTTTTCTACCTGCTGTTACCTTTACAAGAAATTTTGACTTCTATCTGAGTCAGAAGGATAAAGCAGCAGACTCTGTTCTGCCAAGTCATTTCAAAAACATGACTTATATTAAGTTCTACACACCAACATGTGGGACTAATAAGAAAGATAATAGTCTGAGAGCAGTTTGTATTGGACTTGAGCAAATAGATTCCTAAAACAGACAAGGAAATCATATATTAACATAGAAGCCACATTCTTTTTATATAATAATAATAATTTTAATTTCTTACAACCATGGTCTCATGCAAATAGATAGTATTTACATCACACAGCAGATATGAACAGAGCAGAACTGAGTGTTAGTACAAAAGGCTTCAATACCATACAGTTATTTTACAATTTGATCAAATCCAAAGCACCTACTTTTGAAAATAATAAACTATCATTATTTGTTTTCATGTACTGAATGTATTTTTGGCATGTGCAGATCTTTCAACTGAAACATTTTCTCACAAATTCGGCATGTGCATGTGACCACAGCTTAGCTTGCAGTGGCCTAGTTTCTCCTTCATTGTTTGTTAATGGTCTTTACTACAAATGACTGCAGTCATTCTAGAAAATTAAAACAGTTTATATTTAGCAATATTTCTTTAACCAGCTTATTTAATAATTTACTTCTGCAGTTTCATAAACATGAGTAATAAGAGACTTATTTTTGGGATTAAAACATTTGAGTGTTTGCCACAAGTACCCGTAAATGAGATTATACTTCAGTGATTTGCGATTATATTTCAGATTATATTTCATTTAATAATAAAACACTTCATGCTTTTTAACAGTTTATAGTTATCACTTGCGTTATAGCCAAAGTTCCCTCATCTCTCTTTCTCTCGCTTATAATGTTCTTGATAATTAATAAGGATTTTGTATATGCACTCTTTCTGGTACCAGAATATAACCAAAATATAACCTAGCACATATTTTATTGATAGACATATTATTTTTTAAATTAACCCTTGATTACAAGTTAATGTTTTTAGTTAGTTATTTTTATTATTAATTTTTTTTCAATATACTGATTATAATGTTGCTCAGAACTGTGCTGTATCACTCAACAGCAACTGGATGTGAAGTGGTGGCTCTTGGTACAGGTAATTGTAACACAAAAGAAAGTCTGGCACCTAACGGACGCATCCTTCATGATTCTCATGCCGTCGTGACTGCGCGGAGATCACTCATGAGGTCAGCTATCTAATTGTTTATAGAACATGCTTTTATTCTTTTTGACATGTGCCCAATTGTGTTTAGTCTTTCAGTGAAGCATTTGTTTAGCTAAAAAAACAGATTCAATATTATGGACAGTTTGTCTGTTATTTGTCAGTTTCTCTGCTTACTTTTGTTACAGTGGTGGAAAACACATCCCATTGTTATGTAAATTTTATATATACAACAAATTCAACTAATAACTCAAAAGAACAACCAAAGAACTCAACGATATATATACAGTGGTGTGAAAAAGTGTTGGCCCTCTTCCTGATTTCTTATTTTTTTGCATGTTTGTCACACTTTAATGTTTCAGATAATCAAACACATTTAAATATTAGTCAAAGATAACACAAGTAAACACATCATGCAGTTTTTAAATGAAGGTTTTTATTATTAAGGGAAAACAAAATCCAAAACTACATGGCCCTGTGTGAAAAAGTATTTGCCCCCTAAGCCTAATAACTGGTTGGTCCACCCTTAGCAGCAACAACTGCAATCAAACGTTTTCGATAACTTTCAATGAGTCTGTTACAGCGCTGTGGAGGAATTTTGGCCCACTCATCTTTGCAGAATTGTTGTAATTCAGCCACATTGGAGGGGTTTTTTTTAACCTTTTTAAGGTCATGCCACAGCATCTCAATCGAATTGAGGTCAGGACTTTGACTAGGCCACTCCAAAGTCTTCATTTTGTTTTCCTCCAGCCATTCAGAGGTGGACTTGCTGGTGTGTTTTGGATCATTGTCCTGCTGCAGAACCCAAGTTCACTTCAGCTTGAGGTCACAAACAGATGGCCAGACATTTTCCTCCAGGATTTTTTGGTAGACAGCAGAATGCATGGCTCCATTTATCACAGCAAGTCTTCCAGGTACTGAAGCAGCAAAACTGCCCCAGACCATCACACTACCACCACCATATTTTACTGTTGGTATAATGTTCTTTTTCTGAAATGCAGTGTTACTTTTACGCCAGACGTAATGGGACACAGACCTTCCAAAAAGTTAAATTTTTGTCTCGTCAGTCCACAGAGTATTTTCCCAAAAGTCTTGGGGATCATCAAGATGTTTTCTGGCAAAACTGAGACGAGCCTTTATGTTCTTTTTGCTCAGCAGCGGTTTTTGTCTTGGAACTCTGCCTTGCAAATCATTTTTGCCCAGTCTCTTTCTTATGGTGGAGTCATGAACACTCACCTTAACTGAGGAAAGTGAGGCTTGCAGTTCTTTGGATGTTGTTGTGGGGTCTTTTGTGACTTCCTGGACGAGTTGTCGCTGCGCTCTTGGGGTAATTTTGGTCGGCCAGCCGGCCACTCCTGGGAAGGTTCTCCACTGTTCCATGTTTTCGCCATTTGTAGATAATGGCTCTCACTGTGGTTTGCGAACTTGGGTTCTGCAGCAGGACAATGATCCAAAACACACCAGCAAGTCCACCTCTGAATGGCTGAAGAAAAACAAAATGAAGACTTTGGAGTGGCCTAGTCAAAGTCCTGACCTCAATCCGATTGAGATGCTGTGGCATGACCTTAAAAAGGTGGTTGATGCTCAAAAACCCTCCAATGTGGCTGAATTACAACAATTCTGCAAAGATGAGTGGGCCAAAATTCCTCCACAGCGCTGTAACAGACTCATTGCAAGTTATCGAAAACACTTGATTGCAGTTGTTGCTGCTAAGGGTGGCCCAACCAGTTATTAGGCTTAGGGGACAAACACTTTTTCACACAGGGCCATGTAGTTTTGGATTTTGTTTTCCCTTAATAATAAAAACCTTCATTTAAAAACTGCATGATGTGTTTACTTGTGTTATCTTTGACTAATATTTAAATGTGTTTGATTATCTGAAACATTAAAGTGTGACAAACATGCAAAAAAATAAGAAATCAGGAAGGGGGCCAACACTTTTTCACACCACCGTATATCGGTTTCTGGTTTTACTTCATGATAGTGTATATTAGGGGTTGGCAACCTTAGGCATGCATGCCGTCACTCGGATGGAGCAGCGTAGTGACTGGCAGACTGGCAGTAAGCGAGTTTTTTCAGTTGCATGGCAATTCTCAAACAACCATTGGCTGTTGCATGGTCACTTGGTCAAATAAACAGTAAAATGTTCAGTCATTTCAACCCTTCTGGACAGAAGATTTTGGTTTTGTTTCAGAAGGGCCTTGCTGTGTGTAGATCTTGTTTGCTGAACGTCGAGTGTTGAGCGCCATTTCACGACAAAACACGAGAAAAGTTTCAAAGATCAGACAGACAAGGCAGAATCCATCAAACGTGTCATATCCTGTTATGGGAAGCAAGCAAACACCTTCAAAGTCTTTGCCACTGCTAAAACCCAAGTGACAAAAGCAAGCTATAGCATTGCTCATTGCACTGCTAAATGCAGAAAGCCATTCACTGATGGTGAAAGAGGCTTTTCTCTGTAGCTCAGAATTTCTGTTTTGAAGGCTTACCAAACAAAGAGACAATAAAATCCAGAATAAAAAATATTCCCATGTTTGCTGTAGGTGTTCAGTGATGTATTGAAGAAATGGTAGGAAATGTTAGCTCGCAGCTAACAGCTGGGTTCCAACATGCTGCTGTATTTAGCATTGTGCTCGCTGAGAGTGTAGACGCGAACGACATACTGTGTTTGGCAGCCATGGCAAGATACTGTGATTTGACTGTATGAGAGGAGCTCTGCTTCTTAAAGCCAGTGTTCGAGACAAGAAAGGTGAGGACATAGCCATGGTGTTTATTTTGAGGTGTGAACATTTTGAAGAGCAAGAGATTGATATCAGGAAAATTTTGCCATGACAACAGATGGTGCATCTGCTATGGTTTGGAAAGGGGAGCGATCAGATTCATTGAGGAAAAACTTGGGTTACCCCATCATGAACTTCCACTGCATAATACACCAAGAAAACCTCTCTGCAAAGATGTCAAATTCATGTCTTAACGAGGTTAACTTTATAGTTGAGCGATCATCTCTGACACACCAGCAGTTCCATTACATTCCTGATTAAATGGACTGCACATACAAAGATATCCCACTCCACTCAACAATTAAGTGGCTACGGTGTGGGAAAATTTTGGAGCAGTTTGTCTGCTGCTTTAATGCCATATCTGCTGCTTTATTGGCTTGGCTTAAAAGGCCAAGTTTATCTAGAACTTGAGGATGGGAAGTGGGTCCCATTATAACTGTTTCTCACAGATATAATGGGACACCGGAACAAGATCAATCTCTGACTACAAGGTGCAGGTCAAACTGTTTTGGACATGTTTGACACATGGAGTATTGCATTATTCTCAAGCGATGTTGCCGCCAAAACTTTCCTCTTTTTCATTCATACAGTGGGGCAAAAAAGTATTTAGTCAGCCACCAATTGTGCAAGTTCTTCCACTTAAAAAGATGAGAGAGGCCTGTAATTCTCATCATAGGTACACTTCAACTATGAGAGACAGAATGAGAAAAAAAAAAAAATTCCAGAAAATCACATTGTCTGATTTTTAAAGAATTTATTTGCAAGTTATGGTGGAAAATAAGTATTTGTTCAATAACAAAAGTTCATCTCAATACTTTGTTATATACCCTTTGTTGGCAATGACAGAGGTCAAACGTTTTCTGTAAGTCGTCACAAGATTTTTACACACTGTTGCTGGTAGTTTGGCCCATTCCTACATGCAGATCTCCTCTAGAGCAGTGATGTTTTGGGGCTGTCGCTGGGCAACACGGATTTTCAACTCCCTCCAAAGATTTTCTATGGGGTTGAGATCTGGAGACTGGCTAGGCCACTCCAGGACCTTGAAATGCTTCTTACGAAGCCACTCCTTCGTTGCCCGGGCGGTGTGTTTGGGATCATTGTCATGCTGAAAGACCCAGCCACGTTTCATCTTCAGTGCCCTTGCTGATGGAAGGAGGTTTTTACTCAAAATCTCACGATACATGGCCCCATTCATTCTTTCCTTTACACGGATCAGTCGTCCTGGTCCCTTTGCAGAAAAACAGCCCCAAAGCATGATGTTTCCACCCCCATGCTTCACAGTAGGTATGGTGTTCTTTGGATGCAACTCAGCATTCTTTCTCCTCCAAACACGACAAGTTGAGTTTTTACCAAAAAGTTCTATTTTGGTTTCATCTGACCATATGACATTCTCCCAATCCTCTTCTGGATCATCCAAATGCTCTCTAGCAAACTTCAGACGGGCCCGGACATGTACTGGCTTAAGCAGGGGGACATGTCTGGCACTGCAGGATTTGAGTCCCTGGTGGCGTAGTGTGTTACTGATGGTAGCCTTTGTTACTTTGGTCCCAGCTCTCTGCAGGTCATTTACTAGGTCCCCCCGTGTGGTTCTGGGATTTTTGCTCACTGTTCTTGTGATCATTTTGACCATTTGATCTTGTGAGATCTTGTGTGGAGCCCCAGATCGAGGTAGATTATCAGTGGTCTTGTATGTCTTCCATTTTCTAATAATTGCTCCCACAGTTGATTTCTTCACACCAAGCTGCTTACCTATTGCAGATTCAGTCTTCCCAGCCTGGTGCAGGTCTACAATTTTGTTTCTGGTGTCCTTTGACAGCTCTTTGGTCTTGGCCATAGTGGAGTTTGGAGTCTGACTGTTTGAGGTTGTGGACAGGTGTCTTTTATACTGATAACGAATTCAAACAGGTGCCATTAATACAGGTAACGAGTGGAGGACAGAGGAGCCTCTTAAAGAAGAAGTTACAGGTCTGTGAGAGCCAGAAATCTTGCTTTTTTGTAGGTGACCAAATAGTTATTTTCCACCATAATTGGCAAATAAATTCTTTAAAAATCAGACAATGTGATTTTCTGGATATTTTTTTTTTCTCATTCTGTCTCTCATAGTTGGTGTACCTGTGATGAAAATTACAGGCCTCTCTCATCTTTTTAAGTAGGAGAACTTGCACAATTGGTGGCTGACTAAATACTTTTTTTCCCCACTGTATAGTCCACGCAGCACAGCATAGACACTGCTGTAATAAACAAATATATGAGCAAATACGTGAGCGGTGACTAAGTTTGCAGAACTACAGAAACTACTAGAAACCACAGCAGTGCAATATCATGAAAACTTGATATTCATCTGCTGGACATCTGTACTGGAGAAGTTCAGCTATCTCTGGAGCATTGCTGATGGTCCTTGGGTTAACATACCTCTGTGAACAGATATTCTCGAACATGAACATATTCAACCCCTCTTGCTGTTTAAGTGACTACATATAACCCCCAAGTAATGGAGTTCAGCAAAGACAAGCAGAGCCAGGGATCACAATGACTGGTAGGCATCTGTTTATTTGTGTAGTACACATAGGGTTGCCTTATCTCTGATGTGGACATTTTCATGATGATTCAGAATTCTTATATAGTCCTTTGTTTGTGGTTGATACACTTCAGAGTCCCTTTCTTATATTTGTTCTTACTTGGAAATTAGTTACTGAAAGCAGTGTTTTGAAATACATGTAATCTGTGACCCTATGAGGGATAAATTTGACAAAAATTATTGAAGTTTATTTCTGATGATCTTTAAAAGGTTGTTGTTGTGCATATAGCCTAGATTGCTGGAATAAATTTCTCGGTTTGTTAAATTTTTTTTCATGTGGTGTCATAATTAAACTTAATTTTGATACACTTATTAACAAGAACATTTCAAACTGGCACACTTGAAAATGTTAAAAAGGTTGCCGACCCCTGGTGTATATTATAGTCCCAATTAGAAGTGGGCTGTATGAAGGTTGACAGTGTCGTCTTCTTCTTTCGGCTTTTCCATTCAGGGGTCGCCACAGCGAATCATCTCTCTCCACCTATCCCTATCTTCTGCATCCTCAACACTTGCACCCACTAGGCTTCATATCCTCATTAATTCCATCCATATACCTCCTCTTTGGCCTTCCTCTTTGCCTCCTGCCTGGCAGCTCCATGTCCAACATTCTCCTACCAATATATTCACTCTCCCTCCTCTGAACATGTCCAAACCATCTTAATCTGGCCTCCCTAACTTTGTCCCCCAAACGTTCCACATGAGCTGTCCCTCTCATGTACTCGTTCCTAATCCTGTCCAATCTTGTCACTCCAAAAGAGAACCTCAACATCTTCAGCTCTGCTACCTCTAACTCTGACTCCTGTCTCTTCCTCAGTGACACTGTCTCTAAACCATACAGCATGGCCGGTCTCACCACTGTCTTGTACACTTTCCCCTTGATTCTCGCTGATATTTTCCTATCACACAGAACTCCCGACACCTTTCTCCACCCATTCCAACCTGCCTGCACACGCTTCTTTACCTCTTTCCCACACTCTCCATTACTCTGGACTGTTGACCCCAAGTACTTAAACTCCTGTACCTTCTTCACCTATTCACCCTGTAACCTTACTGTTCCACTTCCCTCCCTTTCATTCACACACATGTACTCAGTCTTACTACGACTGACTTTCATTCCTCTTCTCTCCAGCGCAAACCTCCACCTCTCCAGGTTTTCCTCCACCTGCTCCCTGCTCTCACTACAGATCACAATGTCATCTGCAAACATCATTGTCCAAGGAGACTCCTGTCTGACCTCCTCTGACAACTGGTCCATCACTATAGCAAACAGGAAGGGGCTCAAAGCCGATCCCTGATGCAGTCCCACCTCCACTTTGAATTCCTCTGTCTGACCTACAGCACACCTCATCACTGTCCTGCTCCTCTCATACATGTCCTGCACCACTCTGACATACTTCTCTGCTACTCCTGACTTCCTCATACAGTACCACAGCTCTTCTCTTGGCACCCTGTCATACGCTTTCTCCAAGTCTACAAACACACAGTGCAACTCCCTCTGACCATCCCTATACTTCTCCATCAAAATTCTCACAGCAAAAATAGCATATGTTGTGCTCTTTCTGGCCATGAAGCCATACTGCTGCTCACAAATTTCCACTACCTTCCTTAACCTAGCTTCCACTACTCTTTCCCATAGCTTCATTGTATGGCTCATCAACTTTATCCCCCTATAATTACTGCAACTATGCACGTCACTCTTATTCTTAAAGCACACTTCTTCTCCATTCCTCAGGCATCCTCTCACTCTCTAAAACCCTGTTGAACAAACTAGTTAAAAATTCCACTGCTGCCTCTCCTAGACACTTCCAGACCTCCACCAGGATGTCGTCAGGACCAATTGCCTTTCCACTTTTCATCCACTTCAAAGCCTTCCTGACTTCATCCTTTCTAATCTTATTTACTGTCTGTTCCACAGAGTTCACCCCATCTACTCTTTTTTCCCCTCTCATTTTCCTCATTCATCAGCTCCTCCAAGTACTCCTTCCATCTCCTCAGTACACTCTCCTGTACAAGTCCTTCTCTCATTCTCTAGTGTCTAACCTAGTGTACAACTCGTCATATGCCTTCTGCTTGGCCTTAGACACCTCCCTCTTCACTCTGCGCTGTGACTCCTTGTATTCCTGTCTATTCTCTTCAGTCCTGTCCATGTCCCACTTCTTCTTGGCTAGCCTCTTCCTCTGGATACTATCCTGAACTTCCTCATTCCACCAACAAGTCTCCTTATCTTCTTTCCTCCTTCCAGATGACACATCCCAGCACCTTTCTCTCTGTCTCCCTGATCACTTCTGATGAAGGTTGACAGTGTAATTCTGCTTAACATGTGAATCTTGTCATACCATTATACTGGTATGTAAGAGTTTTACATGAGAAAAAAATATATTTCACAAAATCCCCACAGAATTCAGTGCAACAAAGAAAAAAGAGTTTAAAAGAGGACTTGATTTGTATTTGTGGTGTCCACACTGGATGTTCTTGACAGTGAACACAGCCAAATGTCCCCATCACCAGAAAATCACTTCAATTCTATATCACAGACTTTTCTCTTGGCTATGCTCTCTTCCACAGTCCTGCCACTACTCAGTCAGATCAGAGCAGTGCCCTGTTCATCAGGGCACAGTTTTAAAGTTTACTTTCGTTACATACTAATGCAGAACTGATCTTTCATTATATGTCATTACAAGGGTCTGAATGAATAATGCACATAAGTCATTATTAAAGTTCAGTTGATGTTGTTTCTAATGTCAAATGTTTTAATACAGAAAATACATATGAATAAACATGGTCCTTTTGAAATTAAAGAAACATTACATTATACTGTGATGTATGAAGATAAAAGTTTTTGACCACTACTAATACCAGTGTAGTTACAGAAGTGTTTGTTCAATTTAGTTAGTAGAAATTTATTATATCAAGTAGTGTGCTGACGCTTTTGCTGCCTTTGTTGTGAAGAACAGAATAATGGCAAATGTTGATCATGTGTAAATGAATTAAAGGTAATTTTGAATTTATTTTGCAGGTATCTGTACAGGCACCTGTTACTGTTCTATAGTATTAATCGCTCTCTGGAGGAGAAGTCAGTTTTTCAGCTGGATGAGAACACCAAACTCTTAAGTCTGAAGACCCACATCACCATGCACTTGTACCTCAATCAGCTGCCCAAAGGAGCTGCCCAGATACCCTCTCACCTGTATGAAGTGACACACTCCCCAAACTTAGAAAAAAGAAAGTGATATACACTACTATGTATTTTTTGTAATGACATAATCACACTTTTAGTAAATATGTTTCTTACTGTTTTGAATGGTCCTAAATTATTATTTATATATTAGTTGTTGTCTTTTTGAAAATATTATTCTTTTGACTTTCTCCACTCTCTCTAGTCGCTTGAGCCCCCTGTCCATCTCAGCATGGGAAGTAAATAATCAGATTGGGCTACACGTGACTGTCGATGGAAAGGTCTTTTCAGTGTTCTCTTCTACACTTGACCAGACTGGATCTCGTATTATCAGTATGTCAGCTACTGACAAAATCATGCAGTGGCAGGTTTTGGGTTTCCAGGGCGCTCTGTTGAGCCACTTCATCGAGCCCATCTATGTCAGTAGCATATTCATAGGTAAATTCTGCACCTGAAACATATGAAACAATTACTTATAGTGATTTATAAACAACACACATTGTTTTGCTATTATTATTAGAAACAGAATGCGCATGCATTTCCTTCCATTAATTGAATACCTACAATTAATGTACCCAGTGTACTGTAATATCAGTGTACATTCATATCCTTGTCTTAATTCTGTTCATGCAGCTTATATGGTATGTGTACTTTAAACTTTTTTAGTAGCCTGTGCTTTGCTGTTTCTCATTGTGTCTTTGCCTTTAGGCGATGAAAGCTGCAGTGATGCACGTGGTATGGAGATTGCAGTAAATCAAAGAGTAGATGGCATCACCTCTAAGTTGCCCATGTATTACTGTGGATATCGGCCACATATTAGCCTGGTGCCTTCTGTGATCCCCACAGACAGCCAAAGCAACCAAAGAACTCTCAGCCTTAACTGGAGCCAAGGAGATGTTTCCCTCGAGGTTGTAGATAGTGTGGAGGGTAAATCTGTGGAGGGGTGAGTTTATCTGATTATCTGTCTATCTATTTTTTTCGTTACAGGTTTGGACATTTACCCAGCCTTTACAGTTGAGGCCAAAAACTTACATATACTTTTAATATTTTTATATAGACTAAAGGCATTCAAACTTAATTTTTCACAACCTCACACATTTTGTGTTGCCATGTATTTGTACATTTTGTGTATGCCATGATACCAGCTATTTTGATGGGTGATTGGCTGCTCTAAATGTTTATGGGAAAATGTTATGTCTGCATCTTTAAGATGTCAAACAGATAAATCTGTGAATCTTTGCTTTCAAAACATGAACTGAGATTTAAATTAAAGAAAGCAGAGCACTGTTGTTTATTGGACATTGGTTATTGGACCTTTTTAACATGTAATTAATTTTACAAAACACTAATCAAATGCCATTTTCTGCAACTGGCCAACTTAAGTATTTTTTATGTTTTATTTTGATGTAATGTGTACAGGATCGTTGTACAATCATTATCATGTCAGTACCTTTACCAGGAGAACACCCCCAGATCATGCTGCTGCCACCTCTATGCTTCACTGTTGGGATGGTGTTCTTTTGATTTAAAGCCTCACACATTTTCATCCGTACTTAGCACTGATCAATATGGCCCAACACTCTTATCCAAATGGTTGGGGATCAACTGCAAATATTAATTTGACTTTTTTATGTTGCTTTTGAAGTCGTCATCTTTGTTGAACAGCCTTTCAGGCTACTGGTGATGTAGGACTCCTTAATGGTGGATGTACATACCTTGGTACCTGGTGCCTCCACTTTAAGTGAACTTGAAGTTCAGCTGAAACTTTACATTTACATTTATGGAATTTGGCAGATGCTCTTATCCAGAGCGACTTACAAAAGTGCAGTACTTATCAAAGTGCAGTGAATATATCAACACTAGGTCACAGACTTAGGATACCATTAACCTAAAAGTGTGTCTGGAGGAATTATAACACAATTATTGTATAATAATAATAATAATACTAATATTAATAATAAGATTAATAATAATAATAATAATAATAATTTAAGTAATAATAATAATATTTATTTCTTTGTAAATTATTTATTTATTTTGTAAATAAATACATAAAACAAACAGGGAAAATAAGCACTGATTTAAGTTTCAAGAAGAGGTAGGTTTTCACCCATCGTTTGAAGACAGCCAGTGACTCAGCTGTTCAGATATCTAGAGGAAGTTCATTTCACCAACTCAGTGCCAGAACTGAAAAGAGTCTTGATGTATACCTACCTTGTACCCTGAGAGATGGTGGGACCAGTCGAGCAGTGCTATTAGATCTGAGGGAGCGGTGTGAGGATTGAGCTTTAAGAGCTTTAAGTAAAAGGGGTGCTGGTCCTTTTTTGGCTTTGTGGGCAAATATCAGTATTTTGAATCTGATGCGTTCAGCTACCAGAACCCAGTGGAGGTCTGCAATTTTTTCCCCAGGTTTTGGGCTAGAACAGTAAATGTTCTAATTGACTTGCCAGAAGAAATGTATGATAACATGAAATGTGTACAGCTGTGAAAAACTGATAGAATAACTTTTGGCTACGACTATACATGCTACATTAACCATGCTGTGCAAAGTGCAAGTATCCTAGAATCAAATGCATGATTTGTAAATTTATTCATTTTGTTTGCTTGCTTTAATGTAGACTGATATTTTAATTTGTTGGGACAATGGTGAAATAATTAGCTGTCCATGTTAAATAGAGTCTATATGAGCTGTTGGTGCTTTTCGTGAGTCTGGGGGTGGAGGGGGGACATTAATGAAGAGTACCAGCAGAGTGTCATGAGACAGATCGACTATGGTCAGATTAGGTCTTTCTTTTATATACAGTTACTGAACCATTAACTGGTTCCTTTATTTGTGCTTTAATTATCTCAGTTTTGATCAACATATATACCTTAGGATATGTCAGCTCAAATTGTTTATGTGCATGACTCTTAGGTCTCCCTTTAAAAGTGGTCCTGCTCTTGCAAGTCGTCTGTGTAAAGCTGCCATGTTGAGTCGTTTCAACATGGTAGCAAAAGCGGCACAGAGAGAGGATTTGCTAGCTGCAGTTTCCTACAGGGAGGCCAAGGTACTACATGATATAGAAAATTTTTTTCACAAATGTGTTTTACATATGCTTGACCACAGTATGATATTTTACAAATTAGCAAGATGGTGTTCATCTTTTGGATTAAAAGGTAACTTGGATCTTAATTGTCTGTATCTGTATTGGAAATGTAGATGATGGCAAAACGGTACCAGGAAGCAAAGAGCGTGCTGAAATCCTACTTGGTCATGAGGGGCTATGGACAGTGGGTCGAGAAACCACCCATCAGTGATCACTTGACAATGTGAAATCCAGTCCACAGATGACAGTCTCAGCTCTGAAGCACCTTTGGAAGAAAGGTTTGAAAATTCATAGACAGTTTGTTTTTAGCCCCCAAAAGGGTAAAAAAAACAAAAAACAAATTTGGAATAAATATGAAAAACACATAATTTGTTATGTTAGCAAAAGGTTCTTTATTCAATTCTGAGTTTTTTTTTCCTCCCTCATATCTTTTCTTCTAAAAGTGGTAAGTTGGTCTGGGTGCGATATGAAAATATAAAATCAACATTATAACATCAGTCTTGTGTATTAACATCAACACTTTCCTTAGCATTGTTGTTGATAAGTACTTTTATATTAAGCAATTGATTTGATTTTGTACCAGTTGCTTTACTTTCCTTCTTTTTTCTGCTAAAATCCTTCAATTCCGAAAACAAAAAAACCTCCACCTGAATGAAAATGTTTTTCATATGTTTTTCATATTATGTATTGTGCCCTGAGATATTTTGACCCACCAGTTTGGTCTTTCTTTTCCTTTATAATAATAATAATTCAATTTTTTGTTCACTGAATGAAAAATTATGTGGGTAATGTTTGAAATGTTATGTTTCCAAGGCACTTGAAAAGAGGTGAAACAATCTTATCTCAAAATTGTTTGATAAATAATACGAAATAAAGGTAAAAAGCAAGCTGACTCATTATTTTCATGACTTTTAAGATTTCATAGTATTTTCAGATGTTTCTGTTAGAATTCTATTTACATTCAATTTTGTTTGCTTTTTAATCAGCAAGGTAAGTAAGGTAGTGGCAGGGTAGGCGTTTCTTTATGAAGTGGTGTTGCTAGTTTCGAAAGGTTAGGGTCTGAGGCAAGCACGTCCTCTCTTGTTACTAGTAGTGCACAGGAAACCTCGACTTCCTGTCAAAAGTGACTGCTACTAGATGCCATCAATATTTATATGCGAAAGAGAGAGGATCATAATTTTACTATTGAAGTCACTTTTTGCTTGCAAGTGAAGAAGAGTTGAGCGTGCAAAGGTAGCTTTGAAGATTATAGTTATATTAATATGTTTATACATATTTTTTGCTGCATATAACCAACTTTAGCTTTTGTTCTTTAGGGCATGTGTGCTTTTGCTTTATGCATGACATTTTCCTTTAGCTTAGTGCCCTGCTGTGTGTGTATATGTGCAGAGATGGAAAATAACTAGCTTGTCATAGTAATGATTTATTCTTTATATATTTGTATTGCTGCTTTAATTTTGTCAGTACTTTTGTGCTGCAAATGTCTTAATATTCTGTTACTATTAATGAACGCTTTAAGATCAGCAAATGCAATAAACCATGTGCTGGTTAAAAGCTGCTTGATTGTGGTGTTCTTTTCTGCTAAATAATGCCTTATAGAAGGCACTGTATAAATTGGTGTAGTTCATTTGTACAGTAAGCAGTTTTGCATTTTCATACACACACACAAAAATCAACCCCCACTAAGTGGATTAGTGTTCACCATTACATTTTCATATATGATCATGGATGTAACCTTTTTTGTGTTATTGGTTATGCTTGGAACTGTCAGATAACAAAAGACTTTTTCCTCTGAAGTCGATTACTCAATCCTGCTGATAAACAATCCAAGTAGCAATGTTTTTGAAAAACTGAATGTAAGTGACCTATAAAGCCTTCATGAATTCAGGTTTAGTACTCAATGCTTGTACAGTGATGAATATTATTAGCCGTGGTGGAGTGCTCTTAGTGTCACTTTTTGTTGCTGCACATGTTTGGAGGGGAAAGATTGATCATAATATGATGTGGATACACACCCACATAGTGACTTTTACATTCATGTGGAAATGTAAATTTTTTATATATGTGACAAAGATGGGTAATATCCATGTTGCACAGAGCTTATAATTGCTCACAATGACAGATGTTGGAGCCTTAAAACCTGAAATAAAATGGGCAAAAAAAAAATTCTTGGCTGTCATTAAGCCTCCATTATAGAGGCCTAATGTTTGCCAATTTCTTATTTCCTTTCCTCTCTCTAGTTGTATGTGGCTTAGTTAAAATCATATGAAAACATTTCCTGTACAGGTTTCTCACCTTTGAGAAACCAACATCAAACATTTGTAAAATGCAGTTTTGTTGTGGAGTAAATACACACAGGTAGTTTTTCAGCCATTTAGTAGTGGTAGAAAAAGTGACACTTTAGGGGAAGCTGTCAGTTTCTGTGTGTTTACCAAAATCATGCACTTAAAGTCAGTGGACGTATTATTTTCCGGTAATGTTGATTCTCAGGCAAATTATATTGTTCTATGTTGCACTGATATAGGACAGTTATTTCCCCTGGAACATAGTTGACTCATTCACAACATATGAATCTTTGTGAAAGTAAGACTGAGAGTTACAAGTCTTTCTTGTGCTTTTGTATAATAGGACTAGGCAAAATAAGCGTTTTGTTCTGTGCTGAGAGTTGTAGCTTGACTTATGAGCTGTGTTGGACCTTGATGTGTGACGTATGATTAGCATGATAAAGGATGTGTCCAGATATGGAAATGGTGGGCATGAGTGTTATTGGTAAGAGTGGGTAAAGGTTTTCCATGTCCGTGACTTGTATCTACGCACAACCTTTGTATGAACTGGGGACTTTCCTTTTTAAGTCATTTTGATGTCCACCTCTCAGTGGAACAGCTAACAATTTCTTGGACTATTTAAAACTTGTTTTTTTTTTTTTTTTAAGGAATTTCCCAAGTGAAACTTTGATAATCCACATGTGTGTTGATACTTAGGTACCTAAAATGGCATGCCTGTGTAAACTGATGGAAGAAGGTCCTACATTAAGTTTAAGTAAACACAACTCAAATTTATAGAACAAGCATATCTTTATTTTATCTTCAGATGACAAGCATTTTAACATTACATATTAAATATTTTTAAATAAATATATAAATAGATAAATATCTGCACATCCTACAAAAGCTTATGTTAAAATTTTAGTGCTTCACAAAAAAGCGAGAAAGAGAACTTTTTTCACAGAATTTCTTCATGGAAGTTACATTCAGTAGCTGTTACTACAAATCAAAGCTAACATTAACGTTTTCTACTACTTTTGCAGTTAAGCATTATCTTGGGATTCCAACTGCTGCTCATCATTTGCACCAGATTTTTGAGGTTATCGATGAATTCTTTATATGACATTTCTGCTGGGTTTTCTGATTCACAGAAGCAGTGTTGAAATTGGGCTTCTCCCTGAAAAGAAACCAAAACAAAAAATTACCATTAGAGTGAATTTTTGCTTGTTTATAATGGATTTCCTGCAAAGACTGCTTTAAAATCTATAGTTTTGTATAAATAAATAAATAACAAAAACAACAGAAAAAGCTTACTGTATCAGTTGCATTAAGCAGACACTCTATGTTGTCCCTTGCCCTGTGGACATGTTTGAATGGCCTCGAGCCTTTTTCAAAGCACTCTGTTGCAACTGTTTTCAGCTCTAAGAAGGAGCATTGCAGAGCTTTGTTGGTGCACTGAGGAGAGAGAAAAACAAAAAAAGGTATAAGAACACCAGTTGGAAAAAGATAACTATGTAGAATTGTCCCTTGCTCTCTGTTAAGTTGAGCTGATTGTAATTAATCAGTGAATTTTAGAGCATGATTTCACTTTTTCTTTCCAACTGCCCTCATTCATTTTCAGAAAACAGGTATGAGAACTCTCTGCTAACTTAATGCTTGTCATTCTTGTAGTAACGTTCTTCCTGTATGACTTCTCAGGAAGCTTGTCAGAAAGCAATTAATAGCAGAGAAATATTAGTTGCTTACCCCACTAGTGCCAGAGGGACTGTAGAAAGTTGAATCAGATTCATTCTGTAATAACATGAAAGGTGACAACATTAAAATATGTCACAGTAGAGCAGTGAATAATATAAATGAAATAAATACAGTTATGGTAGACATAACAGTGAAAAACTTACACAGGTACTGTTCTGTAGTATTTTTATAGATCCTTGTACATCTTTGAGTACATGATGAGCATTGATGTAAGCTGAAAGGCAGGGCTGCAGAGTCACGGTCAGCAACAGAATCCAGTGTAGAGTCATGGTGTCAGTTTAATAATTCCTCTTCGGTGTTGTCTTCAGTGTAAGTGTGAGAGATTATAGTCAAGTGGCTCTATATTTATAGTGTCTTTGTGGAAAATGAATGGGTGGGCTGAAACACTTTAGATATTAGCAAATGCAATCAGCTGCCATTAGGTTTTTTTTCCCTTTGAGTTGGGATTTTCTTTCACCCCCTCCCCTTTATGTGTGTATGAGAGAGAGAGAGTGAGTGAGTAAGGGGAAAGAGAGAGAGTATGTGGTCCATCTAGAGGAAGATAAAAAAAACCCCCCCTGCTCTAGCAGTTGCTATCTGACAGAATTAATTTGACTGTGTTTTGGTTTAGGTAAATGTTTCATGATATTAAATTATCTGTCCTGTTTGATGATTCCTGTTTCCTACTAATGTCTTCTGATGTGCTGGCACTTGTGCTAGATTTGTAAATGACAAAGTTAATAAACAGGCCCAGATACGCAGGTGTGTGTGTATGTGTGTGTTTTTGTCTGACAAAAATGGGGATTCCCCCTATCATGGGAAACCCAGCTTCTGGAGTCCTCCACTTAGTTAATGAGCAAAAAAATGAAGTAAAAGATAATGGGAAAATGGGAGACAAGTAACCCCTAATCATTTTTTAAAGGGCCATATATTTTTCTTGCTTTTGCTACGACTTCTGTCTTTCTTTTCTGAAGCATTTTGTTTTGAATTTGATAGAGGCTTTGGACACTTTCTCTTTACAGGGTTTGTTTTTACATTCTTGATTTCTTTTGTTTTGTTTTGGTTTGTAATAAATGTTGGCAGTAAGCACAACAAGATTAAGAATTAATTGTTGTAAGGTTTAAGCTGATAAGTGGCATTTCCAGTTGTCATGACTTATTCCAGATATTTCATTACGGCCTTCATTGACACATTGTTTGAATTTTAATATTTTGTAATAAATAGGCATACATTGTAGATAGTGGGGCTAGTAAGGGACAGGGTATGGGTAATAACTGCTCAGAGAGATCGTTCTAACTGGGAACGCTGATTAGTTAGCAGAGAGTTGAGTCTGGTTGTGTTCTTAAAAACAGTTACATTTTTTTTCTGGGTGTTACCAAGGATTTAAAACAGTATTGTTCTAAGTATAGCTTTTGGAACATAATAATATATCTGTAAAGATTTTTCCATTATCACCTGCAGTACTTAATATTTTCTAGAGTCTTCTGGAAGCTTGTCCTTCCCAATCTCTTTTGGAAAGAGAAATCTCAATCAATAATTGATCACACTGTTAGTTTCTCAGGCTGATGTCTTCTCTATGATAAAACTCCTTTTAGGCAGCTATAAATGAAAAGTGCTTCACACATGGCGATGTGAGCACATTATTGTTTAATGGGTTAATTTACAGCAAACTATACTGAGAAACCTGTGTGGTTATCAGCATACCTTTACTAGTCATGTTTAGACCTTGTGTGATTTGCTGCAGGTATTTTACCAGGATACCCACATTCATATTTTCCAAGAGTCCCATTACACCGGATTTGATGTAGAACAAATATATAGATTTTGGCATTTCCAGTTGTCCTGACTTATTACTTCCAGATATTTCATTACAGCCTTCATTGACACTTTTTTCTTTATCACCTGTACCTTCTATGTTTTTGCCATATTTTTAGTGTCTGCTGCTAATTTACACACAAGTTTCATGATTTCACTTAACGTCTCCTTCATTTCCAAATCACTCCACTATCTAGATATTACTGCTACTGTTCTTTTCTTCATGTTATTGCTTGGCTCACAAGCATTGCTGGAATAACTCACAAAGTACTGCATTTCACACTTTATAACTGGGTGATTTTATCATATAAATATGACAAAAAAATAAAGCTTATGTTACAGATAAATAGCAGACTTCTTTATGGCAGAAAACGTAAAAGATCAGTTTACTACAAGTTACTGTAGGAAAATCATATACTGACACATGACTCTCCTCTATGAATGCTGTATAAACCTCAGGTTAATCCTACCCTGAACCCTAGGATCATTTTATGCGATTCTTTTTCACTGAACAAATGCTCATAATTGATTATAATTTGTCTAATGAAAATGGAATATTTTGTCATTCATGAAAAGCTCTTGAGGGGCCAGAATACTATTTTCCCTAATCTGAAGTGCATTCAGGTACAAAAAGGCAACATGGAAAATGTGGCTTTAGATGTTCATGGGACATCCCAACTGAGTCATATTAACCTTTGGATGTGATGCATAGTAACAGGTATTTATCTGGCCACTTGTAAAGTTTTTCTCCTAAATAAATGTTCTTTAAACTCCCCAGAAAAGAGTAGCATAGGCTCTAGTGCCATATGATATCATTAGTCTAAGAAAACTAGAGTAATGAGTAATGAATACATATAGAGTTAGAGATGATGTAACAGGATGAGGTAAATGTCCCCAGCGAGGCCCAAGTGTGACATGAATTTGATTATTTTCTTATAACGGCACTTTAAATGTTTAACATTAATATTAAAGGTGTTCTAGTCATTAAATGCTCCACTCATTTGTCTACAGATCATTTATTATTGAACAGTATTATACTTTTCAATCAATTACAGTTAAAATTAATGTTGTGGAACATTTGTTTATGAAACCAGAAAAGAAAAACCAGAATGATGCAAAGTGCTGACACTTGCAACTTTGTACATAAACACTATATACTGAAATTATCCCCTTACTTTTAGATAACAGTTTCTCTATATCACCAGTGAACTATTTCTTTTGTTAAATAACATTTAAAAAAATAAATAAATAAAAAAAACTTTTTTATTAGGCTTAGGACAAGTGAAGCATCTGAGGTACAAATCCTTGTCAGTTAAGCTGCTACAGTAAAAACAATAACATATTAGAACAATGATATCAATATAAACCACTGAAGCCAGAATATTTGTTGTAGTATACTTGCTGTTATTGAAATTTTATCATCCTATCCATCAATAAAAACCTCCAGAAATCACCAAAAAACCTACTGCAAGTTGAGATTTTGGTAGTAAGAACCCCTTTTGTGTACCAGTGACAGATATGATCGAGTTTAATAGCAGTTAGCTAGTCAGTTTGCTATTTGAAATGGGTACATTTCAAATGACTTGTGTAAGTATGCTTATCCTGGTACTTTTGAATGCAGACTTTAAATAAAAGGGTTGTCAGCATCCTATACTATTTTAAGGTTTAAAAAGATGATATCTTACACAGTTTATTGGTCAAGGTAGTCTTTAATAGTTGTATGTTAGGGTTACCTTTGCTGCCCTTTGAGTGGAAAAAAAGTGAGATTGATGGAGGACACTTAGTGAGGGAAAAGCCCTTTGGCAGCCTGTAGAAGAGTGGGTGTCCTGGGCTAATCTGTGTCAGTGGTCTGCTGTAGTCATGGAACAGCATTCTTTACATTTACATAATGCATAAACGCCATTACTCAGGCTCAACTTGAAATCAAGGCGCAATCATGTAAATTTTGAACACCACGCTTAAATATAATGTAAGAAACTAGATAGATCGTTTAAACTGTTATTGTGATCATCTACCTTTTGGGGGTTTTTTTTACCAAGGAGAAATACATTTATATCATTATGTCTATTAACTTAAGCTATCCAGCTTTTTCTAGTTTCAGAGTTTTATTTTCATTAAATAGATTCAAATTCAAACATATATGCTTATACTACAGTACAAACATGTTTGTTTATTGTGAATCAACACATTATACTCTTGATCTGTTTAGAATTAGTTTTATGTTGTGGAGGATCTGAGAAATAAGTTCTTTCTTGCATTCGATTAGTCAAAAAGTGATTAGTTCTCCTTCACCTTATTAATGTCTAATATTTTTCACATATCTTCCACATTAAACAAATAAAATGTAATTGTTGCCATGTTATAGTTTAAGAGGAAGAAAACGCTTCAGGAAATGCAGTTATAGGAAAATATTGTTGTGCATCATACCACCCTGTCACTACCCTTCCACTGAGCATTTTGATGTTAGTGATAAACAACACACTTCCTGTAGCAGAACAGTGAAACCGTGAGGTTAAGAATTATATAATCTAATCTGTAATTTACATTTGACAGAATGATTGACACTCTTGCATTTAATACTTTGTGTAGCCACCCTAGGCCTACACGACAGCAATGAGGCTTCTCTAATAATGCTTAATGGGAGCAAGGAATCTTGCACATCTCTAATATTTATCCAGGCTCCTACAATCTCTCTCATGGAGTCTCTTCTTTAGCTCACCACACAGGTTTCAGTGTGCTTTAGGTCACTGAGCCAAGCCTTTACTTTACCCTCTCTACTCAACCTCTAAAATTTGCTTTAGAAAAAAAGAAGCAAAAAAAGCCAAAGAGATGTATTTGCAAAATATCTTTATAGATTTATATGAATCTATGGTACTGAAATCTGGGCATTTTGCTTGTGCATCTGTGCTTATATATTTTGTTACTATTTTTAAACAGCCATACATATTTACCTATACACATTTAAATATTTTTTTCTTGGATTACCTATTACATAGCTCTGCCATCATGTGGAAAGATAACAGTAAGATTGAAAGAGGGCAGATGGGCAGGGAAAAGCCCTCTAGTACATTCAGAAGAGTAGCATCTGAATCACAAGTGTCATTTTGGGCAAAATGGGCTGCTTTTGACATGGAAAAATATGTTACGCATCTTTGGGGTTTCTGCACAAGTTGTCTCTATGAAGTGGTTTTAAAATATTTTTTAAAAAACAAGATTCTATACACTTAGCTCTATAGATATGTGGCATCTTCACATTTGAATTGTAATTATATTACCCGCTTTATGTTGTTTATTAGCATATTCAGTAAGAACCCAGCGTGTTAAATTGGTAGTTTACAAATTCGCCGCTGCTTCACAGCTCCAGCGTATTATCATAGTTATCATTTGTAATCAACAGCTTTCTAATGTTTTTCAAACAGCTTTCAAGCAAAAATGCTACCAAGTCCTGGATTGCATAAGAGTGTTTGTGGGAGTGGGCATGAATGGGGTTAAAAAAAATAGTTACTCCCACCTCTACCTTTTGCCACTAAAATGTTTACAGACATGGCAGTTTTAGTGTATCCTTGCTCAGTGATGCAAGGAAACCAATACATGTCCATAAAGTGTTCATACATTGGGTAACGTAGCACTATTTATAATGTATTTTTATTTACAAAAACTTTTTGAGTTAACAAGTGTTCATTCCTCCTTTGTATGGAGACATTTGGGACACCCTGTATGTACTTAATACAAGGTATATTTTACTTACAAAATGTCTGACCGCAATCTTAGCCATGTGGGGATAGTAAATATTGGGATAAAGTTATTTGGTGAGTAAAACATTTCAGTCATATACAGAAGCCTGTGTTTAGAATACTTGGGTGACAGTTTACAATGCTGGAAAAGTACGTCAGATGGATTAATATTTTTTAAACCAATACATTGCTGACCAAATATATTCCTTTTGATGTCAAGAGTGAATAGTGTGAATAGATTTAGGGGTGAAAGTAACATTAAATTAATAATGCGAGTAACTCAAAATCTTCCTTTCTGATTTCATTGGTGTTAAAATAGCTTGGATTGAGATGTCACTTGCTTGACTTAATACTTTATTTACTCCTGTTTCTTAATAGTTAAAGATGGATTAGTTCTGGCCAGCTGAGAGATCTTCCAGACATTCATCAAGCCTGGTTTAACCAGTTGAATAATTTGGTTGGTAACCCAAATTATCTTTTTTCACTCACTTTAAAAATACGTAGGATTTTTAAGAAATTTTTTTTTAAACATAAATGAACAAGAAAAAAAAAATCAAGGAAATTAAATGATAAAATGTATTGAAATTATATTAGACTAGGTTGGATCAGCATTAAATTTCTAAGCGTTAGATAATTTTACATTTTTGATTTGGCTGATGAAGTACGGGCCACCTACAGGTACCCAAGGGGCTTTTTGGTGCTGCTGAGATTTGAACTCAAACAATGATTAGTAGCTCAAAGTAGAGTTATTATTCTCATTTGTAAAGATCTTAAAATATCAGTTATTTACTAAAATATAAACATATCGGACCAACATCTTCCAAGCTTCCTTGCTAATGTGTAGGTGATTTTGGCAGTGTACAGGGGCCAGGATGGGCTCTCTGACTGGTCCACAGCTCTGTAGCCTCATATACAGAAAGCCAGGATGTTCTGACACCTTTCTATTATAGCCAGCATTAACTTTCTCAACAATTTTTGTTGTAGTAGCTCTGCTGTGGCATTGGTCCAGACAGGCTAGCCTTTGCTTCACACGCACATCAAGGATTCTTGATCATCCTTGACCCTGTCCCCGAATTGTCCTTCCTTGGACTACTTTTGGTAGGTACTAACCACTGCAAGTCAGGAACCCCCCTATAAAAGCAGCTGCAAATACATCTGAGATGTCTAGCCATCAAAATTTGCCACGTGTCAAAGTCATTCAGATCCTTGCCCATTCTTCCTTCTTTCAATACATCTTCCAATACATGGAGAACTGACAGTTGACTTGCTGCCTAATGTATCTCAACTCTTGACAAGTGCCACTCTAAAAGAGATAAGCAGTGTTATTCACGTCAATTGTTTAAATTTTGTGACTTATTGGTGTAAGTGTCCTAGTATGAGGAGTTACATGCCTGATTAGTGATCAGAAACTGGTAGAATTTGAAGTAATGCCCAACTTGTAATCACTATTCAGTGTAACTTCCATGTGTTTTTGTGGAGTTTTTAGTCTCCATATATGGTCTAAATATAACTAAGATTAAAACTGCTAACATTTTTCATTTATGTGCTTTCCCATAGTACACAGATGAAAAAATCTGTGTCATGTGAGATCAAAGTAACCACCGTTTTATACCCATGCTGATGTAAAGCCACATCAAATTTCAGAACCTTGTGAATTTAGGTGAGTTGAGTATACGTGGGATGTGTAGTTAAAGATTGTAATTAAACATACTCTCCAGATAAAGGGCAGCCAGTAGCTACACTCACTATTTTTAAGTACACTTTGTTGAAGCTCTTTGTTAGTATACAATTAACACCTCTACCTCATTGCTAGTAAAATAGGGTGGAGGTATTCTCAGCACAGCAAAAAGACAGAAATTATAGTGGCAAGCTGGTGTGTATATCAGGTGCGGTGTTGGCACTGTCACTATGTGAAATATTCAGCCAACAGTACATCAGCGTTACGCTCGCTGTGCCTGATATACAGTACTTTGCCAAGGCTTTGTACATGGCACGGCCACTAAAAGTGTCCCTGCTCTTATAGAGTGGTTCACCATTCAAATAACATCTGTGACCCTCCTGTGTTCCCTGTTCATAAGGTATTGGTGAATTGATGAAGAGATCATGAATAGCAACAGATGGGCTACAGTCTGTAACTACATAGAAAGTGCACCTGTGTAGTCATGTGATAAAAGGGCAATTAAGAGTAGCTGCAGGTCGGTGTACCTTAAAAATTGGTTGTTCTTTATGGAATGTTAACTGGAGTGTGTGCTAGAATGTAGAGTGTAGACATGCTGAGGCATGCTGCTTACATTTGACATAGCGTGGCTATACAACAGTAATCTCATGTCAACTTGTTCATCTGTGTAGTCTGGTAATGACTCAGTGTCAATACATCAATATATGTCACTGAGGAGGACGTTTAAAGGTGCATATACATATTTCCATGTTTGATATTTATAGATACAGTATAATTACATTTTTTATTGTACCACAAATGCTATGGGATGAAGTTGTGTGAATATTGTATAGTTGATATGGTGTTGTGAATATTGTTTAGATGTTGCAGGAGGAGGTTGTTTGTTGTGTAGATGATATGGGATGAGGTTGTGTAGGTGTCATCATGGACTTGAGGGTTTCACGGTACTCTGAGGTAAGTTAAATAGCAGTGAGCATCCAACTAACGTGGATGAACCTTGCTAGCAATTGTAGCTATTGAGAGGTAGACTTTTGTGTATTTGAGAATTGACGGCTGGTAGGGGAAACAAATAAATGGTTTCAATGGTGATATACTTCACCTCATAGCTGTTAGGGCTTTAATTCCAGTGACCATTTATACAGTGGGGCAAAAAAGTATTTAGTCAGCCACCAATTGTGCAAGTTGAGACTTAACAAGTTGAGAGAAGCCTGTAATTTTCATCATAGGTACACTTCAACTATGAGAGACAGAATGAGAAAAAATATCCAGAAAATCACATTGTCTGATTTTTAAAGAATTTATTTGCAAGTTATGGTGGAAAATAAGTATTTGGTCAATAACAAAAGTTCATCTCAATACTTTGTTATATACCCTTTGTTGGCAATGACAGAGGTCAAACGTTTTCTGTAAGTCGCCACAAGGTTTTTACACACTGTTGCTGGTAGTTTGGCCCATTCCTCCATGCAGATCTCCTCTAGAGCAGTGATGTTTTGGGGCTGTCGCTGGGCAACACGGATTTTCAACTCCCTCCAAAGATTTTCTATGGGGTTGAGATCTGGAGACTGGCTAGGCCACTCTAGGACCTTGAAATGCTTCTTACGAAGCCACTCCTTCGTTGCCCGGGCAGTATGTTTGGGATCATTGTCATGCTGAAAGACCCAGCCACGTTTCATCTTCAATGCCCTTGCTGATGGAAGGAGGTTTTTACTCAAAATCTTACGATACATGGCCCCATTCATTCTTTCCTTTACACGGATCAGTCGTCCTGGTCCCTTTGCAGAAAAACAGCCCCAAAGCATGATGTTTCCACCCCCATGCTTCACAGTAGGTATGGTGTTCTTTGGATGCAACTCAGCATTCTTTCTCCTCCAAACACGACAAGTTGAGTTTTTACCAAAAAGTTCTATTTTGGTTTCATCTGACCATATGACATTCTCCCAATCCTCTTCTGGATCATCCAAATGCTCTCTAGCAAACTTCAGATGGGCCCGGACATGTACTGGCTTAAGCAGGGGGACACATCTGGCACTGCAGGATTTGAGTCCCTGGTGGCGTAGTGTGTTACTGATGGTAGCCTTTGTTACTTTGGTCCCAGCTCTCTGCAGGTCATTCACTAGGTCCCCCCGTGTGGTTCTGGGATTTTTGCTCACCGTTCTTGTGATCATTTTGACTCCACGGGGTGAGATCTTGCGTGGAGCCCCAGATCGAGGGAGATTATCAGTGGTCTTGTATGTCTTCCATTTTCTAATAATTGCTCCCACAGTTGATTTCTTCATACCAAGCTGCTTACCTATTGCAGGTTCAGTCTTCCCAGCCTGGTGCAGGTCTACAATTTTGTTTCTGGTGTCCTTTGACAGCTCTTTGGTCTTGGCCATAGTGGAGTTTGGAGTCTGACTGTTTGAGGTTGTGGACAGGTGTCTTTTATACTGATAACGAGTTCAAACAGGTGCCATTAATACAGGTAACGAGTGGAGGACAGAGGAGCCTCTTAAAGAAGAAGTTACAGGTCTGTGAGAGCCAGAAATCTTGCTTTTTTGTAGGTGGCCAAATACTTATTTTCCACCATAACTTGCAAATAAATTCTTTAAAAATCAGACAATGTGATTTTCTGGATTTTTTTTTCTCATTCTGTCTCTCATAGTTGAAGTGTACATATGATGAAAATTACAGGCCTCTCTCATCTTTTTAAGTGGGAGAACTTGCACACTTGGTGGCTGACTAAATACTTTTTTGCCCCACTGTATTTAAGTAATTACGCAGTTACACTCTGAATATTTCAGTGGCTGTGATTTGCTCCAGACACAAGCCCACAGGTACATATAAACAGTTCATAAACAAGGAATTAATATCCATTAAGTGAAATTTCAGTCACGTTGTAGCGGAAATAGATCATGAAGAAGCCACACTCACTTTATAGCCTGTTAAATGTGCTTCTTGTTAAATAGTCATTTTTTCTTCCTTTTCATCTTCATATTTTGTCAAAAAATTATATTCCTGAAAAGTATTATTTACCATGTCTGCTGATGATTTCGCAAACACTATTAAAGTCACTTTTTTGAACTAGTAAGTGAAATTATTACATGGCAAACACAAAGGAGCGGACTGATGTCCACAATAAAACAACCTAGTACTGTTATAGGAAACACAGGAAAGCTTGGAATGCAGCTTGACCAATCAAATTATTGGACCAGAACTAACTGCTGTATTATTGGGCCTTTAGCCATGTGAGTTGCATGTCCCTGCTGTGCCCAGGCATGTTTGTAAGATTACATCAGCATTGGTTTAAAATGGTGGTTAATATGATCTCATATAACACCGATCTGCTCATCTGTGTAGTCTGGGAATTACTCAGTAAACATACCTTAAAAATATGTTTGCCTAAACTGCACAAACAGGCTCTGGATCAAGATGTTGTGCAGCTGCTGTGGCAGCCCACCTGAAATCCCCAGTTGGAAATCACACATTTGTGGTGCTTTGATCATAATTCAAATGTACACACACCTGTGCACCTGTCAGCATGTCAAGCTTTGACACTATGGCAAACCACATTTCATGAATCTGCAATAAAGGATTACAAAAAAACAACCAGAAACATCGTTCTGAAGGTGTTTGTGCTTTCCCCTGCTGCCACTGCAGACTTTGTTGATCACAAAAAGCACACATTTTTCTAACACAAGAGGGAGAGTTTAAAGTTTTTGCTTTTTGTGGTGTCTTGTTTAGACTCTTGTTCTGTGAAGATGTAGTCACTTGCCTGCATAGGACCTTTATGCCAGTGTTTGCAGCATACTTTCACTCTTGCTTCAGTGCATCAGGTGGGAATGTGGCAGGAAGCAGACCTCACCCTATCCAGCTTCCATAATCCACAACATTGTTGTGTGCTAAGCCACAACCATGTTCAGTGCTTTTATAGCGCTTAGAACAGGGTTATTCTAAAACTTGTGAAGGTCCAATTACATTACATTTTTTGGTTACAAAGGTCTTAGCAAGTAAGTAACATCACTGAATTGTAACAACAGTTGCCTTTTAATATGCAGCTGTTAATGATTAGTTATAAATAATGGTTAGAAATAAGACAATTTCAAAGCACTTGTTTTGCTTCATTGTGGTATCTTCTGGCATGGGGAGAATGATTGCAATACTTTGTGTATTTGTCTTTAAATATTCTGATTTTCTTGCAGGCTTTATTTTACAAAAGATATCAAATTAATGAAAGTGTGAAAATTGTCTTCTTAATGGCTGTACCGAGTCTCTGTTCAGTAAAAAAAAAAAAAAAAATGACAAAGGTTCATCTGCTCCAGCAGACATGCTGATTCATGTTTAAAGAACTGTGGCAGTTCTGCAGTGCTACACTACTTGGCTTATTTCACTGAAGTACTTCTTCTTATTAAGAACTAATTTTCTTGGTAAACAATAAATAAAAAATTCTCTGTGGCCCAAATGAAGGTATTCAAAGGCTCTGTTACAGGTTTGGTCCTCTGTCATAAAATACAACGTAGTTCATCTACTGTTTTCTTTTTCTGCCCAGGAAATCAGACATGGATTGTTGTAATTTATTGCATACCTGTATTAGTTACTCATCCTGATATTGCTGTAGCTGGTTCAGAATGCTGCATGATGAAAGAAGGAGGGAACAAATATGTTCTTTACTGGCTTTCTGGATGTTGATAAGGTGCTGGTGTTTGTTTATAATGCTCTTAAATGGCTCAACACCATTTTACATTCTCGATCTACACTTCCAATTCACTTGGGTCATATGATGAAGTGTAATTGTATGCTTATCATACCTTCTTGAGGTTCAAAGGCAAGCTTGGCTGTTATTGCCTCAAGGCTGAGAAAGCCTATGTCTAACAGGGCAGCATCCATTGATGAGATTTTCAAGGCCCAGCTGAAATCCTAGTCCTTTTCATGCCTTTGATCCTACATAAGAGATGTAGCACCCATTGAATCTTAAAGCTCAGTTTATTTACAAAGCTTGGAGGCAGGCCTTTAATATTTATTGTTCACACTAGTTATATAATGCCTGTGCCTATCACTCTTCCAGTGTTCTCTTAGACAATTGTCTTTTAACTTTGAGTCTGAGTTGAAAAACGAGCAAACACCACACAACTCTGTTCAGCAAACAAAGCTGTTCAGCATTCTGGTTGATGTCAGCTGCTTTAACAGTGCTTTTAAAGCAAAGGCTGTAAAGTAATGCAATAGCGTGTCATAACTCAGGACAGGAACTTAATTCTGTCATTATAAAATATACTATGTATTTAAAGGTTTGTGAATGCTCACATTGAGTGACAAGTTGCCAAAATTTCTGAGACCTGTAAGCTCAGTTAGAGATAAATTGGAAAATTAATCAGGCATCTCTGGTTGTCAGAAGAAATTTGTTCCAGTTCTTATAATTGGTTGGACCAGGGGAATCTAAACCTCTCTGGAATGGGCAGGTATGGGTGCAGGATTTCAGCCAAGCAGAAGCCACAACTCAGTCTACAACTGGTGAACTAGCGACAGAGTCACACAACGCACTGATGTGTGTCTGATCCAACAGAAGAGTTACTATGGCACAAATTGCTGAATAAATTCATGCTGGCAATGAAAGAAGAGTGTCAGAAGACACAGAGGGCATTGCAGCTTGTTGTTTATGGGACTGCAGAGCCACAGATCAGTCAGTGCTGACCCATGTCCCCTGGCCAAAAGCACCTACAGCAGGCATGTGAGCATTAGAACTGGATCATGGAGCAATGGAAGAAGGCCTGGTCTGATGAATCATATGGATGTATCACATGGATGTGTGTGTGTGTTGATTACCTGGGGAAGAGACGGCACGAGGAAGCTCTGTAAAGCAAAAGGCAGGCTAGCAGAGACAGTGTGATGCTCTGGACAATGTTCTGCTGGGAAACCTTGGGACTCGGAATTCATGTGAATGACACGTACCACTTAACTAAACATTGAACATGCAGGTGGTTTTAATGTTATGGCTAGTCAGTGGTGTTTGTGTGTGTTTGTAGGTCCCCCCTGTGCTGTCAGAACAGGTATGGACTCCACAAGACCTCTGAAGGTGTGCTGTAGTATTAGTATGTATGTGTATATATACACTGCTCAAAAAAATTAAGGGAACAGTTAAATCACATATAGGATCTTGATGAATGAAATATTCAAGTTGAAAATCTTTTCTTATATACATTGCACATGTAATTTGTTGAGAACAAAATTGTGTACCAATGGTCAATGAAATCCAAAATCATCAGCCCACTGAAGGCTGTATTCAAAATCACACCAAAAAAGTAAAAAATTGAAATTACAGGTTGATCCAACTTACATGAAATTCATCACAGTAACTCATAATGTAAGGCGATGTACTGTAGTAGTCTAAGTAGTGTGTATGGGTGTATGTACTCTTGACCACATCTGGATCTGTTTCTAGTGAGATTGCAGATGGTGTACTGGGGGATCTCCTACCAGACCTGGATCAGAGCATCACTGAGCTCATGGACAGTATATGGTGCTATTTGGTGGCTTTGGATGCATACGTGGATAATACTTAACGTCCCAGAGGCTTGTAATTGGATTCGGGTCTGGGGAATGTGAGGACCAGTCAATAGCATCAATGCCTTCGTCATCCAGAAACTGCCTACACACTCTGGCCACACAAAGTCAGGCATTGTATGCACCAGAAGGAACCCAGGATCCACTGCACTAGTGTAAGGTCTGACAGTAGCTCTGAAGATATCATCCTGGTACCTAACAGCAGTAACGGTACTGTTGACTAGCACGTGGAGGTCTGTGTATCCCTCCAAAGATATATCTTTTCAGACCATCACTGACCCACCGCCAAACCAGCTGGGTTATTGCTCTTCAATGGCCCTTAACTTGCTTACCTTGTTTAATGGCCCACCTCTCAGTATCTCCTATATGCTCTTAAAACTGTGGTGAGAGGCACATCAGACCTCCTTGTGATGGCACGAATAGATGTACTATCAAGGAGGGGCTGTTCAACCTAAACATGCATGGGCTAATATTGTGCTTGGAATTCTGGCTACTGCATCAGCTATTTATGCTTGAAATGACAATAAAAGCCTCTTGACGTCTTGATTTGACTTTATTCTGACATTATCACTGATAAGTTTCTTCCCTTGGAGACACGTCATCTTATCTCTAAAGCTGAGGAAATGTGCCACACTTTGTACCGAAGAGTTGGTACATTGATATTTTTGGTAGTCTGGGTGAAAGAGTAAAATTAAGAAAACTATTCAATAAATGGGGGGTGGGGGGCACGGAGGCTTAGTGGTTAGCACGTTTGCCTCACACCTCCAGGGTTGGGGGTTCGATTCCCACCTTTGCCATGTGTGTGTAAAATTTGCATGTTCTCCCCGTGCCTCGGGGGTTTCCTCCGGGTACTCTGGCTTCCTCCCCCGGTCCAAAGACATGTATTGTAGGTTGATTGGCATCTCTAAATTGTCCGTAGTGTGTGATTGTGTGAGTGAATGAGAGAGTGTGTGTACCCTCCGATGGGTTGGCAGTCCATCCAGGGTGTATCCTGCCTTGATGCCCAATGACGCCTGAGATAGGCACAGGCTCCCCGTGACCCGAGAATAGTTCGGATAAGCGGTAGACAATGAATGAATGAATGAATGAATGAATGAATGAATGAATGAATGAATGAATGAATATTCAATAACTCATGGCATTAATCTTGCCATGAGTTAACTCATGTGTTAATCTTGATTTTGCTAGGCCACTAGATGGCACTGTGTCACTAGTCAATGTAGAAATGAGCCCTCTTTAACAGCACCTTCTGACATTCTGTTTCAGATATTGCACTACACATAAGAACAAGACTTGCTGAGGTCAACACCCAACAAACACGAGGAAATGCAAGGCCATGTTAACCATCTGGGAAAGTAAAACTAACACAGGACAATATAGGTACATGTATACTATACATGTAACTTGAATAAAAATGTTAATAATAATAAAAAAAATGTGTTGGTTTAAATAACTGTAACAGTAAAATCAGTAACAAAAGAAAGTCCCAACAATATTTGTTTCCCATACCTCTATTCAATCAAGATCAGCTATCCCCTTTTATATCCCTATTTATAGTGCAGCATAAGAAAATTGTCCAAAATAATACAAACCCGATTCCAAAAAAGTTGGGACACTGTACAAATTGTGAATAAAAACAGAATGCAATGATGTGGAAGTTTCAAATTTCAATATTTTATTCAGAATACAACATAGATGACATATCAAATGTTTAAACTGAGAAAATGGATCATTTTAAGGGAAAAATAAGTTGATTTTAAATTTCATGGCATCAACACATCTCAAAAAAGTTGGGACAAGGCCATGTTTAACACTGTGTGGCATCCCCTCTTCTTTTTATAACAGTCTGCAAATGTCTGGGGACTGAGGAGACAAGTTGCTCAAGTTTAGGAATAGGAATGTTGTCCCATTCTTGTCTAATACAGGCTTCTAGTTGCTCAACTGCTTAGGTCTTCTTTGTCACATCTTCCTCTTTATGATGCGCCAAATGTTTTCTATGGGTGAAAGATCTGGACTGCAGGCTGGCCATTTCAGTACCCGGATCCTTCTTCTACGCAGCCATGATGTTGTAATTGATGCAGTATGTGGTCTGGCATTGTCATGTTGGAAAATGCAAGGTCTTCCCTGAAAGAGACGACGTCTGGATGGGAGCATATGTGGTTCTAGAACTTGGATATACCTTTCAGCATTGATGATGCCTTTCCAGATGTGTAAGCTGCCCATGCCACACACACTCATGCAACCCCATACCATCAGAGATGCAGGCTTCTGAACAGAGCGCTGATAACAACTTGGGCTGTCCTTGCCCTCTTTAGTCCGGATGACATGGCGTCCCAGTTTTCCAAAAAGAACTTCAAATTTTGATTCGTCTGACAACAGAACAGTTTCCACTTTGCCACAGTCCATTTTAAATGAGCCTTGGCCCAGAGAAAACGCCTGCGTTTCTGGATCATGTTTAAATATGGCTTCTTTTTTGACCTATAGAGTTTTAGCCGGCAACGGCGAATGGCACGGTGGATTGTGTTCACTGACAATGTTTTCTGGAAGTATTCCTGAGCCCATGTTGTGATTTCCATTACAGTAGCATTCCTGTATGTGATGCAGTGCCGTCTAAGGGCCCGAAGATCACGGGCATCCAGTATGGTTTTCTGGCCTTGACCCTTACGCACAGAGATTGTTCCAGATTCTCTGACTCTTTGGATGATATTATGCACTGTAGATGATGATAACTTCAAACTCTTTGCAATTTTTCTCTGAGAAACTCCTTTCTGATATTGCTCCACTATTTTTCGCCGCAACATTGGGGGAATTGGTGATCCTCTGCCCATCTTGACTTCTGAGAGACACTGCCACTCTGAGAGGCTCTTTTTATACCCAATCATGTTGCCAATTGACCTAATAAGTTGCAAATTGGTCCTCCAGCTGTTCCTTATATGTACATTTAACTTTTCCGGCCTCTTATTGCTACCTGTCCCAACTTTTTTGTAATGTGTAGCTCTCATGAAATCCAAAATGAGCCAATATTTGGCATGACATTTCAAAATGTCTCATTTTCAACATTTGAAATGATATCTATATTCTATTGTGAATAAAATATAAGTTTATGAGATTTGTAAATTATTGCATTCCTTTTTTATTCACAATTTGTACAGTGTCCCAACTTTTTTGGAATTGGGTTTGTAATAAAAATACTAGTAGAATATTAATAAAAATAGAATAAAAATTAAAATAGCTATATTTCCACAAAGGTAAATGAAAAATGATTGCATTAAGGATATGTTTGCATTTTTGCAGTCCACTTCCTGCTCATTAAGTCAATTATGTGGTAGCCAAGGAAGAGCTTCGATTAATGTTTAAATCAAACAGAATGGGGGAAAATATGCCAGCGAGCAGCGGTTCTATGGATCTAAATGCACTGTTGAGGAGGAGAGATGAGAGGAGAATGGCAAAGTTGGTTTAAGTTGATTATAAGGCTATATTTACTTGAAAAGCATCACAGAATGCACAGCATGTCAAACCTTGAGGTGTATGGGCTACAACAGCAGAAGACCACATCAGGTTCCTCCTATCAGCCAAGAACAGGAATTTGAAGCAACAATGGGTGCAGACTCACCGAAACTGGACATTGTGTAATATTAAGCAGGTGTTTCTAATAAAGTATTGGTACACATTTAAAATGTGTGTGTGGGGGGGGTGCATCTTTAAATAAAAATATTCCCAGTGGGTGGAAATAGAGATGGGACCTTGGATTGTTATAGTCAATTTTGATCTTAATCCTGCTCTCTACAAAAAAAGTAAAAAGAGCACTCACTTGTTACAATTTAATAGATAAAAACTAATAATTAAATCAAAATATGAATTCAGTTCTTTCTCACGGTGAAGAGGTTTTAAAGACATGACATATTAGAGTTTTAAATGCTGTTAAAGTTGTAAGTCAAACAAAAATCCTTTCCTTCAAGTGTTTCTTCGAACTATTAATTACATCTGTATTAATGTTTTTTCTCTTACTTTTGGAAGCTGTAAGGAATAGTACTCATCTGTGAGAATTAGGCACATTCTCACCATTCTCATATACAATTGCCTCATATACGATTTCTAATCGTTTAAAATTCCACTAGATGGCACCCCTACCTTCCTGTATCAATTTGCCCAGCTATACAGTCATGAGGAGGAGACAAAAACACCCTTCTTTAATTTTGTTTTTATTTATAGAAACTGGTTCAGTCGATCTTCACCATATATATATAATCTATAAGCACAAAATTAAAGCTTTGTTAAAAGCTTTAACAAAGCTTTTTGTCAAAGCTTTATTAGCTTTGCAAGATGCAAGATACTGTGAAGGGTTATAAGGCCATCTCCAAAAGACTTGGAATTCATCCTTCTTCAATAAGAATAGAGAGCCTTCAAGCATGCCAATTCACCCAGAAGTGGTCCAGTGATTCAGTCCAGACATTGGACTGAATTTACCAGACTGTTTAATGGCAGAGATATAAAGAAAACCCCAAGAGTTCTATCATGCAGCCTACAGCCCTCTGTAAGTACATTAAATGTTTATGTTTATGATAGCACAATCAGGAAAGATGGAACAAGAATTGCTTTCAGGGAAGGGTGTCTTGTATATCCCACCACAGCATCTCAATGGGGTTGAGGTCTGGACTTTGACTTGGCAATTCCAACATTTTTTGGATGTTGATTTGCTGGTGTTAAGTTAACTTATGTGTGGAGAAACAAATACCCTCAAACACCAATGAGCTTCACAGCAATTTTGTAAAGAGTGGGTCTATCATTTAACTTTAATTTTTGTGATGGTAAAAATACATATGCCACATCCACATATAAATGTGACTATGAAAGATTATGAAACTTCGAGATGGAAAAAAACAAGTGACATTTCCATTTGTTTACGCTTGAAACTGATCTGGCTTGCCGTCTTATCAGAGGGTTATAAGGCCATCTCCAAAAGACTTGGAATTCAACCTTCTTCAGTAAGAATGGAGAGCCTTTAAGACAGATGCCAATTAACCCAGAAGTGGTTGTAACAGAAAGTCAGTCCAATGTCAGACTGTTTAATGGCAGAGATATAAAGAAAACCCCTAGAGTTCTATCATGCAGCCTACAGCCCTCTGTAAGTACATTAAATGTTTAAGTCTATGATAGCACAATCAGAAAAGATGGAACATGAATGGCTGTCAGGGAAGGGTGGACAGGAAAAAGCCCCTTCCTTGCAACAAATGTATATATATCCTTTATTTTTTCTTTAGTTCCAGTGAAAGGAACTCTTAATGCTTCAGCATACAAAGACATTGTGGACAATTTAATGCTCCCAGCTTTGTGGGAACAGTTTGGGGATGACCCCTTCCTCTTCCAACATGACTGCGCACCAGTGCACAAAGCAAGGTCCATAAAGACATGGATGAGCGAGTTTGGTGTGGAGGAACTTGAGTCCTGACCTCAACCTGATAGAACATCTTAAGGATGAATTAGAACGAAAACTGCCTTTTTGTCCAACATCAGTGCCTGACCTCATAAATGCACTTCTAGTGAAATGGTCAAAAATTCTCAAAAACACACTCCTAAACCTAAACCACACTCCTAAATCTTCTTCCCAGAACAATTGAAGCTGTTATAGTTGCAAAGGGCGGGCCAACTCCATATTACATTCATGTGCATGTAAAGGCAGACGCCCCAGTTTTGGCCTGGCTCACAGTCTCGCTCTAATTTATTCCAAAGATGGTCTGTGGGGTTGAGGTCAGGACTCTGTGCAGGCCAGTCAAGTTCCTCCACACCAAACTCCCTCATCCGTCTTTATGGACCTTGCTTTGTGCACTGCATATGACGAAATGATCTAAGTTTGCATATGAACAAACCACAAAACTTCTGATACATTGTGCTTTGGACTAATGAGACAGGTTGAGATTTTTGGTCCTCATGCATAGCACCATGTGTGGGGGATATCAAACACCCCATACAAACTGTAATATGATGATTTGGAGTTATTTTGCAACCAAAGGACTTGGCCAACTTGCAGTCATTAAGACAATGATGAGTTCCACTTAAACTCATTTTAATGTGAGACCGTCTGTCAAGCAGCTTAAGCTGGGCCAAAATTGAGTCATGCAACAGGGCAGTGATCCCAAACATATAAGAAAATCAACATCTTGCATATCCCACCACAGTATCTAAGTAGGGTTGAGGTCTAGCCATTCCAACACCTTAATTTTTGTTTTGTTTTGTTTTCTTTAGCCATTTGGATGTTGATTTGCTGGTTAATTAACTGAACTTATGTGTGCAGAAACAAATACCCTCAAACACCAATGAGCTTCACATCAATGTTGTAAAGAGTGGGTCTATCATTTAACTTTAATTTTTGTGATGGTAAAAATACATATGCCACATCCACATATAAATGTGACTATGAAAGATTATGAAACTTGATGTGCAGATGGAAAAAAAACAAGCAACATTTCCATTTGTTTACGCTTGAAACTGATCTGGCCTGCCTTTATTTTCCTATTCAGATATGAAGATCAAAAAGTGTTAGTAGTTTGTGAATTGCACTTCATTGTTGAAACAATTCTAATTCCAATCACAAAAGAGATCCTCTTGCTGCACATCTTTTATACAAAATTATTCACCCTAGAAAACAATGATTATAATTGTACTGATCATAAGGCTTTCCATAGCTATGTGAAATTTATTGAATGAGTGCTTTTCTGTGTGTAAGACTTGCTGTCTGTAATACAAGTTCAGCTGATTTATGGTTTTTTCCCCACAAATTACTTTCACCTCTTCAGGTTGTTTTGCTAGATAGCAAATTCATTTCCTTTTATGTTTTTTTTTTTAACAAAGACAACAGATGTGAACTGCTGGCTAGAGCTGAGATTTCCTGAAATGAGTAGGTGTCTTCAAATGTAAATGTTTTCAAAGACCTTTGAGATTAGTAAAGGCAATACTATTTTTAACAAAGCAAGTCTATTTTATACCTTAAAGGGAACTTCCACTGCAGAAATTAAACATTTTCGTGTTATCTGTATTTGTGTGAATTATGACTGAGCATTTAAGCCTTTTTGCAGGAAATCCTAGTTACTGCTAGAGCCTCGTATGCGGGTTGCAGGAACAGCAAGGTAAAGAAAACATAAAATAAATTTAAAATCCAATTTTCAAATGTATTCAGCCAACACATTCTGCATCCAGTGTTTTTTCTTTTGATTGGTGCTACATGGATGATTAATAAATGCTTGCCAATATACTTTAAATTACTTCAAATCTGTGGTTACATTCTGCTAAATAAATAAATACATGCATACATACATACATACATACATTTAAAAAAAATGTAAAACATCAGGGATAGTTCACATATAAAGGTTTTAAATTCAACTGGTCATCCTCATCACTTATAGCTTTGTAGTACTATTTTATCTTTTGGCTAATACATTTAAAACACATCTAATGTAGATAGCTAGCTATTTTATTTTCAATAAAGTGTATTAATGTCCTGCCTTATCATTGTACATACACTGATCAGGCATAACATTATGACCGCATACCTAATATTGTGTTGGTCCCCCTTTTGCTGCCAAAACAGCCCTGACCTGTCATGCACTGTGTATTCTGTCACCTTTCTATCTGAACCAGCATTAACTTCTTCAGAAATTTGTCTGTTGGATCGGATCACGCGGGCCAGCCTTTGCTCCCTGTGTGCATCAATGAGCCTTGGCCACCCATGACCCTGTCGCCGGTTGACCACTGTTCCTTCCTTGGACCACTTTTGATAGATACGGACCACTGCAGGCCAGGAACACCCCACAAGCGCTGCAGTTTTGGAGATGTTCTGATCCAGTCATCTAGCCATCACAATTTGGTCCTTATCAAACTCGCTCAAATCCTTACACTTGCCCATTTTTCCTGCTTCTAACACATAAACTTTGAGGACAGAATGTTCACTTGCTGCATAATATATCCCACCCACTAACAGGTGCCATGATGAGGAGTTAATCACTGTTATTCACTTCACCTGTCACTGCTCATAATGTTATGCCTGATTGGTGTATATCAGATGAACGAGGTTTTTGTTTCTACCTTGTCCATGGCCATGTCTTGCTACTATATTACATAGAGAATGACAGTGAGTTCCAGTTAAATATAAAAATATAAATAAACCAGCAGGACCACATCTTACTGAAGCCATTTTGTGTTGCTCTAGAGATTGTTATGTACGAAATTACCAGGAAATCATCATTTGCACCACAACCCAAGTCTTTATCACTTTTACTTCATTCTGATGTTTGATGTGAGTATTAGCTGCATAAATGTGCAGAAAGTAATCAAAATTGTGTGTATGAGAGGTTGTGTATTGAAGTGGGCAGAAGCTCAAAAGAAAATTTTTGATGGAATGAGAAAATCTGGTTCACAGTTCATTCTAAAAGTGTTGGGTGTGATTGAGATCAGGACTCTGGAGTAACTTCACACCAAGCTCAACAAACCATGGCTTATATGGACCTTGCTTTGTATCCCTCCTCCACCAAACATGATTTTTTCACAATGCATTCTGGTAAGTAGCGTTCTCCTTACAGCTTCCAAGCCCAGATTCGTCTGTCAGTCTGTGGAACTCATCGCTTCAGAGAAAATGTTTCCACTGCAGTGGCAATATGCTTTCAACCACTCAAGCTGATGCCCATGATTGTGCACAGTGATCATAGGCTTATGAGCAGCTGCTTGGGCCATTTTCCTGATTCAAACCTCCTGTGCTGACGGTTGCTTCCTGAGGCAGTTCAGAACTCTGTAGTGAGTGATGCAACAGAAGATACATGCTATATACTTCATCACTCGGCAGCTTGCTCTATGGGTTTGCGTGGTCTACTCTTTCATGGCTAAGTTCTTAGCCACTTCCATTTCATAATACAGTCAACCAGGGCAGATCTAATGAACTGACTTATCTCAAAGGTGACATTCTATGATACTGCCATGTTTCAAGTCACTGAGTTCAGTATGATCCATTCAAGGGCAGTGGTATAACAAGTGGTTATGGCTCTGGGTTGCTGACCAGAAGATGCCACCATTGGGCCCTTGAGCAAGGCCCCCAACCCACCCTGCTCCAGGGGCGCTGCATCATGGCTGACCCTGCGCTCTGACCCCAACCCCCAAGGATGGGATTTGCGAAGAAGGAATTTCACTGTGCTGTAATGTATATTTTACAAGTAAAGACAACTTAACAACCAGTGGTGGTCTATTGAGATTGAATGGCTATGTGCTTGGTTTTATGCACCTGTTAGCAATGGGTGTGGCTGATACACATAAATTCATTAATAAAGAAGGATTATCCAAGTATTTCTGGCCATATTGTGTATTTCATTATTCTTTTAATTTGCTCTACTTTTCAAATGCATATTGAGAAATTAAATGACGGGGAGACACATGGGAATGCTGAATTTGTGGCAGAGTGGCAGAGAGCATAGGAAGCTTGTCCTCGGAAACCAGTAAACAGTTCCCAAGCTACCTTATGTATCTTATGTAAGAGATTAATCCAAATCAATTTTTAAGGTATATTTCTGTCAGGAGTAGCTGGACAGTTCCCTGCCAGGCCCGGGGAGGGCGCTGGCAGGAGAATCCTGGAAGCCTGTTTGTCTGTGTGATTCCCTGCCAATTGTTCTCCTTCCTGTGTGTGTCACCTGTTCCCCATTACCCTGATGTGTTTCCCTATAAAAGGGAACCTGGTGTAGTTGTGTAGTGTGGGTCAATGTTTCTTGTATAGCTGTCCCGTGGGTGTTATGTTAGTTTTGGGATTTGTTGTATGTTGTAACCATGAGTCTATTGTAATGTTCGTCTTTCCCCTGTCTCGTGTTTATATAAATAAAACAGTGCTTCACTGTATCCTGCGCTTGGGTCCGCTCTTTCATGGCGTGCTGCGGCACGCCACACCACAGAGGTCCGGGTTCGAGCCCCGCATAGGGCAAGGGCTGCCCGGTCGTGACAATTTCCATCCAATTATGTGGTGCTCTGGGAAAACCTCATGTCACAGGTGTGAAATTCTAAAAAAAAAAAAAAAACAACAACAGCAAAATATTACAAAAAAATGACAGCAGTATTCTTTGATATCTCTAATTCAAGAAAACATCTTTAAAATATTGCTTTAAAAAAGTTGCTTTTATATAACCTTCCCTTGGCTGTCTGCCTACAAAGATCATGTTGTCTAAGGAGCCCCGTTAACACAATGCCTAAAGACGTCTAACATTGTGCTAGTTAATATGTTTTTCTCCTGCAATGTGTGTCATAGGTTTTTAAAATTTTTGGATAGTTAAGTGCCATAGTGAAATAGACGGAAGCCTAAGCTATTTATTTTGTAATAAGATGCTGAAGCGCTTTCAAATCATCAGCAAAACAGAGAAGAGCTCTTCCACGTGTAAAAAGACAGCATCATGTTTAAATGATGTTATAAAAAGACAGCAAACAGATCAGTTAAGAGAAGAGACGGTGATGAGGCTTGTGATTGTTACGTCAGGTGACGTGACACAGACGTCTGTGGAAGATGCTGATGATCAAGCGATAAGTCATTTCCTACTGTAAACTTATGATTTTTTAAATGCAACAAAAATCAGCAACTAGGGGGTGCAGGTAGACAATCAGCATGTTGGTGTCTCTTAGTGGAACTGAAATATAATAGAAAGGGTTTTCCCAGGTTACCACAAAAATATTGCAAATGCTCTGCAAATTTCAGAAAAACCATCACAGAAAGTGTGAATGTTCTGTGTTTCCATCTACCAGTGGTTTGTTAATCGAGCAACTCGCGTAATCAAACGAACAACAGTCGTGGAAACGTTCAGTACATCATAGTTTCCATCATTCATTAACACTTCTTCTCTTCGTCTATATGACAAATTGTCCATCTTAGTCCAGTATAGAAGTATTTTTCTCAGCATTTGCCAATACTATTGAGGTTTTCTGATGTACAAGTCTTCAATAAATACAATGAACAAAGGTTGAAGTGTCTTGTATCCCTAATGTGGAGGATGTGGTGTTGTTTTTCATAAAAATTATTTTATTTATAATTATATTACTTGTGACTTGTAATCAGGGTTCTGTGAGAGAAATCACCAATATTCACAGTTACGGTTTCAGCAAAATACTTTTAATAGTAAATAAATACAAAACAATAGAAAAAATGCATTGATTACAACCTGGGTAACTATACAATACATATAGTCTCATTATGAGACATTATTTTTCAAGATACTTTGTAGATGACAGTGTGTACCAAACTTTTTTTTGCTGTCTTGGGGGAAAAAAAAGTGAGCATGCAAGTGCAAAAATATCATTATTTTGCCCATACATTAGGAGGTGCTATAGCAGCAGCAGGTCTTGTTTGAGTCTTCTGTCTAATACTGGTACTAATACTATACAATGCAGAACACACTGCCAACATATCAGAAATCCAACATAGTAATAATTAGACATATTAAGGCATTTCTCAGTCTATTGTAATACAAAATGAAAAAAATAAAACCAAATAAATAGGCAATAAATAGATAAGTTTGATCCAGAGTGCTTTACACCAGGGTTTCATGAGGTAGTGTCATCCACACATTCACGTTGTCATCACCATGCTTGTATTTTAAGAAAGGCGACTGAAAGCCTGCAAAAGAGTTTAAAGATGTTACTCATTGGGTGTGAAATTTATGCTTCATAGTTTGTTTTATTGGATATTTAATATTACTTAGTTTGAAACATTGTTTAAATAAAAAACAGACAAGAGCCTGAGAGCACTGGGTATAAACGGAAATATTTTATTTTTATTATTGTACTAACCTTCTGCAGACGTGACTGTAAATTCATCAGGAATTCTTTGCTGCTGACCTTTGGGTAGGATTCACAGGAATTGCACTCAGCTTTCTGAAAAGGAAGGTCGATCAGATAGAGATCAGAATTCTGATTCGCATTATGGGATGAATTGTCTAGACATTGTCTAATTTCAAACGTTTTCCAGTCTCACCTTTATATCTTCTGCAGTGCAGTTGTTCAAGTTATTCATCTACAACAAAGACAACATAAGCAAATACATTAGTGATGCTTTTCTTTTAACTTTATGAATGAAACTGTTTATAAGAATGCCGGAGGATTTGTGTGAACTTCTACTTACGATGCTGGGCTTGCCCAGATTTCTGGCCAGTTTCATCTTCAGTTTATTGCCGTTGGAGTTAAGCTGTTTCCTGAAGCACTCAAGTGCAGGCTGAGAGCAGCACTCCTAAAGAAAGAAACAAGCAAACCAATTCATAAATGGACTGATTAATCCTTAATTAATCATCCTTATTTAATACATCTCTGAAACCCAGTGTCTCTTAAACAGCAGTGCATTTAATCATACACCCGATTTTAGACAATCTGTCAAAATGATGCTGAATATGATAGACTAAGTAAGCGAGTAAATCTGTCGACTTTTGCTTCAGGACACACTGGAAAAAGTCTCTCAGCAATAGAGAAACAGTACTGTCTATTTCTTTATTCTGAATTCCCCCTCCAGACTCAGCTCACTTCACAGAACTGGCATGGAAACATCATCATTTCCACACAAAAACCATGTAATTTCAGTGCATTTGGTGAGAATACAGAGAGGCATTCAGAAGAAAACAACCGTTTGTCTTGTTTGCATTTGACTTTGTACAGAACTCCTGTGATTTCAGCATTATCTACAATCTACACTAATAGACTGAGACTTTCCACACTGCAAAAGGTGGACAGCAGAGAGCTGGAAGAAGGTCAAAAGCAGAAAGGAGCGAAACCTTTTGGCCATCCGGGCAGCCCACAGACGTGCTGCTGTTTCATTACTCATCAAATTTCTCCTAAACTAGGCACACTTTCTCCAAACTCATGAGTTGCTTTCTGTTTGACTCTTAGTCAGAAGTGAGAGAGAAACCAAAAGCACCTAAAAAAAAAAAAAACCCTCAAAAAGTCAAAAATCCTCTTTCTCTCTCTCTGTAGTGGGTTGTAAAAAATTATTTAATTGATTAATTTGTTAATTGCAGTTGTAGTATATGTTGGATATATGCACTTATTCCTGAATTAATTTAGGATTTAATCTGAATTTTACACTTAAATGTTGCTTAAAGTCATTTCCCTTCTTCAAAGAAAGTGCAAATATAAATACTTTTATGTAAAATACTATTTAAAATGTGTAATTGAAAAGTCCTGATGAATTTTAATACTGAATAAATTGTGAATTTGAATTGTTTACTCCTTGCTCAGATTTTCCAAATTAAATGTCAACTGATAAATAATCCAGAAGTCACCTCTCTTACCTTGATATCATTTGTTGGTGAGTGAAGAAAAATGCCATTGTCCTGCAAAATGGAAAAAAATGAAATCTGTTAAATCGAGCACTATGTCAACCGTGACTGTGGTCAACTGACAAAAAAATGTAATAAGCAACTAACCTTTTCTCTAATAAGTGTTTTGAGGTGCCAGATGGCTTGGTGGAAAAGTCCTTCAGTTTTTGTAGCCTTGGGAGATGTCGTTTGAGCCCAGCATGCTGCTATGAGCAAAACACACAGAACACAAGAGAAAGTCGTCTTCATCTTATCTATGCTATATTCAGTTGCACTGATCCACGCTCTAATAGGCTAAAGATGCGTTTAAACAGTTGCGTTCATACTGGCTACAGGTATACACTTACCTTTATATAGGATCCTTCAGGACGCAGGAAAACCACGTCTTGGTTGATACTGGAAAATGCAGGGACAAACACTGACTAATCAAATTTTCTTTTCCAGCTCCATTACGATGTGTTCGTTGAGAGATTCGCTTGTGTGGGGGATGTACGGATACGAGAGTCTTTTTTTTTTTTGTGCTTGATGTGTGTACTTGCGTGTATGTGTCTATGTGAACCTGACCTAGACTTTCTGCACACTTGGCAGGAAACTACGAAGTGCTCTCGGTTCCTCTTCTCACTCTGAATCAGCAGCAGGTCCGTGTATGTGTTTGTGAGCACACATATAGCAGATATAGGTGCAACTGTGTGGATGTCAACGTAAAAAGGTGCTTTTTCATTGTCTTCCCACACACACACTGTGTTGATTCAAGACAACAACAGGAAGTCCATTTAATGCTCTTTTTTATATGCTAGATAAATATAGTGTATTTGTGATTAAATGTTTCTCTTCCTGAAAGAGGAAGTCCTATTATTTAACTTACATTGAGAAAATTATCTATAACAAACGTCACATGTCCATTATGTGTTTCTTTTCACTTGTAAGATTCATTCATTTAGTCTGTATGTGTTTGCAGCAAACAGTTTAGCTTGTGTGTGTGTGTGTGTGTGTGTATGTGTGTTTGTGTGTGTGCGCGTGCATGTGCATAGGAATTTGCGCATGTCATGTTCAGTAGTGGTTTTGGTCAGTTCCTCGTGACATAATCAGTACTGCACATCAACATAAAAGGAAATGAGGTCACAGTCGAGTCTTTGATGCTGGTCTTGAATGAACAGGAAGTTGTAGGTGGGGAATGGGATGTTACCATATTCCCATAGTGTCATTACTGAAGGGAAAAGCCCAGGTGACCCCCAGGCTGCTGGAGAGACACTTGATGCATGTGCAATCACACTGGGGATTCCTCACCCAATGCATGGAGTCTCTGTCTCAGCTCATGGAAGAGACTGTGTTCATCTACAACCAGAATGACTCACAACTTCCCTCTTGTCATCATCTCTGAATCTTGGTTGCATGAAATATTCATTTATAGCTCTAAGAGCAAAATGATATGCAGGTTAAATGAAAAAGATAACCTCAGAGTAATAATGAATAATATTTAAATATTGATGCAACTGAATAAATCATTTTAATGCCTCTATTCAGATGAGAGAGAGAGGAAGAGAGAGAAAGAGGAAGAGAGAGAGAGAGAGAGAGAGAGAGAGAGAGAGAGAGAGAAAGAAAGAGATGGATGTCTGTGGTTGGTAGTGTTAAACGCAAAAGTGCTCTTAAAGGAAATGTGGTCAAAACAAAAGAAAACTTGTTGAAAAATGAGTTCTTTGGTCAAATGTATTTAGGTAAACATTTAAGTATGTTTATTCTTTATTCAATATTAAACTAATAAGAAACTGAACATTCTATGGGAAATACAAAAAAAAACATTTTTTTCTCTGTAACCCAAGGACATAATGAAAAACATCTCCAATCAGCTGAAATGATGAAATGTTAAAAATTGAATAAACATGAATATTTTATGCTGTTAAACAAAATAAGAATTTAATTTGTGTTAATTCTCTATTCCTGTTAGTCCTCTGTCTAAAGTGACCATTTTAGTGACACTTTTCAACACGAGACCAGAAATCGATAAACTTTTCAGATCCGCAAAACGCTGTTAAAATCCATTATTGACAAAATGGTGTCAATAATGTGTGAATAGTGTGTCAAATAGTATGATTTTTTTTCCATGTTTCAAATAACCATTTTTCAGGCTACTCCGGCTAGTGCAGATGCACGTTCCCCTGTAACTAATGAAGTTAAGTGTCCTAAATCTGTGCATACATCAGCGGAAGAATCTTCTAGGCCCAGCTTTTAGACTCAGACATGAGACTCAGCCGCCATGTTGACCATGGTGTTGTACTGCTGCTGATTGGATATTTTTGGTTGGTGAATAAATTTTTTAGCCCAGTATCGACAGTGAACCTTACTGTACCAGATCCATTCATCCCAATTAAACGCTCTATTATAGGGTTTTTCACTGAACCCAGAAGGACAACCAAATAACTCTTAAAGGTTCCACATCACATTTAATAATTTTTGCGCCTAAGATTGTTACAAATAATGGACACGGTAGAGATGGTCAGTTCTTGTATGTCTACAAAGTGACTGTAACAGTAGATGTACTTGATATTGATAAAATGGCCAAATAATTATATGTTCAGCTGATAACACACTATTCCACAGCACTCCTTTTTATTTATTAAAAAAATGAAATCATCATTTTATACTCAGATCTTTGGTGTTTCAGCTATGGGCAAATTTACAGTGTGTAAAAGCATTTTTAGAGTGTTTCTAGACTCAAAATTTTTAGAAAGCGTTCAAGAGTTTTTTAAAACTGTTTTATTGTATACCAAAAAGAAAATAAAAAATGTTCAGTGTAAAGTAAAATGTGCTTTAGGTCTCATATATGTTTCAAAGATTTTGCAAACCAGTAAATATAGTCAAAATTAATACATTTTTTCCAAATGCATTGTATAAATTTGAGGTATATCATAATGGGAAAGACCCCAAAAAAAGAGGTTAAAGATGAGTGACATGGGTTAGGCCAAGATTTGTCAGCTTCTGAACTCATTTCTTTTATCATATTTCCATCAGAACTAAGCATTCATTCTAAATTTAGGTTCCCTTTTCTCACTGAGTAACTACACAGAATTATAACTCACCAACATGGTGAGTTATAATTCTGTGTAGTTAGTGAGAAATGAATGCTTAGTTCTGATGGAAATATGATAAAAGAAATGAGTATGATAAAAAAAATAAAAAAATAAAAATAAAAACTACAACCACAGGATTTGAATATTTAATTTGAAGTATGAAAAGCTGAAGCGTGGGTCAAAAGAAACCAGCCATGTTACCAAAACTCAGTTTATTTCCCTTGGTACACCCTGTCGTGCCACAAACACAGACCTGTATGTCAGCTGATAATACAGACAGCTGCGCTATCTCTTGCCTGCTGTTTCACTTGTGCCTTGCTAAATAGTTTATTAGTTGCCTTTGTGGTTATTGCGTAGGCTGCTTTACACGCGCATGTTTTTGTAGTGGTCAATTACAGCTGCATAATAATGGCATTTTGCCAATAAAAACTGGCTGATGGCTATAAACATTATGAGTCAGTCAGCTCAGATTCTCATTACCCCAACAGACAAGTGCTATTTTCAGTTCAGTGAGTCTGCAGTGTTTCCAAGGGCCTCTTTAAACTAACTTCTTTAGAAATGACTCAGAACAGTTCACATCTAATTACTGAGAAGAACAAAAGTAAATACATTAATGATAATAAGTATTATTATGTTTAGTGTTAAGATTTTATTGAGGAAAATTCTCTTCATTTTCATGCCCATATCATTTACCAATTCATCCACTGGTTGTTGGCATTTTTAGGTGTGGCTTGTTTGTTTGTTTGTTTGTTTTTATTTATGTATTTATTTATTTATTTATTTTTATTCATGTATTTATTTATTTATTTATTTATTTATTTTTATTTATTTATTTATTTTTTTTATTTATTTTTTTTTTCACAGACACTCTCTGGTTTCATTGTGCATTATTCTCTGGTCTCATATGGTCTCTGGTTGCATTATTTTTTTTTTTTTTCTACGACAATCTTCTCCATGTTGTTGATTGATCAACTGGTTTTTGCCTGACAGTTATAGACTGATTAACTTTTAGGCCTTAAAAAAGTAAAATATTAATGGGAACATGTTCATTAATGATCAGACTTAAAAAAAACAATCATTACCAAGGGTGGTAAGGGGCAGGTTATATATATGTATACGTTTATGTATGTACAAACACACACACACACACACACACATACCTACATTCTGTGGGCATTGATGTGATATTGGTATGGTGTGAATATGAAAGGACACAAATGGTTCAGTATTATTCAGAGTGAGAACCTGTAGCGGGCCGATTTTGCGGATATTACGGTAAGTGTGCAGGAAGGTGGCAGGGTGTAGGTGGGGGATGGCCTCTATGGGTGTCTCTCTACACTAGGAATAGTTAGTTTACGTGCTTGTTTGTGCTCTACTGACATGGAATACTCGTCTGTATCAGCGGCCTTTATTTATAATTCCGCAGTAGTAATTTGTGGCTTAACCAAGACAGAGTTTAAATTTAGCTTTACCTGTGAGCTTTCATCATCAAAAAATTACAAATAGCAAAACATCTGTGAAACCCGAAACATGCAATATCCTGTATTGCCTGGTTTTGTTTGCACTTATAACCATTTGCTTAGAGAGTGTACAGAACAGCACAGAGAGCTGCCTCTATTCATTTAGAAATGTAAATAATGATAGTGACCTTTGAACTCACTGAAATGTTTTTAAAAATCTCTGATTTGATTACTAGAGGACTACAAATAGTGTCAAAGATTGGTTTAGATTCATTCAAAGACAAAAATATTTTTTATAATATAATATAATAATATATAATTCTTCTTCTTATTATTATTATTATTATTATTATGATTGCTTTTGTTTTAACAGTGTTAATAATACTGGATAAAATATTGATATTTACCATGCTAGAATAAATAAATTATAAAATGAATTAAATATTATATTATATATTATATTTCTGGCATTTGGTAGACACCATTATCCAGAGCAACTTTCAATATGTTCAACATTTCAAAATATATAAAAGATAATAAATAATAAATAAATAATAAATAATAAATAATATAATACTTTATTATTATATTTATTATAAATAAATAATTTAAATTATAAAACAACAGCAACAACAACATCAATAATAATAATAACAATAATAGTAATATAATTGTGTGGAGTTAGTAAAAATAACATCAGCATTAAAGTTCTAAACAGAAACTGCTGGGACATTTTGGCTTCTGGTTTAAAAAAAAGAGAAGGTCAAGTTACCATAAAATCTCATCATCATTTATTATTATGTTTATTTATTATTTATTTGTTAGACACCCGACTAATCCGATCCATGTATACAACTGAGGGGTTAAGAGTTCAGCAGTGTTTAACTGTATTTTACAGACAAGATTTTTATGACTAATGCTTCGAAAAGAAGAAGAAATCTTTACATCCTAAATTTCCCACAGTATAGGAAAAGATTTTAGGAAATTATATTACATTATCATCTTCCCCTTAAATGAACAGATTTTTAAATGGTATTTATAATAAGATCTTCTAGAAGTGACAAGTGACTAATAATAATAATAATAATAATAATAATAATAATAATAATAATAATAATATCTAAAACTCTCAATAATAATAATTAAATCCTTTCAAGTTGTAAAATATTTTGCTCTAGATGGTTGATGAGCATTGCTGCCACATACCACATCTACTGTATACTCCCTTTTGTCATACAGCACAGCATACAGCAGTACAGCAGTATTTATATGTTCAGCATCATTTTAACCCCTTAAACTCCGAGCAGGACTACATAATTGACTAATACTCTTATTAGCCTCACAGTGTTTACTGAATAGTATTTAACATGTAAATAACAAACAGTGGAGTTTAAAGATCAAATCCACTTCAGACATATTTTTATAAAAACATTGATGTGTCTATTCTAACCAGACATCACTCAGCATCCTATACAGACTACATACATGACTTCTATGAGACAGTAACTAATCAATGATAACAAATAAGGGGCAAATCCTCTAAAATATCAAATCTGTGGAGTACATACCATTAGGAGTGCTCAGCAGTTGAATGAAGTGCTCACAGGTTTACAGTGAGGGGTCTTGTACACTGAGACTTATTAATACTATTTTTGTGTCTGTTCATCTGAAATGAAATTGTGACACATTCCTGACCTTTAATGGTTAACTGACAGCCGTTTGCTTAAAGCATTTTAAGCTGTTGTTGTTGTGGAAACAGGGAGATTTAGAGGAAACTGAAGGCCAGTTCTTGTCCAGATTGTTACATGTGGGAGTTGTATTCACAACTTCAAAGCTAATTTTCCTCTAAGAGCTGGGGGCATGGCATTAAAGTGGGGCACGCTTTGACAGTGCAACGCGATGGCTTTAAAGATTATTGTGAGGAGTTAATTTCCCCTTTTATTTAAGTACATTTAAATGACTTTTAAGTCGACATATCGTAGGACACTGCTCGCTCGGATCAGTTTTTTTTTTTTTTTTTTAAATAAAGTTCTGAGTGTATGATTAGTTTCCTGATCATGTGACCATGGGTCAAATCAGAACTGAACAGATTTGATCCAAATTAACGTAAATAAAGATAGACAAGTTGCTACATAAACAAGTTGCACATGGTTTTCAACATAAACAAGCATCTTGTCTGAACTGCCTGAACGCATTCATTTCTTAATGTTGTTTTTTAATCCTTTTATCTTGAATCCACCAGTGTTGGAAAATGATTCAATCCTCTAAAATTTTGCATGGAGCAGAGCTGGCGAATTCAAATAGTGCACTGGAACAACATGTGATCATGTTCACTTTCACATGTTTCTAAACTTTATTAAACATGCCAGCATTTAAAGAATGGCTAAGAGACTGTTCTATTACAGTTTTCTAATTCTAATGTAGTTTATGTGGCCGATTAGGGGGTCTGTGATAAACATTTTGACAGGCTGACGTAAATTATTTCATCATTTCACTGTTTCCTACTTTCCATTTTGAGTTTTTTCGGTTACTGAAACCGGTAAACAGCACTTTCACCCCACACTCCGCCAGCCCTCCAACGCTTCAGCATTTCGCTAAGGGCTTGGAAAATAATCACCATGACAAAATTCCTGTTTATATGTCGAGGTAGACATGATTTGGGCAAATAGATTTAAAAAAAAAAAAATAAAAAATAGAATTCTATTTCCTTATTTGGTAGGCCATAATGCTCAAATTCATTGTTCTTCGATTATTTTAGTATGCCATAATTAGACTTGCCTCACTGTGTTTACTGGCTTCATCCTTGAATTGTTAAAGTGCAAAATCACTTTTACTGACATATTAGTCATCTGTATTGAGTCACTTCATTAATACACGATTCAATTGGTTTGAAGACAGTGAGTCATCTCGTTTTCACTGCTGGTGGTCTGCCACATGATGCACTTCTGTAAACTGACTAATCTTTAGAGTCATATCTGCAGGACTTGTATATGCACTTCATCAAGTAAATGTCGAACCATTTTCAAAAGCAAGCTTTAGCTTTGCAAGAGTACATCAGTAAGTAAGACTGACTACATTCTACTGGTTTCCATTTATTGGAAATAACATCATAGCATCACTGGAGCTGAAAACACCATTTTCTTCTTCACCTTTTTCTTCTTAACAACAACAGCAACAACAACAACAACAACAACAACAACAACAACAACAACAACAGCGATACATTTGGGAAATTTTGGTCCTTGTTTATTTGAACCCAGAAAGAAAAGGTCTTAGTAAAGTCCACTGAGTATTGTTCCCTTTTTAAGGTCATTAATTGAATCATTAATTGAATTATTGATTAATAATTATTTTTTGATAACAATTTTTTGTCCTCATTCTATAGTTCATGTCCTCATTCTATAGTAATTTTATCATTTCTATGCCAAACATTCACTGAGACTTGGTGGACGCTCCACATAATTTAATTGACATTTAAAAGAAGCAGTCGTGGGTGTCAGTTCTTTGTAACAGTAATTTTTTTTTTTTCGTATTATTAATTTCAAGAAACAGAGAGAAGCTGGTGAGAAAGCCTGGTGGGTGAACTTCTGTAAACGTACTTCTAAATGATTAAAAGCATAATTCATTAATAAAATACAAATGTTATTGTTAAAGGAATATAATATGCTGTTACTGGAAAATAATGAACTTTTCGGTGATGGCAGTAACTCCGGTGTCGATTACATTCTTATAACAGCATGAATTATTTTGTTTTAGTCCTAACTTATTTATGTACCTTTATCTTCTTTAAAGGTAGAATCTAATTCAAACATACAGTTGAGGTTAGGGTTAAGAGCTCAACACTAATTTAAATGGTGTGACTAAAACGTATTTTAACAACAGAATCTAAAAAACCCTTAAATGCTGATGCTGGTTGATTCCTGAGCCTCTCACAAAAGACAACCGGATAGACTTTGTCATGATCAGAAGAGTTAACTGATCATTCAATAATAAAAGGCAACAGGAAGAATCAGATTTTATCCTTTCTGAGGTTATTGTAATTATTGAATATAATGGTACGAAGTCAGCTTTTAGTTACTCCTTAACTACAGCAGCTCTAAATTGTTTGTATTTATGAGCTGTTGACATGAAATTATTCCTAAATGTCTTTTAAGATATAATTTAGATGTATTAATTAGGTAGCCGGGGGGGGCACAGTGGCTTAGTGGTTAGCACGTTTGCCTCACACCTCCAGGGTTGGGGGTTCGATTCCCGCCTCTGCCGTGTGTGTGGAGTTTGCATGTTCTCCCCGTGCCTCGGGGGTTTCCTCCGGGTACTCTGGCTTCCTCCCCCGGTCCAAAGACATGCATGGTAGGTTGATTGGCATCTCTAAATTGTCCGTAGTGTGATTGGTGAGTGAATGAGAGTGTGTGTACCCTGCAATGGGTTGGCACTCCGTCCAGGGTGTATCCTGCCTTGATGCCCAATGACGCCTGAGATAGGCACAGGCTCCCCGTGACCCGAGAATAGTTCGGATAAGCGGTAGACAATGAATGAATGAATTAGGTAGCCAGGTAAACTTGACTGTTGTAGTAGTATTATACATGCTGTTTACACCACAAAAAGCAATTTATTCAAAACCATTTATTCAATATTATACAAAATGTTTATAGATTAAGTCTTATAAATGAAAGAAATAGGCATATCAAAATGTTCAAAAATGAGAGAAAATTCAAGTTCTTTGTTTCAGACTGGTATGTTGATAAAATGATCTGAAAACTACACTGACAAAAAACAATGACAAGAGCAAGAAAAAGTGGCATAGAGATGACAAGAAAGCGAAAAAGAACAAGAAAACAATTTAATACAGGTTTGTCTTCTTCATTATCCTTAAGAACTCCTGTTCATTGATTTCTCCATCTCCGTCTCTGTCTGCTTCGTCTATCATTTCCTGCAAGAGAGATCAATGGGGTTATGAGGTGGAACAAAACCATATACAAATCAGACAAAAACATTTCCCTGAATTGGCTACCAGCTGTTTGTTCTTCATGATGAATATCTGTGTGTGAACAGAATACATCAATCAGACTTAATCTAGACAGCACTGAGTCAGCATGCGATAATACAGACTTAATCAGTTCACCATGAACACATGGGGTTGTTTTGTACAGGTGTGGAGAACAGATTATACATTCTACACTGTCATAAAAGGCCCTACTCACCTGTAATTCCTCATCTGTCAGGTTTTCACCAAGCTCCTTTGCAACTCGTTTGAGATTTTTGAAGGAAATTTTGCCTGTTCCATCATCATCAAACAATCTGAAGGCTTTCAGGATTTCTTCCTTCGAATCTTTTTCACTCTGTGTTGAAAAAAGTCATAAAATTGATCAGAAAATGTGGTTTATAATGCCTGTATATGTAAAGAATTGTAAATAGTGTCTCGTGTGTTCCTAACAGGCCATTTCAGCCTAATGGTTCAAGTTACTGGCACCACTCTAAAGCTTTCCAAAATCATCTCACCTTCAGAATCAAGTATTTATCAAGCAATTATTTTTAGACTAATAGCAACACTTTGAAATCAATTGGAAGCCAGTTTAAAGTCCCAATCAGTATTCAGTTGTTGGTGAAATTTGTCAAAATATCTGTTTACATTCAGACATTTGTTGGTTGCTATATAAACCATATATATATATATATATATATATATATATATATATATATATATATATATATATATATATATATATATATATATATATATATTTTTTTTTTTTTTTTAAGTTTGTTTTTAATTACTCTATTATCACACGAGTGTTTTCTCGTACATGATGTTTCTGACCAATATTTTCGTTACCATTTTTTGTGTCATCATGGACAGAAAGTCATTAAAGTCGATAGTGCCAGAGCCTTCTTTGTCCACATCAGCAATCATCTTCTTGATTTCCTCCTTCTTTGGCTCAAAACCAAGAGCACGCATAGCAACCTGATTGAAGTGAGGAAATACAAGTCACTAATTACAATAAGTTAAAATGAAACTTAGATCCTTTAGCCTGCACACTTCTGAGTAGGCATTGTTTGGGAGATGGATCTCAGCACAGCTATGACACTGACACACTTTACTTTGCCTAATACTTTCATACCATTGGTGTGAAAGTATTAGGCAACATTGTTGGGTATTTAAAACACTTACTGTCACTTTTATAAGTTATATGCAACATTAATAAAATGAACAGTGAAGTGTAACTGCAAGGAAGGTGTACTGCATGAATATATTGTATTATATTACATAATCCATAGCTCCTATCTGGACACCTGCCCTTATCTGTACATATTGTATTATCTATACATAATTCATAGTATTCTGTACATCATGTCCATAGCACATACATCTGCATATGATTTGATAATACTGTATATACACAACTGTAATTTATCTCCATAGTACTGCATCTGTACATATGTACACATCTGCACATCTACACTTCTGTATATAAAGCACCTGCTGCTCATCACACTTCTGGTTAGACGCTAATCTGCATTTTGTTGCCTTGTACTTGTACATGTGTAATGACAATAAATTTGAATCTAATCTAATCTAATGAATACCACTCCATTCCATGCATACATGCTGCACAAACACATTTCCTCACACCTAAGGGAAATTTAAAGAAGCCAATCAATCTACTTACTGTCCTGGAAGAATCAGGGACACACAAGTTGTGAGGTGGCAACACTATTCACTGCACTGCCATGCATCTTTGTCAGGATGTTAATGGTTGTTGCTATAAAAGGATTTACAGTTACATTTATGGCATATGGCAGATTCCCTTATGCAGATTCACTTTCATTTATCTCATTTATATAACTGAGCAGTTTGCTCAAGACCCCAGCAGTGGCAACTTGGTGGTCCTGGGATTTGAATTTACAACCATCCCATCAGTAGTCCCATGCCTTTACCACTGAACTACCATTTACCTTTAAAGACAGTACCTTTTTACCATTGATACCATGTGAAAATCCAAGCAACTTAGCCAAGACCTCAGAAAAAAATATGGCCCATGAGAAGTCCGGTTCCTCCCTAGGAGCAATTTGCATCTTTCAAGCTTGCTTTCGGCTGCTCCCTGTTCGGGGTCGCCACAGCGGACCAACTGGTCCGCACAACAACTTGGCAAACATTTTACGCCGGATGCCCTTCCTGACGCAACCCTCCCATTTTTCCGGGCTTGGGACCGGCACTGCATCCAGTGGCTGGGGTTGAGGCATTGGCTGGGAATCGAACCCGGGCCTTCCGCATGATAGGCGAGAAACCTACCACTGAGCCCCCAATGCCTCCAATTTGCATCTTTCAAGAAGGCCAAAAAACCTCCCAAAGATAAATGAACTTTGGTCTGAAAAGTTCAACAGAATCCTAAGCCAACAACAAAGGTACTGGTGAATACAGTAGAGGCATCAGCTACAACAAATATGTAAATCCACTATTAATGGAGTCCTACATTGACATGGCTTTCACACAAGGAAGACCAGCATAAAAAAGCCAGACTAAAGTTTGCTTTAAGTCGCTCTATTTTGAATTTAATCTCTTCTGATAAGGACAGAGACTTTTGTGTGCTATCTGCTTGACTCGGCTGGATGTAGAGTCTTGTGCATTTCTTGCTGTATTACCTCCCAGCAGAGTTTTTAGACTAGCTGTAGTCTGGTTGTTAGTCTGTAACCTAGTGGACCAGTATAGATGTATTAATTGATAGAGACTTCAAAAGCACTTCTGTAAGTTTAAGGATGTCTGCCCAATTCTCTAATTGTAAATGTAATGGGCGGTGGTAGCTCAAGTGGTTAAGGCTCTGAGTTGTTAATCGGAGGATTGGGGCTCAAGCCACAGCACTACCAAGCTCCACTGCTGGCCAACTGAGGCCCTCAGACCTGACTGAGTTACCCCAGTTCTGTCAGAAGGAATGACTAAACATTCTGGCACAATATTGTGAGATTGATTGTAACCAAATACTACAAAGTGTATTTAATCTTCTCCCACTGGAAAGTCTGATATAGTAAATAAAATCTGAAATAAATCTCTCATTGATATTATTTTGAAATTACCTCTGATGGGGACAAAGTATGTAATTAACTTCACACACAATGCCTTTAGTCTAGGCGTATGTAAACTTTTGGCCTTGGCTATATAACGCCTTCAGGGTATTGTCTTACTTTAAGCTCTTTAACATCAATAGTGCCAGAACCATTGGTGTCGAACAGATCAAAGGCCTCTCGGATCTCCTGCTTCTGTTCCTCACTCAGCTCCTGTTTGGGAGCTGCTTTCTTCCGCTGAATTGCGGTTCCACTGGGTTTCCTGAAACTAGATGCCTGAAAACAAGAAAAGATTACAATTTCCTTTACAAAACTGTCATGGTTGTGTGGCATTAAATATTGAGAAGGCATGTTTAAACATCTTAGGAGCTTAGTATTAAAGAGCAGCACATTTAAGCACATTGTTATCATTGAATAAAGAGTACAAAGACAAGACACTTCATGGACAAAGGTATGATTGTATATTTACATCTATCCACAAAGTGCCAGATATTCTTCGGGGGGGTGGGGGGGATAAGGTGCAGAGGAGAGTGAGAGAGAGAGACAGAGACAAAGAGAGAAGCGTGAGAGACAGAGAAGAGTGAGAGTGAAAGACAGTGAGTGAAAGACACAGAGAGAGAGAGAGAGAGAGAGAGAGAGAGAGAGAGAGAGAGAGACAGAGAGAGAGACAGAGAGGAGAGTGAGAAAGAGTGAGAGTGAAAGAGAGAGAGTGAAAGAGAGAGAGAGAGAGAGAGAGGGGAGAGAGAGAGAGAGAGAGAGAGAGCGAGGAGAGAGGGAGAGAGAGAGAGCGTGAGAGAGAGAGCGAGATGTATGTGTGTGTGTGTGTGTGTGTGTGTGAGAGAGAGAGAGTGTTGTGTAATTACACAGCTGGCTTTGCTGCACATTAGTGAAGTAAAATAAGGAAATATAACGGTTTAGCTAACCATCGACTTTTACAGAATTAAACTAACAGCAGCAGCTAGTCTACTAATTAAACTTCTACCTGGTGTTAGCTAGCTGTTTAGCAAATAAGGAAGCGATGCTATTCCCGTTACTATGTTACTATAACAGCCAGCCGTTAGCTTCAAGCTAACTCGCTAACAACAGTTCTCTACAATGCTCTCGGCTTTGCGTATAAAATTCTATTTTAAGTTAAACACACAACGCAGGAACTTCTTACCATCTCAATCTCAACCTATCGAAATTTCTATCAGTTTCGGAGAAACCAAACAAACCGTAAGTATCGAGCAGTTACGCAAGGTTAGGTAACGTTGTTTAGGTAAGTAAGGGTGTCAAACAACTTTTTTAAAGGGCGTGGCCATCCTTGGATGGACAACTAAAATGTCGTATAGAAATTCACTCTCGCGTTACTAAAAGTTCATCTGACCAATAGTAAGCAGGTAGGCGGGACATCTAGCTTGCGTTTAGCAGTTTGAGCGTTCGTTTAGACTCAGTTTCTTAGCAACAGGAGTGGCATTTGGCGCTGTAGAGTCAACGCGCATGCGTAAACCCTGAACGACACGAGAAGGAGATTCAGATGTGTCTGCGGAGAAGGTTTGTGTTCTTAGCTCGATCAAAGACGAATAGCACAGTCTTATTTAGAGAAAGTTCAAATATTTGCACGATAAGTTATTAATCAAGATTTGACTTTAGCTATAATGCATGCAGGTGGTGAAATACAGATACTTTTGTTTTGAATTATGAATGATTTCTCCCAGGTCTAAACAGTACATAGGATTACTTAAATTTATAGATAGTGCTTGTTTGTAACCCAAAAATATTGCCAATTGTTGACGCTTAACAAAGCTGTAACACAAGAATTTCCATAATGGAATCAATAAAGTATCTATCTATCTATCTATCTATCTATCTATCTATCTATCTATCTATCTATCTGTCTATCTATCTGTCTGTCTGTCTGTCTAACTATAAATTTACTTAAATCATATTATGTTGGACTTGATCTGTAATCAGGGGTTAAAATGGATCTGTACCCCTCAATTCTTTATAATGTGTTCTCAACAATGATATCATCAATATCATTTTGTGTACAGAAACAGAATGCTGTATATAAAAACCATAGACACACCTTAAATAAAATAACCCTTTAAGCTCAGCTATCTTTTATCACCTAATGGGATATTATTAAATAGTCATAATGCTGGAAAGTTTCTATTTATTGTTCTACATACAGTTGTGAACATACTCATCATTATAATCCTCAATCTCCACCCTCTCTGGTGTTATTACAGATAAAAGAATTACATCTTTTCACTCCACTGATGTCACTGCTGGGAAGTGCCGCGATAAACCAGGGCCGCCATATTGGGCTCCAGCAACTGGAGGCCATGTCAGCTGCAACTCATACATTTTTGGGTCCCAGTAAACGCTACAAAATGATCCAAGATGAGGCAAGCGGTGAGGCTGTGCTGGTCTGTTCCTGTTATCGTCTGCTGGAACATCTAGAGCTCAGTGGCTCTGTGGCTCAGCTTCTACGTGAGACAGCTCGTGCTCACTGGGGGACACTGCGTTCAGGCACGGCCTCGTTGCTTTTCCTGGCTGGGGTCTGGAGCAGGGTGGCACTAGAGTGCCTTCACCAAGGCATTTCCATTTGGCACATAGTAGCCGGTATGTCAAAGGGGTTGGAAGTGTGTCTAGAGGCCTGTAAGCTGAGTGCTGTGAGTGTGGATTCAGTTGTTTGTAAGGCTGATCCACAGAAACAGCGAGTAAGTGGAAAATCACAGATAGGTGGAGGCTGTATGAATACTGAGGATGTCTTACATTCAAATCCTTCACTGAGTAGAGGTGTGAGGGATTTAGCTCAGGACAATGTTACAACCGTAAATAGTGTGCCTACACTTTGTTTCCTCAAAACCCAATATCCTGTAAAGCATCATTTAAAACTCAAACACAGTAGGCACTTTAACTCTAATCATATTACAGAAGATGGTAGGACACCCACAAGATTTGACATCGCTCGCCTGGCTGAGGCCGTCTGTCACGGATGTGAGACAACCATGAGGTTAGTGATCGAAGCTAGCACGATTCAGTGTAGATACAGCCGTGAAGATCAGAGACATAAAGCACTAGACATTGATAAATTGGCAACATGCCTGTTGCCAGGATTATCTGAGGAGCATGCGCGTGTACTCTGTGGGTACGTGGTGTTGTTGTCTGCAGAACAGGCATTATTAGTCAAGCATTTAGAAGAACGGGCATTAAAGATCAGCCTGGTGCATGGAGACCTGAGTGAGAAACACCGTCACATAGGTTTCAACAGGCCAAGAAATGTTACATACGTTAGTAATTGCTCTGATTTAACAGGAATCAGCCAGGAGGAGAAATGGATGGATGAGACACTGAGAATACTTCTAAACCTCAAAGTAGATATTGTTCTTGTGAGTGGAGGCGTTACTGCTCAGCTGAAGGATCACTGCCTCCATTATCACATCCTTGTTATTGAGCATGTACAAGTGTCCATTTTGAATGATTTTGCTACAGCTACGGGTGCTCTTCCTGTCTCGTATATCACACAGCTCACCGAGCGATGTGTCGGTTCCAGAGTCCATGTGAACAGACTCAGAGAGTATCGCACTGAAGGAACAGAATGGACTGTGGTGAGTGTTGCTACTGATGACACGGCTCTGGTCACGGCACTCATCACAAGCTCAGTTCACGCTAAACTCCAGAGCATGGAGGATCAGTTTTGGAGCTGTGCTTATCGCGTGCACCATGCGCTTAAAGATGGAAAACTGCTGCCTGGAGCTGGAACCACAGAACTGATCTGTATTCATCAGCTCCAAAATCATGGGAATGTATCTCAACCAGAGGAGAGAGGAGACGAGCTTAATGCAGCCAGAACAGCATCGCCGTTTGAGAAGGTAATTCTGCAGCTGATGGCAGAAAGCTGGATGGATTATGTGTCCACACTGATGGTGAACACTGGCCGTGTCATGTCCAAAACACAGGCATGGACATGTATAGCTCAGCATGTAAAGCAGTGGGAGTACAGAGGACCTCGGAATAACAAGATGACAGAAAATCTTCTGAAGATGAAGAACTGCTTGGAAATGATGCACAGAGTTGGAGAAAGTGACGAGGAAGAGGTTGACGAGGGGATAGTGGAGAAAGAAAGAGTAAAAATAGGAGTGTATGATAATATGACGGTAAAGTTCGAGGTGTGGAGGAGAGCTCTGGATCTGGTGTTTTTGATTCTTCAGACAGACACTGAAATTGTCACAGGAATAAATAACAGAGAAGGACAATTCAGAGATTTTCTAATTCTTTAGTGTCATTTTTTCATTTAAACTTGGTTACATCTCACATTGCTTTAATAACATCAACAATTCTATCAGGTAAAGACGTTACCAGTGGCTTTTGACGCCAGACTGTCCACTTCCCTTGCCACTGTGTTTCAGTTCATTGCTCTCTCTTTCGGTGCTTCACATTTTGTTCCAAGGTCAATGCTTCTCTTCCGTCAGGCATGTTGAACAAGCAAGGCAGATTTTGGCTCTCTGTACTCTGTAACTGTTAAGATGCAAGTGTCAGTGTTGTGTTCTACTTGGACTTAGGCACAAAACAATTAACAAATGCCTGGTTTATATGACATTTATCCAGATGTCCATTCTACAGACACTGTACAATACCTTTATGGCACTGCTATTTATGGATCACAATTTTTTTGTTTTGATACCTTTTTTAAATAGAGTTTTGAAAATAAAAATTTCCTTAGTCTATCATTGTGTCTGCATGTATGTTGTTGCAAAATGGTACTAGCCAAATAAAATAAAAAACAAACACAAAACCCAAACAGCCTAAACACAAATGACCTCATGTAAGCAACTGCATTTGTTTGTACACCGATGATTACAAGTTAAATATTTATACACACACAAAAAAAACAAATTATAAATCATTGTGAGTTTGAGCTTTATGACATTTGCTCAGTATATAAGCAGTGTTATTGGATACTATGATGCCCCCCCACAAACTGCCAATCTGTACAATGCATGTCTTTGGACTGGGGGAGGAAACCCCTGACGCACGGGGAGAACATGTAAACTCCACACACATGGCGGAGACGGGAATCAAACCCCCAACCCTGGAGGTGTGAGGCAAACATGCTAACCATCAAGCCACCGTGCCCCCCCCCCCCCCCAGTTTATCATCTGTGATGAAATTTCTGATGAAATCAGGCTCACTATAGACTGTGTTCATTGTGCATTTATTTCAATCAGGAAAAAAAAGAGGGAAACGAGTCTTGCATGTATACAGGGTTTCAGTGTTTCTTTGCTTCAGTCTTCTTGTTACCAGTGTTTAGTGGAGTGTTTTAATCACTTTCCACCACTGAGAGGAGCAGTTTTCTCGTTAGAATGTATTACACCTCACAGCTCACTAACAGTAATAATGTGTACATAAGGATATGATTCAATTTCAAATACACCATCACATTTAATTTGAACCTGATTTTAGATTGTTTATGTAAACTCACTCTATTCTATTTCATTGATTACACTCGCTATCTGAACAACGTGTAAAGCTGTTAAAGATAATGAAATGTCAACAGTCATGTTGTGCTTAAGCAGATGTGCTTAAACAGCACATTCTGTACCAAAGTTCACATTTAAAAGCACTACATTTCAGTTGCTGTCAATATTGGGCCACCATGATTTTCCCAAGATTCTGTGCAAGCAAATTGTCTTTTCTTACACACCCACACACACACACACACCAATATATATACATTATATTGGCAAAAGTTTTGGGACAGCCCTCGGACCTCAACCCCATAGAACACCTTTGGGATGAATTAGAGCGGAGACTGTGAGCCAGGCCAAAACTGGGATGTTTTACATGCACATGAATGTAATATGGAGTTGGCTGCCTTTTGCAGCTATAACAGCTTCAACTCTTCTGAGAAGGCTTTCCACAAGGTTTAGGAGTGTGTTTATGGGAATTTTTGACCATTCCTCTAGAAGTGCATTTGTGAGATCAGGCACTGATGTTGTATGAGAAGGTCTGGCTCATAGTCTCCACTCTAATTCATCCCAAAGGTGTTCTGTCGGGTTTAGGTCTGGCAGATGATTGTCTGGCATTGGCATCTCATTCAAGCTGTGTTTCTACCCTATGTCAGTGTTCTCATTATAGTTATTATAATTCCCACCTCATCTCAGGGAGTGTTTCCTTGCCACTGTTGCCTCTTGCTTGCTTATTATGAATAAATCTACATTTCTATTTCTTATAGTTGTTTTGTAACAGTGTCCATTATTAAAAAGGGGCAATTAAATTAGATTGAATTAAATTAAATAGTAGGGGGCACGGTGGCTTAGTGGTTAGCACGGTTGCCTCACACCTCCAGGGTTGGGGGTTCGATTTCCGCCTCTGCCGTGTGTGTGGAGTTTGCATGTTCTCCCTGTGCCTCAGGGGTTTCCTCCCCCAATCCAAAGACATGCATGGTAGGTTGATTGCCATCTCTAAATTGTCCGTAGTGTGTGATTGCATGAGTGAATGAGAGTGTGTGTGTGTGCCCTGTGATGGGTTGGCACTCCGTCCAGGGTGTATCCTTCCTTGATGCCCAATGATGCCTGAGATGACGCTCCCCGTGACCCGAGAATAGTTCGGATAAGCGGTAGACAATGAATGAATAAATTAAATAGTCAGTGGATCTTCTACAGCTGCACTTGACCAGGACAAAGCATTGAATGACTTAATTTATTGTTCTATCAGATTGAGGTCAGGACTCTGTGCAGGCCAGTCAAGTTCCTCCACACCAAACTCACTCATCCATGTCATGAGACATCATGATGGAACAGGAAGGGGTCATCCCCAAACTGTTCCCATGAAGATGGGAGCATGAAATTGTCCAAGATGTTTTGGAATGCTGAAGCATTAAGAGTTCCTTTGACTGGAACTAAGGGGCCAAGCCCAACCCCAACCCCTTGTAAACAAAACCTGAAATCAATGATTTGGAGGGCTGTCCCAATACTTTTGGAAATATAGTGTAGTTAGGTAAATGTTAAATATTTTTAACGGACCTGCCTTAACTTGTTAGTTTGTTTATTTACCTGGAATTTTTTTTTTTAATTATTACTTTATTGAAATCTTAATGTTCTCGTGTTCTACGTGTGGGGTTACATAAGGTTCCACATTTAGCTTTCATAAGGTCTTTCCTAAAGAAGTTGATCTTTTAAAGTGCATAAAAATGTAAATACTAGCACGGTGACCAGTGACACCGCAGGTGCAGTAGGAATCTAGCCGCGTGCTTTAGCGTAAGTAATTCTGCTTTTCAAAATAAAAGCCCGTAATAACACTAATACACTGGTTGTTAGAATAGCCAACCTTATGTTATTTGATTAAAGTCTCATAGTTTATTCATCTTCTTAATAACCCGTTTCCGTGTGGTAATTACATGCTTGGGAGATTAGCTGCTGTTTGGAAGACTAGCTATCTCACTAATGCTTAAGCCACAACAGTTTTGTTTGTTGCTTAGCTAGGTTCTAATAACTAACTTGGCATTGCATTGTTTTCAAGTGTAATACATATGAGTAGTTATATGTGAAAATATAAGAATAGGGCAGGTTTGTATTTTATTAAAGAGTACATGTATTGAATAGGGTACCGAACTGTTGTGTTTGTGTTGTTATATCTGGAATAAATGGCAGAATGATAGCGTAGCTTGTATGTAGGTTCAATCTAGTTTGCTGGTTACTATCTGTGTGGAGTTTCACATATTCTCATCATTTCTGTGTAGGTTTCCTCCTTGTTTTTCAGTTTCCTCCCTACTCCCTGCCCCCAGCTATGCTAAATTGCCAATGGGAATGAATGAGTATGTGAAATGTGTAAGCCCGGTACCTGGACTTCGAGAATGAATTACTTCCACAATTCCTTCCTCATTCCCATTGTTCCTGTTATAGTTTTTTTTATTACAATTTTTTTTTTCAGTACAATTTTATTTGTATAGTGCTTTTAACAATGTACATTGTCTCAAAGCAGCTTAAAAGTATAAAGATTTAGAATAAAAATGACATTTACGATTAAATTGATCTTTATGCGCAAGCCAGAGGCAACAATGTCAAGGAAAAACTGCCTGAGAACTCTTGGGAGAAACTTAAAAGGGAATCATTTGGGTGACATAACACATTATATTCCCTCTTATTACCAGCTCTGCCAATTTGTAAATAAATGAATGTAATAACTACTAAAGGACTGAGCTTAGTTCACTGGGCACCTGGCCCTGCTCAGCTTTTGTACTTCTAGAAAACTTGTGTTTCTTAAAACCTTCCCTTGTGCTTTCTGTGTACTTTTGGATCAAGCCCTTAAAATGATCTCTTTACTCTCTTTTTCTTCCTTTTTCTAAACAAGCCAGTGCTATGCTGAATTGTTCCAAGGTGTTTCAATGTGTGCAAGGATGCCTTGTGATTGCTTGGCATCTCATTCAAGCTGTATTCCTACTTACGTCAGTGTTCTCGTTATAGTTAATATAATTCCCATGTCATCTGGGAGTTTTTCATTGCCACTGTTATCTCTTGCATGCTCATTAGGGATAAATCTGCATGTATATTTCTCAAAGCTGTTTTGTGTCAATGTCCATCATTAAAAAGGGGCTATATAAATGGATTGAATTAAATTAAATTGTCACTGGATACACTACAGCTGCACTTGTCCAGGACAAAGCATTAAATGACTTAATTTATTGACCAGTGGCTCAGTTTTATAGACCACTGACCAGGTTTTGCGTTGATCTTGGACTGGCTTTATTGCAATGTGGCTGTTTGAAATGATCAGTCCCTCAGGTTTGCTAACTAGGGATGATTTTGGGATTAACATTAATCTTGGACTTTTGTACTATGTTTCTTGTGTTCAGTAAAGCTGCTTTAAGACAATGTCTGTTGTTAAAAGCGCTATATGCAAATAAAACTGAATTGAATGGATGGTGTTCGTCTGGATTTCTGGATTTTTATTTTTGGACTGCTTTTTATTTTTAATTTCATTAATGACGTTTCGACAAGCAGATCTGGCGACCCTGAACCCTGGAGTGCGAAATCTGTATATAGATATTTTAATAAATATATATTTTGAAATCTGTTTTGGTCGAGCCTGCCATTTTGCTGCATGACGTCATCACCCAGTGCCCGCCCTCTCGTGCTCGCTCGCCCATGTAGACACAAACACAAGGGGCAGGCAGGTAGGGAGCTGTGTTTGTGTTTTCTGGCATTGTTATTTCTGCTGATTTAAAGTTTAACTAATTTAAAAAGGACTCGAGACTGAAGGAAGAATTAATCCGTCATTAGGATGTGGATCAGTCCAGAGGAGGTGCTGCTCGCTAACGCGCTGTGGGTGAGTGAGAGGGCCAATCCCTTCTTCATCCTGCAGCGGAGGAAGGGACACGGCAAAGGAGGAGGCATCACCGGTAAACACTCGGCACTCGGCCACTTCACACACACACACACACACACACACACACGTTATCTTTGCTGCGTTTCCAAATCTAGCAGGCTATCCTGCTTGTTATCTTTACACATACAGCTCTATAGAATATTTTCAGCCCTTCTAATAATTCCATAGTGACCAATAAATGACCAATCGGTGGTCAAAGACGAGGACTAATTAAACTGTTTATCATTAAACACCATGACACTGACGTTACTAGCTACTAGTGGGCTAGCTTGGTTTGTTTTGGTTTGTTTTGTTAGCTGATGCTGACGTGGTGCACTGAGCCGTCTCAAATCTTATACATATATATGTAGCCGGCAAATAGTTTTGCTGTCCTGAATAAATTATACCTCGTCTTAACTATTTATCATGAATATTCTTCAATTATTTTCAGACACACAAACACTAAAACCTTTGCTAACTCCAGCTAGCTAACGTAGGGGAAAAACACCCACAGTCATGCTCATGTGGTTGAATATTCCCCATGTTCAACAAAATAAAGGAGTGTGATTGTTTACTCATGTCAGAGTGAAACATGACATTTAAAATGTACACATGTATACAGTGCAGTTTCTTTATTAAAATGTACTAAATATGCACATTTCTGAGTTTTTCAGATTACTATAACATAAACGACTTATAACATAAACATAACCAAACCAATCAACAGACAGTGCCCATCTTTTACAATGCTAGTGAAAAAAGAAAAGGATAGAGGAAAAAACCCACTTGCATTATATCATACCAAAACTCAAAATGTTACTATAAGAAACATAAATAAAATCCAGGTATGGAGTCCAAACTTGAGGAAAAACTTCAGTAGACATACACTATATTGCCAAACGTTTTGGGGACTGCCCTTTCCTGTTACAACATGACTGCACACCAGTGCACAAATAAGGCCCATAGAGACATGGATGAGAGAGTTTGGTGTGGAGGAACTTGACTGGCCTGCAGAGTCCTGACCCTGACCTGATAGAACATCTTTTGGGATGAATTAGAGCAGAGACTGCGAGACAAGGTTTAGGAGTGTGTTTATGGAAATTTTTGACTATTCCTCTAGGAGCGAATTTGTGAGGTCAGGCACTGATGTTGGACGAGAAGGCCTGGCTCACAGTCTCCGATCTAATTCATCCCAAAGGTGTTCTATCGGGTTGAGGTCAGGATTCTGTGACGTTCCTCCACACCAAACTCGCTTATGCATGTCTTTATGGATCTTGCTTTGTGCACTGGTGTGCAGTCATATTGGAGCAGGAAGGGATCATCCCCAAACTGTTCCCACAAAGTTGGGAGCATGAAATTGTCCAAAATGTCTTGGTATGCTGAAGCATTAAGAGTTCATTTCACTGGAACTAAGGGGCCAAGCCCAACCCCTGAAAAACAACACCTGATTCATCACTTGGAGGGGTGTCCCAAAACTTTTTGCAATATAGTGTATGAGTAACACAAGTTAGAAATTCTAAAGAAATCATTTCCCTATTAATCTTGTGCCATCCTTTCAAAGATGGGGGTTTGTCACTAAACCATTCAGCTTATTATTTAATAAAATTCTTAAAAAAGAAGTCCTGTGTTCACACAAATGCTCACAGCTTATTTAACCCTAACCCCTGATCAATGTAAATGTTTGACGATTTATTGACCAGCATGTGAAATTAAGGCAGTTTCGCTTTGAAAGGCTGAAAAACGACAGCGCATGACCTCATTTTTATACGCAGTCATAAAACATGACGTCAGTAACCACCAGATTTATCTTTCACCATGATTCATTACATTGTCTAAGGACATCTGCACATGAAGCACATAACATTATGTGAGCTAGAGTACAAATTTGTAAAGTTCCAGCTACGTACCATTCCTTGCTTGCAAAAAAGTGTGGACAAGCAGCTACCATGAGTGAATGGTGACAGTAGTTACCTTTTAATGCAACACAAGATTAATGAGTAGCTCATGGCTATAAGAAAGATTGAATGAATTTTCCCAGGCTTTATTTTGAACTTTATCTATTAATTTATTAAATAACAAAGTCACATAGTCTCTTTGCAACTTAGGCTAGAAATAGAAGAAAACTAAACCTGTGTGTGAAAACTCTTCTCTTGCCTTCTCTTGTCCTTTCGCTGTGTTCGACATTCTAGTAAATAATTTACGTAAACGCATGTGATAAGCTAGTATTATTGGTTCATGTTTTAAAAAAAAAAAAAACACAAGTCACTGAACACTGGCTGTTAAAAAAAACGCACAATCATTTTTTTTTGTTGTTGTTGCTCTCAGTTCCTTCCTCAGTTGCTTTCCTGGGTTTGCATTTGAACTGTCATGTCTGAGCTAGAGGTATGAATAAAACTGATGTTAAGAAGAAACTTGAAAAGTAACAGTTGTATGCAATATCACAATTTTTGCCTAATTGTAGCGTGTTGAATCCTCCATGCTGTCACATCATGTTAAATGATTTCTTTTCTAAAGTCTGAAAGGTTTGCATGACACAACAAGGAAAGCTTTTGTAAAGTTAAGCATGCCATGTCATAAAATTAAATTACATCAGAAATGGCTGAGGTTATTAGACAGACATTGAAAAACATGCATGATGTAGGCATTGAAGGTAAAAAAATACCAAGATGACATTCAAGTATTGATCTGAAGATGTTGATTTGCTGAAATGGTTTGCTTTTCTGCTTTTTAATGTAATCTGGAAATTAGAGAACTGATGTGCATTCACAGATGGTAGAAAAAAGTGAGGGAGGAAATACTACTTGTAATGTATAAGGTTCCTGTGACTTACACATAACTAACCTATTCATGCAGACATCTGAGTCACTCGAGCAAAATTAGCAGAAAAAGGTCTCTGTGTGTGTGTGTGTGTGTGTGTGTGTGTGTGTGGTTGGATGTGTGTGGATGAGCACAAGGTTTTAGGCCCAGGCAGTGAACTTTACACACTGTTTAACATTTTATTCTACTTTATATAACTCCCTAATGTGGAGTAGGAGATAATAGCTCGGTGTAGCTTTGAAAAATGGTCAATGAGTACCTCTTTTTCTCCTTCTTTCTGTCCCTCCCTCAGGTCTTCTGGTTGGGACTCTGGATGTTGTGTTAGACTCCAGTGCTCGTGTGGCTCCGTATCGAATCCTTCACCAGACGGGAGACTCGCAGCTCTTCTGGAGCATTGCCTGTGGTCAGTAATCAGTTTCGTTCTATCAGGGACAGTCACCGACATTTGAAGTTTGAACTGCTTGACAGGATGCTGAGATAGAAAGAAAAATTTGTAAAATGAACCATGAAATGTTGGCATTAAGATATTTTTTCTTGTGTGTTCATATTGACGTGTGTTCAGAAGACATTAAAGCCGTGTTCATGCCAAACATTATTTCTTTTTTAATTAAGCACATCCAAGTGCACCGCAGGGTTGCATCGATCTATATTTTTTTTAAAAGCTCTGTCAATTTTGGATGTCATGACAACCTCTCGTCTGTCTCTTGATATTCAATAATACTTGGATCTTGTGTTTTGCCTCTTGTGTTTTTAGGGCCTGTGCTGCACTTACACTGAGACTCTGCCATTATGAGTCATTTAAATTACTGTGAAACCTGGTATACTGTTTGAGCTCTTGTATGAGCTGTTGTTGCATTTTTGTTTAAAAAGAGTCTTTTCATTTGAATGTTTAAGAGAAGAACGATAAACTCTGTGTAATTACTGCTGCTTATAGGTGGTGTTGTTACTGATGAATCCTGCACAGTTCAGCCAGTGTCACAAACTAACAGGGTAAAAAAATGAGTTGAAGCGGTCATGTGACCAAAATGGACTGATTTCAGTTGCCAGTTTGCATTGCTGATAATTATTGAAATGTCTTTGTCATCAGGCTCATCACGCAAGGAGATAACAGAACACTGGGAATGGCTGGAGGCTAATTTACTGCAGACTCTCTCCATTTTTGACAACGATGAAGACATCACCACTTTTGTCAAAGGCAAGATACAGGTGAGCTCACGGCTAAAGTTGTTCGCATTGCCCCAGACCAGCCTCAGGCTTGTATATTTGGGGAGACTCCAGTAAACAACGTTCAGTCGGACTGTTTGTGTGCAGGGCATTATTGCTGAGGAGAATAAAAGCCGTGAAACTCAAGAAGACGAGGAGTCTGGGAAGTTTCGGGAGGCAGAGCTGAAGATGCGGAAGCTGTTCGGGATGCCGGAGGAGGAAAAACTGGTGAACTATTATTCGTGCAGCTACTGGAAGGGTAGAGTGCCACGTCAGGGCTGGCTCTACCTCTCTGTCAATCACCTGTGCTTCTACTCCTTCCTACTTGGAAAAGAGGGTGAGATTACCAAAGAAGGGAAAGCATTTAATCCAATTAGGACAGAATGAATGAGAGTAGTGCATAAGCAGTGTTCTCATTTATTTTAAACATATGCATCACTTCAGGTCATGGGGAAATGTTTTCTGCATAGTGTAAAAATGCCTTATTTTTTCCTTCTGCCTCTTTAGTGACATTGATAGTGCAGTGGACAGATGTGACTCAGTTAGATAAGAATGCTACGCTGTTATTCCCCGAAAGTGTACGTGTGAGCACACGGGATACGGAGCACTACTTCTCCATGTTCCTCAACATCAACGACACATTTAAACTGATGGAGCAGCTGGCTAACATTGCCATGAGGCAGCTGCTTGATAACGAGGGCTTCTCCGCAGACCACTCTCTCCCCAAACCCTGCAAGACGCTCAAAAATGTGTCTGCACTCAAAAGGTGAGGGTTTGAAGAAAATCCTCTTCTGTCATTTCTAGAACTCTTACCTCCCTGAACACAGCGTCCACTCACCCGTAAAAATAATTGTGTTTGTCATATTGTTTTTAGGGACCTGGATGCACGGGCGAAAAACGAGCGATACCGAGCTATGTTCCGCCTGACGAAGGACGAACGGCTAGACGGCCACACAGACTGCACTTTGTGGACGCCCTTCGCTAAGATGCATGTAGTTGGACAGATGTTTGTCTCCAACAATTACATCTGTTTCGCCAGCAGAGAGGAGGACCTGTGTCAACTTATCATACCACTTAGAGAGGTAAGCATTCACAATCACTCTTAAGACCAGACTGTAATTTATACAAGTTTTACTGGTAACAATATATAAAAAAATTATTTTATTTGCTTGAGCATTAAATGAAGACCTATAAAACATGTTGTTATTTTATGTAGCATATTAGTACCAGTATAAATGACATACGCTTAAAGAACATTAATCCTGCAAAGTCGAACATATATTATTAGGTTTTCATACATACTTTTATACTTGTACTTTACTCTTTTTTTCACTCACACAGTATATCTGGATCTGTGAATTATTATGAATACAGTGTGGAAGTCAAAATCATCAATAGCCATGTTTCTTTCTCCTTTTTTCTTATGCTTGCTTTCTCTCACTTTTGCGCTCTCGCTCTTGGTCTCGCTCTCACCCTCTCACATGCTTTCTCTATCTTTCACTCTCGCCCTCCCTTGTTGCTCTCGCCTTCTCTCTTGCTTTCTCTCTCGACTCTGTCTCGCTCTTGCTCTCACCCTCTCTCACTCTCTCAATCTATCTTTCACTCTCGCCCTCTCTTGTTGTTGCTCTCGCCTTCTCTCTCGCTTTCGCTCTCGCTCGCTCTCTCGTCTCTTTCTCACTTTCTCGCTCTTCCGTTGCTCTCTCTCTCTCTCTCTCACACACACTCTCTCTCTCTCTCTCTCTCTAGGTGTCTATAGTAGAGAAAGCTGACAGCAGCAGTGTTTTACCTAGTCCTCTCTCCATCAGCACTAAAAACAAGATGACCTTCCTGTTTGCCAACCTCAAAGATCGTGACTTCCTTGTTCAGCGGATCTCAGACTTCCTACAGCGAACGCCTGACAGACTCTGTAGCACAACAGGACAATCTGTGAGTCAGTCAAAAAAAAAAGGAGAAGTGTTAGTTAGAGCCTTCTTAAATACTGACATCAAATAAAGTCTGTCCTCAGGAGGTTATTTGCAGTCTCTGGTTAAAGAAATATATATCTTTGTCTTTATAAACAGCAGTATTTAATTTACAGCAGTATGCTTATTTTACTTTGCACTTTTCTGACAGGAGAGTCCAAGTCCCAGCACTCCTCCTTCCCTCCCTCCAATGCCACTGGTTCTGGGGTCAAGTGAGAATACTCAGGATCGCTACTACAGCTCTAGCCTCCCTACAGCCAAGCAGGGTCTGCTCCACATCTACCAGAAGGGCCTTCCTGAAGACCTGGGACCCAAAGCGGTTAGCTGTCATTAAGTTACACCCAGATCATTGCCATTCAGATTCCAGAGTTTTTAGATATTTTGATAGTTTTTTCAAAAGTCCTTCAGAATGAAGTTTCATATTTCTTCGTGATACAGATTAACGTTGTCCTTGTGACTGACTGAAAAGACAGAAAATAGTTACAGTTGTTATGCTGAAACTGTAAAGAATAAATGTCAAAAATTTACAGAAACCTTTAACACAACACTGCTGCACTCAGTAAAAAATTAAATTTTCTTTTTTCATGCACTTATGCCTCTGTAACTTTCACGCCACATGTGAGCCTCTCTCACGCCACATGTGAGCCTCTCTCATGCCACATGTGGGCCTCTGTAACTCTCACGCCACATGTGAGCCTCTCTCACGCCACATGTGAGCCTCTGTAACTCTCACGCCACATGTGAGCCTCTGTAACTCTCACGCCACATGTGAGCCTCTGTAACTCTCACGCCACATGTGAGCCTCTGTAACTCTCACGCCACATGTGAGCCTCTGTAACTCTCACGCCACATGTGAGCCTCTGTAACTCTCACGCCACATGTGAGCCTCTGTAACTCTCACGCCACATGTGAGCCTCTGTAACTCTCACGCCACATGTGAGCCTCTGTAACTCACGCCACATGTGAGCCTCTGTAACTCACGCCACATGTGAGCCTCTGTAACTCACGCCACATGTGAGCCTCTGTAACTCTCACGCCACATGTGAGCCGCTGTAACTCTCACGCCACATGTGAGCCGCTGTAACTCTCACGCCACATGTGAGCCGCTGTAACTCTCACGCCACATGTGAGCCTCTGTAACTCTCACGCCACATGTGAGCCGCTGTAACTCTCACGCCACATGTGAGCCGCTGTAACTCTCACGCCACATGTGAGCCGCTGTAACTCTCACGCCACATGTGAACCGCTGTAACTCTCACGCCACATGTGAGCCTCTGTAACTCTCACGCCACGTGAGCCTCATATTTTAAGACCAGTTGAACGTAAATTATTGGATTTTCATACATACTTTAATACTTGTACTTTACTGTTCCTTTCACTCACACACTATATCTGGATCTGTGAATTATTATGTATACAGTGTGGATAAGCCAAAAGCACTAATATCCATCTTTCTTTCTCCTTTTTTTCTCGTGTTCGCGTTCTCTCACTTTTGCTCTCTCGCTTTTGCTCTTGCTCTCACCTTCTCTCATGCGCTTCCTCTCTCTCTCTCGTCCTCCCTCTTGCATTTTCTCTCGACTCTGTCTTCCTCTTGCTTTCGCTCTCACCCTCTCTCACTCTGTCTCTTTCACTCTTGCCCTCTCTTGCTGTTGCTCTTGACTCTCTCTCTCTCTCTCTCTCTCTCTCTCTCTCTCTCTCTCTCTCTCTCTCTTCTCCCTCTCTCCCTCCCTCTCTCTAGGTGTCTATAGTAGGGAAAGCTGACAGCAGCAGTGTTTTGCCCAGTACAAATCAACAGGTGTTGAGAAATAAAACCTCACATTTTAAGACCAGTGCTGCCTCTTAGTTACCCCATTAATTTCTTCATCTCTCCAACACAATCTGCTGTGTTTCTTCTGTCCAGATAACCAATAGTCTTTTTTTTATGTCTTGAGATTCACAGACCCAGAATAAATGAGCAGAAATGCCTACTTTTTTCCAGATCATATTGGCTGCTGAAAGGTTTTCAGTGTAGAAGATACTTTACAAATGCTGTGTTTGTTGATAAAGTGAATGCTGTAAGTGTCATACGGGAAAGGATAAATTAGGCCATTAAACAGATTACATGGCATTAAAAATGCATGAGTTCTTGTAAGATCAGGCTCTTCTCCATTTTAGACTCCACTAAAGACTTGCTGATATTTAGCTGTGCAGATGGTAGGTTGAGATTCTCAGAAAGATAACATATAGCTACCAGAAAGATACCATATGGTCATGCATGCATTACTACAGCTAATTCAAGAATAATATAAAAACATAACCAGATCTTATTTAAAAGAAACTGCTTATTATTGTCTTTATTTTGCATAAGACATTAAGTTTAATAAGCGGAATGAGTATGTGTGTGTGAAATTATATGTATGTTTAAACTTTATGAAAGGAAATCCTGATACTTTAATTAAATCTACCTGCCATTCATTGTCCTTCAGACAAAAGAGAAAATGAAGGAAGAATCCTGGAATATTCATTTCTTTGAGTTTGGACGAGGCGTGTGCATGTACCGCACGTCTAAGACACGAGACCTGGTCCTGAAAGGGATTCCTGAGAGTCTGAGAGGAGAGCTGTGGTTACTGTTTTCAGGTAACTACTTCTGCCTGACAGCAGGGGGCGCTTTCTGTCCTCTTATATTTTGAAAATATTGTTTTTTTGAGTAGAGTTTTTTTTTTTTTTTTTTTTTTTAATATAAAACTTGATCTTTAAACTGATTAAACATTAGGCCAATAGTACACATTTTTACTTATACCTACAAGACACATCACAAATTAAAGGAAATATATGCCTCTGGTTTACCTACATTACTAATATTAATATTTGCATGCTGATCACAGATGGATCACTATTATATGCAAATTTGATTACTTGGGTTAAACCCGGTCACATGTTTGATTCATACATAAATACAATGTGTTTTAAAGCCCACATAAACACTCTCTATAAATTCCTGCTATTTATTCATGCCACCAGCAGGATGATTAACAGGGTGTCATGGTAACCACCACATTCATTTATGCCCTGATTCTGTGACTAATTTTGATCACATGACCCGTTGTCATGAAATCAGAAGGGAATCCATTTTATATGCAGCATACATGTTTTGGAAACTTGCTTGAGTAATTGTTCTGGATTTTGAATGTATTTGGGCTGAGGTGGAACTAGATCACTGTAAGACTCTTCAGCCTCCCAGTTTGCAATTTCTGTGTAACTAGGATACACACATGCCGATTAGCCATAACATTATGACTGCCTGCCTAATATTGTGTTGGTTCCTCTTTTGCTGCCAAAACAACTCGAGACCTGTCGAGGCATGGGCTCCACTAGATCTCTGAAGGTGTACTGTGGAATCTGGCACCAAGATGTTAGCAGCAGAAAATTTAAGTCCTCCGTGGTGGGGCCTCCGTGTAGGGCAACTTGCAGGACTTAAAGGATACTTTTGATAGATACTACCCACTGGAGGCTGGGAACACTCCACCACATCTAGCCATCAAAGCTGGTCCAGCCCTTGTCAAACTCTCTCAAATCCTTACACTTGCCCATTTTTCCTGCTTCTAACACATCAACTTCGATGACAAAATTTTCACTTGCTGCCTAATATATCCCACCCACTAACAGGTGCCATATAGAGGAAATATTTTTTATCTACTATAGTAGATATAAGTGTTATTCACTTCACCTGTCAGTGCTCATAATGTTTCTCCGTCACTCTCTGATATATTTTATTTATATATATATATATATAATATATTCTGTTGACGTAGTGAATCAAAGCAAAAGCTAGATCCTCTAATTAGAAAGGCTGTTATTCAGTTGATTCAGTTAAGTTGCTGTGTAAATATTTACCTCCAAGTATTGGTGTGTGCCTCCATGTGAGTTCATCTAAAGGCACTATAACTGCTTCCTCCAAAAGAGAGAAATGATAGCTATAAAATGAAGCATTAAAATTGAATTAATTTTATTTAAATTGATTTTTTTATTAATCAGGGCAAGTTTTGTGTAGGTATAGTCTTTAATATAATTTTTCTGCTTTATATTTTAGTTTATTTAAGTTTAGTTTTTATGGAAATCATTTATGTTGTCTTATAAAAATCCCTGAACAAAAAATTGCCTGTCCATTAAAGCAGCGACAGATTCTACAGTGTTAGTAGGTTGTTCTTCTGGGTGAATATAGTTAGCTGATGAGCAAGTACCCACATTTCTAGATGGCAGCTGTAGGATCTATAGGACCTGTGTCTGACTTCTTCAGCAACCCTGATGAAACACTGAGACACACTGACTGGCCTGTAAAATCGGCAGACCATCAATCCCATGGAAAGTGTGGAAATATTTGGATTAGCAGGTGAAACACCAAACAGGTCATAACCATGGGCTGAACTGCACACGTTTAGTGGGTTAAATTTGAAAGAAGCTCTTTCAGTACACTGGTGGCATCTTACCTGACTGGATTTGTGCTGTTATTAAGGTGATGGAAGGTGTGTATGAGCATTATAGAAGAAATCATGCATGTGAATTTTTTTCCAGTGAGCTTAGCTCTTATGCATTGCATAAACATTTACCTCCTTGCTTCTTACTTTAGATCAGATCAGCAAATAGACATCTTTCCTGCTCTGTATCACAATTCTTACCATAACTATTTTTTTTACAAGGCTGGAGTGATAAATTGTGGCTTTTTGTAGACTGGCTCTTACTCCATAGCTCATGCGACCTATTATTTACTACTTCTTTGACAGAGTCTGAAGATTCCCTTGTAGGTTTATATTTGTCTAAATGTATTGACCCAGTAACTGAATCAGCAGTGTAATATAACTGATATAGTTCATGCAGCCGCTTCCACTCTCCCTGTAGGTGCTCAGAACGAGATGGTGACTCACCCAGGCTACTATGCGGAGCTGGTGGAGCAGGCCATGGGCAGGTGTACTTTAGCTACAGAGGAGATTGAGAGAGACTTGCATCGCTCAATGCCTGAGCACCATGCCTTTCAGAATGAGATGGGCATCGCTGCTCTTCGACGAGTACTCACTGCATATGCATACCGCAACCCAAGCATTGGCTACTGCCAGGTACGCACACACACACACACACACACACACACAGAACATTAAACAATAAACACTCCTGTATTCCATTTAAACCAGTGCACAGTGTGCTTGAAATACTTCATCTTGAATATAGCTTTCTGACATAATAAAATAAAGTTTTTAATCAATAAATTATTCATTATTTAAAATAAGAAAAGGCAGCTTTGGCAAGAAAACACAATTTATGTTAATTATATAAATATTTAAAATAAATATTCTAAATATATACACATAGCATGATTAACAAAAAACAGGACACATATGACATGGCTAACTAACTGAACATGTGAAATCAATTATTTAATGGGCAAAATAAAAACATTAGCATTTGGTGTTTTTCACCATTGTATCTGCATCATGAAGGCAGAAGCAGTGAAAAATCAGTGACACATTTATTGTTTATATCAAACTGGTGTCTGTCTGTCTCTGTGTTTCTCTATGCTCCATAGGCTATGAATATAGTAACATCAGTGTTGCTGCTGTACTGTACTGAAGAGGAGGCTTTCTGGTTGCTGGTGGCTTTGTGTGAACGGATGCTGCCGGATTATTACAACACCAGAGTTGTAGGTCAGTCACAGTGAATGCTACTTGAGCTTGCAAAACTAATATGCCAGCAGCACTCACATAGGACTCACATAGACTCTCTCTCTCTGTCTCTCTCTCTGTCTCCCTCTCCCTCTCCCTCTCTCTCTCTCTCTCTCTCTCTCTCTCTCTCTCTCTCTCTCTCTCTCTCCCTTTTTCTAACTTTTTCCTCAGTATTTAACAGATCTGTCTATATAGATGTACTCTTATCTGTAGGTGTACGCACCATCACACCAAATATGTGCTTGTTAAACATCCCATTCCCGATTCTTCCTTTGCTTTTATTCCGGGAAGGTTTTCCACTAGATTTTGGATTGAGGCTGTGGGGGGAATTTGCTCATTCTGACACATGATCCATAGTAATGCTGGGTGAGGAGGTTTTGGGTGAAATCAGTCTTCCATTTCATTCCAAAGAGAGGTTGAGGTCAGGATTCTGTGCAGGTCACTCAAGTTCTTGCACTCCAATCTGGCAAACCATGTCTTTATGGAGCTGGATTTGTGCACAGGGGCATTGTCATACTGGAACAGATTTCTTGCTGTATTACCTCCAAACAGAGTTTTAAACTGAAGGTATTTTTAGTCTGCAACCTAATGAACCAGTATCAATGTGCTCAATTGATAAAGGTTTCAAAGCACTTTTGTACCTCACTCTGGATAAAGATGTCTGCAAAATGCCATAAATGTAATGTAAATGTGGGCCTCTTACTAGGGAAGGGTAATCTTAATGTTACAGTATACAGTCACATCCTATATGATTTTGTTTACAGTTTAGGGAAGAACCACATATTGGTTTGATGGTCAGGTGTCCTCAAACCTTTGGTCATATATGAATGTGTCTTGTCAGGGGCTCTGGTGGATCAGGGTGTGTTTGAGGAGCTGACACGGGAGTGTTTGCCACTGCTTTATGAGCACATGCACGAGCTGGGTGTGATCTCCACCATCTCTTTGTCCTGGTTCCTCACACTCTTCCTGTCCGTCATGCCGTTTGACAGTGCTGTGTTGCTGGTGGATTGCTTCTTCTACGAGGGAATCAAAGTCATCTTTCAGGTGAGAGCATACAGATCAGACTGTGATATGGCAGAAATAGTTATCAGTACTGCAGGCTTCTAAACACACAGCTAAACTAAGATGTCCTCATAGCTGTTTCTAAAGAAGTCTTTAAGGTCACATGTTTGTTAATAGAGGTTTGTCAAGCCACATACTTTCATAACTTTTTGTCCAGCAGATTCTTGTGCTGCTTTATGTAGCAAAATAGAGTTAACATAAGATTAAATAGAAATATGAACAAATATTACATGGTGCTTCACAGTTTGTTTGTTTTTTTGTGGCTGAATCTTAAATGGCATTATAATGGGCATATATATACCGATCAGGCATAACATTATGAGCACTGACAGTGAAGTGAATAACACTGATTATCTCCTCATCATGGCTCCTGTTAGTGGGTGGGATATATTAAGCAGCAAGTGAACATTTTGTCCTCAAAGTTGATGTGTTAAAAGCAGGAAAAATGGGCAAGCGTAAGAATTTGGGTGAGTTTGACAAGGGCCAAATTGTGATGGCTAGACGACTGGATCAGAGCATCTCCAAAACTGCAGCTCTTGTGGGTTGTTCCCAGTCTGCAGTGGTCAGAATCTATCAAAAGTATCCTTTAAGTCCTGTAAGTATCCTTTAAGTCCTATAAGTTGCAAATGATCTACTGCTAACAGCTTGCTGCCAGATACCAGATACCACTGTTTTGGCAGCAAAAGGGGACCGGCACGATTTTAGGCAGGTGGTCATAATGTTATGCCTGACCGGTGTAGAGCACTATGTCCTATGTAGTGAGGACATTAGTTTTCTGTCCAAGTGTGTGTAGAGAGGCCTTATAATGTAAAATATATGAAAAATAATATAATTAATTATTATTAATCCATGAAAATGAGCAAGGTGCTGAATTTTGAAAATATAAAATCATGCTCTATATCAGAAGGTGAATGCCAGACAAATAAAGAAAACAAATTATGGTAATGTTTTGTTATTAATTTTCTTCTTTTAAGAAGTTTGATTATTTTTTTGTGTTTCATGGTTTATGTGATGTAGCTCTGTATACTGTTGTCTCATTAACATGAATCATTTGAAAATATCACTGTTGTATACAAGATTTCAGTTGTAATTTTTTAGATAAGTTTGACAGCCACAGATTGATGCTCTGAGTTTCTCTGCACTTTAGGTGTCATTAGCTGTGCTACACGCTAACATGGAGAAGTTGTTAAACTGTACAGATGAGGGAGAAGCCATGACCATACTTGGAAGGTCTGTTTGGGGTCAGAAAGCAGAATTCTGTTTTAATTATTGTAGCACTGTATGCCTAAGCATTAAGATGTTGAATGCATGTAAGCCAAATGTAAGTGTAATTATATGTGTGGACTGTAAAATCCTCTTTTTTTTAGGTATCTGGATAACGTAGTGAACAAACAGACAGTGTCTCCGCCCATCCCCCACCTGCATGCCCTGTTAACCAGTGGAGATGAGCCGCCACCTGAGATTGACGTATTTGACCTCATTAAGACGTCCTATGATGTGAGAAAAAGAAACTCATCCACGTTGAAGTCAGATATATACATCTGTCCCCTTTGCAAATGTCTCAATAAATAGTTTTCCTTGTCTGTTCTGTCTGCCTTCTCTTTTCCAATTGGTTGCTTTTTTTTCCTTTTCCTCTCCATATAGAAGTTTGGAAGTCTGCGTGCTGATGTCATTGAGCAGATGAGGTTCAAACAGCGGTTAAAGGTCATTCAGTCTTTAGAGGATACAGCTAAGAGGAGTGTGGTGAGTGCCTGTGCTTTTTTTTTATTTATTATTTTTTTTTAAGGATTTAAGCCCAGTTCATGTGTGTGTTGTAAGACTGCTCTTGTGTGTGCATGCAGGTGAGGGCCATCATGACCGACTCAGCCTTCAGTATTGAAGAGCTGGAGGAGCTGTATGTTCTGTTCAAGGTAAGAACACCCTTTTTGTTGGCAGCAGTGCAATGCAAAAAAAGAAGAAAATAAAACGAAGAAAAAGTGTGATCTCTGGCCTGAATATTAGTACCAGATGTATTAGTTAGAGTATTTCAAAAACCAATGAAATTCTGGGATTTTCACACACAATTTCTACACAGAATGTTGTTATTACAGAGTTTGCATAGAACATTGTGCAAAACAAAAAAACATTAAATGAGTTTAAGTTCTGGTGGGAGCAAAATGCCTTTTTGTTCTGAGAGGTCAGAGAAAAATCTGTAAATCTGGGGCCTTGGTATCCTCACATTTTTGCTCTTGGCTGACAGTAACTTGTAAAACCCATTGGTGTCATTTTTTGTGCATGCTTAGATGCCTTGATGCTCATCATAGTTGTAAGAGAGTTTATTTGAGTTACTATTGACTTCCTGTCAGCTCACACCTCACTGGTCATATTTCCTTCGATCTCTCACATCAATAAGATGTTTCAGCCTGCAGGCTCACGGGATGGCCTATATGTTTTTTGCACAATTCCATGTAAACTCTAGAGACTATTGTGTGTGAAAATCCCAGATGATCAACACTTTCTGAAAAACACAAACCAGTCAGTCTGGTACCAACAATCACACCATTGTTAAAGTCACCAAGATTACACTTTTCCCATGTCTGATGTTTAATTTGATTATTTACTGAAGCTCTTGAATGGTGGTTCTTGAGGAGTTGTACCTAACCAGAACATTTTTGTGGATGCACTTGTACAGTGGGTGACATTTATATATAATCTAAATATATTATACTATTATCTAAATATTGTCTTCTTTTTTGCCACAATACTTGCTTTCCATAGTTTGGCACGTAGCTCAGCCATAGCAATGTTTACATCGCAGCTCTAGTATGTGAACACTAGAGGGCTCTGTGGAGGGCTACTCGGTTAACGTTGCATTACCTGATGTCACTCTTTCCCTGTCAAATCTAAACATCTTCCTCTGTCCAATTTCTCCATCTGTTTCATCTCCAGGCCAAGCACATCATGAGCTGCTATTGGGGGGCGAGTAGCTCTGCTGCTGAGCGTCATGACCCGAGTTTACCCTATCTGGAGCAGTACCGGATCGACTGTGGACAGTTCAGTCAGCTCTTCTCAGCCTTGGCAGTTTGGAGCTGTGGCATGCACACTTCCACACTCGCTGCCCGCTTATTTCGCCTGCTTGACCAAAACAAAGACTCCCTCATCAACTTTAAAGAGTTCGTCACAGGCCTGAGTGAGTGCAGGACTCACTCCTCATATTAAATTTTAACGATATTAACATTATCTTTAGACTATGTGACTGTTTTCTCTTGTTGTATATGATGGCATGATTGACTTATAGGATATACTTAAAATTTTTATTAATAGTACATATGTAAATATTAACATCAACATTCAGTAATCATCATAAAAAAAGATGTCTTAAAACCAATACAGCAGAACTGTAGCCAAATTGAAACACATCCATATTTTATGAATCTTCAGAACCTTTTTTGCCCACCAGAAGGGGCTGTTTCCCTTTTTTACAGCTGCATAATTATACTGCAGTGAGAATTGTAGTTTGAAAAAATACAATAAATGTGATCTGTTTATAATTACACATTGCTTTGAGGATTGAAGCACAATATCAACATTAAAGAGGATAAACAAATAGTTATCCCCTTCCTATTAACACTTGCTTCCTTACAGTAGCTACTTAAAACAATTCCTTTCTAACTCTGTTCAAAACCATGAATGTGGTGACCTAATAAATCCTCAGACCAACAGAACGACTCAGTTTGACTCCATGAACAATCGACATTTGCAACCAAGTCTGTGTTTCTCCATCTCAGGTGGAATGTATCATGGTGATATGACTGAGAAATTGAAGCTGCTGTATAAACTACACCTGCCTCCAGGTACTGACACTTGCAAACACAGAGCAGACGTTAAAAAGCTTACATTATTAAAGCTGTTTGTTTATTTCACACTTGCTGTCGGACCAACTTGAAAAAATTCACACAGAAAGATCATTTGAAGAAGGTCTGATGAAGGTGGAAAATGTGTGTGTGTGTGTATGTGTGAAAGAGAGCAGTGTTCACACATTCTTGGCTTTCTTTAGCTATACAGGAAATGGTAGTGCATGCTGAGAGAATGTGTTCACTGCTGTCAGCACACATTCTTCTGCTTTTAGTATGTGTGTGTGTGTGTGTGTGTGTGTGTGTGATGGCTGTTTGCCTTTTTTAAGGTACAACCACCTGCTTTACTGAGAGCAGGGCTCCCACTCATACAAAGTACTTTAACCCAGAATCATCTAAACTTCCTGAAACTAAACATGAAGCAGACAAACCCACATCCATCCTGCACGTGTGTGTGTGTGTGTGTGTGTGTGCATATATGTGTTTTGGTGTGAAACTGCTGTTGACTGTTACTGTTCCTGCAGCTTTGTGTCCAGAAGAGGCAGAGTCTGCACTTGAGGCCACTCACTTCTTTACTGATGATGACACACCGCAGGGTAAATACCCATTTATAACACATACATGATACAACACGCACATAGTACCTACCACCTTGTGATACAAATAACAGCTTCTGACAGCTTGTTTTCTTGATTAAACAACTCACTACTTTGTGATGAACTTTCCCACCAGCATGGCCTCTTTGTGTCTGATCATCATCATATTTTTTTCTGAAACATAAATGAGCATAGTGGCTACACTATGATGAGGAAATTTTAATTTATAACATTAGTTGTCTAGATATAAAATGACTATGCATAAAAGTGAGCATAGTAATGCTTTTGCCCTGAAGTCACACAGTTGCAGTGCTATTTTTTAGCTTTATCTATTATTTAAAAAATATAAATTTGAATGTGGCCTTTAAAAAAAAACTTAAGTGATGGCTACCTAACGTCATTAAAATGACCATAGTGGCTTTAAATCTGTATAAATACATTTGTATTTCACTAATCCTGCATGTCTGCTCCTACTAATTAACAGTGTGATGAGTGTTCATCTCTGGACTTTCCTTTTTTTTTCACATGCTTTGTCTGCTCTTTCTTTTTTTATTTGCTTGCATCTCTCTCTCTCTCTCTCTCTCTCTCTCTCTCTTCTCTCTCTCTCTCTCTCTCTCTCTCTCTCTTTCTCTCTCATTCTCTTCATGTCTGTTACTCACTCTCCTACATCATCTGCTCTCTCTTTCTCCTTTCTTGTATAACCTCTCCAGATACTCCCTCCTTGTCTCATCTAGACTTCCTGGTCCAGGAAGTCACCTCAGGTTTGTGTCTGTGGTCTTACAAAAAGAAAAGCTGAGCATGAGCTTGATTGTGTTTGTTTTTCAGATTAAGAATGGGCAGACAAGCTCATGTAGTTACATTATCTAAAATTCAATTTCCTCTTTTCCTTTCATTCTTTCTTTCATCACACGAGTTGAGTTTCAAATTAAATGAGCATATAACTTTATTATCATGTTTCTTTAGCATCCACAAAACATACTTGGCTGAAGTTATTATACTATAAAACATACTTGGCTGGGGTTATTATAGCCATGCTTATGATTCTCTTCTGTTCTTGCATTATTACTGTCCTCTGCTGTAGGTGAGGAGTTGAAGGAGGTAGCAGATACAGGAGGAGATTCTGAAGAGAAGAAAGGTAGCACTTCTACCTTGCTGCCTTTTTATACAGTTGAAGTAAAAATTCTGATCACAAAAAAAAAACAAAAAAAACCCCAATTACATGCAGTATGTATATTTTTTGCTAATTGTCTATAATATTTGCACATTCTCAATATTTAATAAATCACAGCATCACCCAGGCACACACAGAGCTCAAACATTATCACAGCTTTAACTATGTGTACCTCTGGGTATTTAATGTCATGACCTGAGCCAGTTCTTACTGGTTTAAAATGTTAACCATAACCATTACTCTGTCGTCTGTAGTTCTAACTGCGTCCAATGATGTGGGATTCTGCTGTACTGCTTCTTTTGTTTCAGAGGAAAAAGTAAAGGACTATAAATATTACTTGAGAATGTGGGCTAAGGAAAGGGAGCCCAAGAAAGAGACCATCAAAGATCTGCCTAGAATGAACCAGGTAAACTCAGTTATTCAGTCTGTTCACATATCTGCAGATGACCAACCCACTCAACTTAAAGGAACTGAATTAAACACAAACATTATGTACACATTTATTTCTCTTTTGCCTTGGAGTTGTCAGTATTTATTTAATTCTGCAGTTTACACATAATGCTGTGCTTCTTTGAGCTGTGTTGTCTGTGGTGTTGACTGCTTGTGGAATTAGTTATATAGAAGACAATAGAAAAAAAAATCAAGAAACTCTAGAGCAGTCTCCACTTCAGTTTTTGGGTGGTTAGCAGAATGGAACCTTGCCATGCCTAATGTAGATGTGGATTTGCATTTATATCTATGCAGTATGTAGTCCGTATGAATAGATCCTGTGTGCATTTATCTATTTGGGGAAATTAATTAGATTAAGTACACTATATTGGCAAAAGCTTTGGGACGTCTGTCTTTACATGCACATGAATGTAATATGGAGTTGGCCCACCCTTTGCAGCTATAACAGCTTCAACTCTTCTGGGAAGGTTTTCCATAATGTTTAGGAGTGTGTTTATGGGAATTTTTTGACCATTCCACTAGAAGTGAATTTGTGGGGTCAGGCTCTGACGTTGAACGAGAAGACCTGGCTCACAGTCTCCGCTTTAATTCATCCTAAAGGTGTTCTATCAGGTTGAGGTCAGGACTCTGTGCAGGCCAGTCAAGTTCCTCCACACTAAACTGACTCATCCATGTTTTTATGCACCTTGCTTTGTGCACTGGTGTGCAGTCATGTTGGAACAGGAAGGGGCAATCCCCAAACTGCTCCCACAAAGTTAAGAGCATGAAAATATGTTGGTGTGCTGGAGCATTAAGAGTTCCTTTCACTGGAACTAAGGGGCAAAGCCCAACCCCTGAAAAACAATACCTCGATTCAGCGATTTTGATCGGTGTCCCAAAGCTTTTGGCAATATAGTGTATGATTGCTATGATCATTCAGACTAAAACAGTGTGTCTGAGATTAGGAGAAGTTAACTAGTGAACCCTGTTTGAACCCCTGATTCAAACCTGCTGTATGACATAATGAATGAATGAAAGATTTTCGTAAGTTCCTGTCCACATTGTTTCACTCCCTTCCCTTGCCAAATGTTTTTCTAGTCCACATCTGTTTTGTGTGTACACTGTATGCCCAAATGTATGTGAACACCTGGCTATTATATCAATATATGTTATTGTAGAATGTCACATTAATATGAGGATGATGGTGAGATGTCCAAATATTTTATATGTAATTTATGTATTTTGACTGTATAGTGTAATAACTGAGTGAATGGTCTAAGATGGTGTGTATGGAGAAGTTTTATTCCAGTGCCCCTATTATGCCTCAAGTTTAATTCTCTGTTTTTTGTTCAGGAGCAGTTTATTGAGCTGTGCAAGACACTCTATAATATGTTCAGTGAGGACCCTCAAGAGCAGGAGCTTTATCATGCCATTGCTACGGTGGCCAGCTTATTATTGCGCATTGGAGAAGTGGGCAAGAAGTTCACCAACAACGGAGGCAAAAAGTGTGAGACACAGGCTCAGCCAGTGTTGGAGACTCCAGGAAAGGACGACAGTTTTGGAGAGCCTGAATGTGGGCAGTCCCTGGTGTCGAAAGCCCTAGCAGAGGCTCAACTGGAGACTCTACCTCCTCCAGCTAACGGGTCAGACGAAGATGTGAAGGACGATACGTCCATTTCATCCTATTCTGTGGTCAGCGCCGGGTCTCTGCAGTGCGAAGACATCGCAGATGATACAGTTCTGATTGGATGTGGAATGGGTGGAGCTGGAGGTGGGAATGACAGTAGGCGTGGCAGTGCGCCAGATGGTGATTGGTCCATCTCATTTGAGCAAGTGCTTGCATCGTTGCTGACCGAACCAGCTCTGGTAAACTACTTTGAGAAGAAGCACGACATCAGTAACAAGATGTCTGTCTGTAAGGCTCAAAGGGCTGTGGAAAGACAGATCAGTTCGTCCAGTGACCATGAGCTTGCTCAACTCTCCACCTGAGGTTTAAGCTCATGGCTGCCACTAATGTTCATATTTACTATTATTTAGAGATCTGACTCTAATTATCACTAGTGCATTAATGATCACACTCTCATTCTCACCACTTTTAGAACATACAGCAAATCGTATATGTCTGCACTTTTGCTCATGTGGCCTTTGTCCTTCCAGGTTGAAAAGGTGAGCTGTTTGTCTGCTGTTAGCATGTTACCTGATGGTTTTTGCTACTCTTGAATCTGAGTCCAGCCTTCAGCCACTGCACTCAAGTTTTACGTAGACCAACATGGAGTTTATGTTGTGTTTTTGTTTACCTCTGACTAGGCGAGTGGGCATTGTACCAGTTACTCGAGCTGTAGCTTAGCTATCTTTTGAGTCTTTTTGAAGGATCATTATCACCTAAATTAGCGTGGAAAATAGTTACCAGCACACTATCTTGTTCAGATATGTAATAGTAAACTTTACATTATTCCTTATTACATATAGTCTGAAATCTTCAAAGGTAGTCTTGTGTCATATTCAGGCTGTGGTTTTAAAAGAAGTGTCCTTTGTCAGAAAAGGGTTTTCAGAAACCCCCTAGCTATAAACCCTTAGTGTTTTGTTTTTGATGGTTTAGCATCTATGCTGTGTATAGCCTTGGTCATCCTGTTGTCCTGATTGTAGCCATTTGCTAGTGGTTTAGCAGCTAGAGCCACCTTATTATCATTACAATAATAGACATCCTTTAGATATTGCAAGGACTCTTACATTAGGATCCATATCCCAGCTCTTATTTCAGCTAAAATGACTAAATCACTTTAGTTTTGATATTCTGAAAACACTCATATCACGCAAGTACAATCAAAAATAGCTAAATGTTAATATTAACTATAGTATCTAAAACTGGCTGCCTTTCAGTCAGGCTAAAGTTATCTGTAATCAGCTTTCAGGCCCTTGTTCTTCCTTCCTTGTCTCAGATAAGTTAGTAGAGACAGTAAGACAGGGAGTTTGCTTTCCAGACATGCAGCATTTCTGCTAAGCACTATCTAATAGTTATATTTCGTTGTTCATAGCTCCATATTTTCTTAAATAAAATATTTTATTGCTAATTGTAAATGTAACAAGGTTTTTACTGTCACCTAAATCAGCTTTTGTCTCCCCCTCACAGTCCATAGCTTGCCCTATAATAATTTTAAATGTTACCTTTATATAAAATAAAAAGCTTTAAATAGACTTTACTGCAGTTCACATGTTTTATACGCCAAAATGCAGGCCCTAAATGCAATTATTAATTCTAGGAAGCTCTGCTTTATGCTAGTGATTACACTCCCCAAGCCTCGTATAATTGTGGCCAACTAAAATACGCATTCCTGATGTACGTTACGGCTCAGAAGTAGACGTATTCAGAAATAGCCGTGTCAACATCCCTGTTTTTGTTTCCAGCATTAAGCAGAAGTCTGTTCCATTTGGGTCACTTTTAAAACACTAATTCCTTCAAAATCCAACCTCTATTTGTTTCAATTTCTGATTATTCATGTCAAGTGTAAAAAGATGTCTCGCTTGCACACATTATGTTCTGCCAGACATCCAGGCTTGCTTCAGTTTGATCAAACCTCATGTTTAGTTATTTAATCCTGCTGCATATCCATTCCTCAGGTACAGTTGAGCTTTAACTGGTAGGTTGCTGAGAAGAAATAAGAGGTAAAAAGTCCAAATAAGAGGATGAAAAGCTTCAGATGGCAGTGGGAAGTCAGATGGCATTTCATTATTCTAGATCTGGGCAAATTGGAGCCAAGAAAAAAAGCACCTGCTGTAATCTGCAGTAAAATCCTGTAATTCTAATAAGCATGTGTAAATGTACAGTCCAGGCAGATCCCTACTATGAAACATGTCCGTTCCTTTGCTGTGCGTGTGAACTATATTGTAAATGGCTTTCAACACATTGAGTGAATGCCTCATACTAATTTTCATGCTTCACTGTGAAAGTAACCAGTATCAGGCTGAAAAAGCTTATTAATGCACATTGTTTATATGACTCCTCGTCCTCTATTTCACCAAGATCATTTTAATTTGCTTCATTATATTATATTGCTGTCACAGTAATACCTACAGTATTTAATCCATACTACAAGTTATTTGCTCATTTAAAATGTTTTTAAAATCTGTCGTCATTGATCAGTACTGTATTATACTGTGTAATAAATAAACAAGTTATCTGAAGGCTCGTGTGTTTATGTCCACACAGTTTCACTCAGAGTTCACATGGAAATATCTTTTTCACATTTGATTTATAAAAAAAATGCTCATACTTTATTGCTGAAAAACGTGTGAGCAAAAGCCATCGAGAAGGACAACAACTGCGCATAAAAATGATCCTCTTTAAAAGCATGTGAAAGTTCCAACATATTTTGGACAGTTAAAGCTGGGCATAGACTGCCTAATCAATGTCACTTTTACTATAAACAAATTCTGCAGCATGATAAACAAAAATGGACACACAACAACTTAGGCTGCAAAGGTTCCTGAACATTTCATCTTTCTACCTCGCATATTCATTATATAAAGCAATCACATTATTAAGAAGGAACCGTTGAACATATTCAAATGATGACCATGACACACATATGTAATAATAACAGAATAGCAGTATGTTAAATAATAGAATTAATGCTGCCGTAAAGGAATAAGGTAGTCTACGTATGATGGCTTTGTAACAGGAACAGGACCTATATTATGCTCTATAGAAACCTACTTGTAGTTACAGGTAGCTAGCCCGGATATGCTCTTTTCTGTGGCGCTCCGCTAGAAGCACTGCAACAAGATCAGTCATTTTCTTTCTTTGCTTGTAAGCTTGCTTACTGTGGAGCTCTGCTATAAGCGCTGTACTGAAATGAGTTCTTGTTGGATTATGCTTTTGTCCTGGAGCTTATTTATCAGAGGTTGTTGGCCTGGATGATCTGATGCAGGATGCTGTCCACGTCCCCGGTGTCGTAACTGATTCCCTGCATATCCAAATTGGGCAGAATGGAAGAGAGGAGGGACACGACATTCCGACGGATAGAGCGTAATCGATCCAGTGCGATACTGCAGAGAGAAACGGATGTGAATTCCTTTTGTCTAGGTAAAATAAACAAATTGCTTTTTAGTAACAGAAAGTTAGTACAAGTATACACAAACGCACCTGTCATGAATGCTGGAGGGTGTGTTGGTGCTTTGCTCTCTCTTGTCACATGCCTCTTTCTCTGTTTGTCTCAATTGGATCTGGAGTTCATCATTTTCCTTCTTAACTTTACTCAGCTCTGTACACAGAGCTTGGTTTTGGCTTTGCAGTTTAGCCAGTGTTTTACTCCAGTGCAGGTCATCTGCGAGGGTTACTGGTGCTTCCTGTTGTCCGGCAGGACTGACCGTCCTCTTTAAAATACTTTGCTGATCTGGCTGAGGTCCTGATTTCTAAAAATACACAGGTCCCATATTTTTAATGCAGGAACAAACATAACACATGAGCACTTATATTATTTCACTCTTTTTTTGCTCCCCACTTTTTCTGTGTTCAGACATAATACATATGTGTTTTGATAGAGGTGGACCAGCCTCAGTTTGAAATTACAAACTTGCATCCAGTCTTTACACAGCTGCGAAGCCAATCGGTATTTTCCTGATGATAGGTAATTAACGTTATAATTATTTACATAAATAGCATAATTCACCACATTAACTAAATTAGCAACTGACATTATCATTACTATTAACACTATCCTAGAGCGCTTACATGTGTAAAACAACTGCCTATGTAAATGAAATCTAATCATCAGTTGTAATGAAAATGTGTTTGGAAGTTTATACATATGTCTGTTTGTGCAGAAAATGTTTTATACTCAAAATCTTATGTTTACTCATAGCTGATATTTTTTGGCTAGACAAACACACTGAAGTTGATGCAGTGTAAAAAATCTCCAAAGAAATTGCTTTATCCAAGGTTTCGTTTACTACCAAAATGCACTCTATAATAAATTCTGCTCCTTCTTGTCCTCTCCTGACTTTTCAGTAAGTGCTAATTTGTGTGATGTATGTGTTAACAGTACTAAAACAGTGAAAAAAAGCACAGTCCATTCTCACCTTAGATGCCACAGAAGCTGTCGCCACAGTTTCTACCCCTGAGTCTGTTTTCCCATCTTGTACACTTCCTGCTGACCCTGATACCTCCCCGTCTGATAACGGACTCATTTGGACGACCGCCTCTCGTAGACCGAGGATCCTCCTGAGGCGCTTGGCTTCCCGCTCCAGCTGGTCCAGTCTGCTAGTGAGCACGGACCGGTCTGGATTCTCTAACCGGAGCACAGTGTGTGGCTGCCTGCTGGTACGGCTAAGAGGAGGAACCACCACAGTCTGAGCAGGAGGGAGAGGGTGAGACCATGCCATGGAGGGATGGGGTGTGATTGGGTGAGGCCAGCCTGGGGGACCAGTGGTAAGTTTTGGCTGGTCTTTAGTCTGGGGGGCTTGTGCCACTTGTTGCTCAGAAGAAGTCGGGTTTGCAGTGCTTTGTGTGTCAGGAGAAACTGCAGGGCTTTTACTCTCATCCTTAGTATTTTTCTTGGGCTGGTCATTGTTGCTCTTTGTCTCTAATATCTCCAGATGTTCCTCCATTGCCTGTTCCTCTGATTCTGTTGTTGTAGTTGATATCTCTTTTTCAGAGTCAGTGCGTTTTGGTGATTTGCTGCTGATTTCATTGCTTGTCCATGTTGCTTTTCTTTTGTTGCTAGAGGTGGGAAATTGATGAAGAATCATAATGAATACATTTTGTGAATAATCTTGTCCTGACATATTCTTTCTTTACATTGGTATACTCCAGCATTTTTCAACTTGATCTCCATTCACTGCATATGTAATGCACGTGCTATTACCATTCACATGAATATAGACCTGTTTTTTTGCCGTTGAAAATCTGTCTTTACTTTCAGATACAGTGACTACAGACACAGATTACTGTCTGATCCTAAGTGTCAACTAACCCATCCTTCCCACACACACACACACACACACACACACTCATAATGCAAATAACATCAGAGACTACACACTACCTCTGCATACTTTGCACACACACATACACCCCTTTTACAAATATGAATATCATGGACCCAATCTTCCTCTTCAGGACTTTCTATATGCATGTCTTCCATGTTTACACATTATACATGCACATCATTTTCTTTCTTGCATTTTGCACTAATAGTAATTTTTTGGAAATTTGTAATTTATGTTTTGTAATAGACTGTTTTCTGTACATATGACCTCTGGAATCTTGAATACTGTGCTGATAAATGATTCCGTCTGGATAAAATTAATATTTTAACTTTCAAATACTTGTTTTAGCAAATTTCCTTTAAGGGATTAATAAAGTGCTCTACTATTCTAAATAATATGTGAAAACAAGAGCAGAAATGCATTTTATATATATAAAATGCTAAACAGAAGATTTTTCTGTTCAGTTTTTCTGTTCTTTTCCCAAGAAAAGCAAAGCAAAACATTTCAGAACTTTTGTTTGTTATCACATACACTTCCGATAGTGTGAATATAGATTAGTTTTGTGGAAAACAGACAGAGACATTCCTTTAAGTATTATTGTGTCAGTAAAATGAACTGTAGCTAAATCTGGTGATATAGGTGATTTTTGAGATAAAGGTGACAGACCAGTTTTGTAAAGGTGTAGATTCATCTTCTCTGTTCTCAGTCTCTGACTCGATGGTGATAACAGTTTCATCCGGTGTGGTTACTGAGATGGGCTCAGGTGCCTCTTTGCTCTCAGCAGGCGCTGGGTCTTTATCACTCTTAAACATACACAAACATGCACACAGAAATGTGAGCTCAAAATAAATATTAACTCTGTGAGAACACAGTAAGAAAGTTCAAAATAAAAAGTATCTTAAAGTGAACACACACAAAAACACAACTTTTCTTTTCTCTGAGTCTCTGTATATGTGAGTTGTGGTGTCTGTAGGGGGTTTGCATATATACTTGTCTAATTTATTCTGTATTAGAGAAAATGTGTGACCAGCATGACTTAAACCAAAGACCAAAAAAAAACGACCCTATCTTAGTTCTACAGCTAAATGTAGTCTTGCCTTGACTCTTTTCCTGTAAAGATCAAGTTTGTTTAACAACCAGTCAACAGAGTGAAAAACAGTTAATCAGCCTAAAGATGTCTAATACTTTGCTAGCTGTGATATCTTCACACATGCTTTAACTAATGTGTTGTATGCCTACTTGCCACAGCAAAACTAAGGAATTCAGTTTGTAATAGGATACTAGCTGTCACAAGCTGTTACATGCAACTTTCTCGCTTTTCACTGTTGATGGTGGCCGGATTTTTTTTTTTAAAATGCTAAAACTCTACTTGTGATTGAAATAAATGCAAAAATATGCACATATATTCAAGAAAACCTGAAGCTTTTAGAACTTCATCTAGCTGGATAATGTCAAACTTGAGCCAGGTGAAGTGTTATCCCAGACTGACACACATCTAGGTCCTAAAATATCCACACATTTGTGTTTATGATGCATTTTGGATGCAATACTAACATCTGGGTATCATTTAATACATAATACTGGTCTGATATATGAAATATAAATAATAGGCTCATGTTAGAAAAATATGTGCTGCTTAGATTTTACAAAACAGTCTAGACTTTATAATGCTGTTTAAGCATTTTTTAAGATTTTCCCTCTGAGACTATCAGAGAATATTAGGAATGTATAGCTATAGATGGCTTGCACTTTTGCTATTTGAGCAAGAAAATCTAACAAATAAAATTGAACTCACTGTGAAGTACATGGATCAGCCATAACATTAAAAACACCTGCCTAATATTGTTTAGATCCCGAGTATGCCGGCAAAACAGCCATGACCCAACAAGACATGGACTCCACAACACCTCTAAAGTTGTGGCACCAAGACAGCAGCAGATATTTAAGTTCCACAGTGGAGCCTCCATGGATCAGATTTTTTTGTCCATCACAGATGATGATCAATCATCATATTGAGCTCTGGGGAATGTGGAGGCCATCAACACTTTGTCCTGCTCCTCAAACCATTTCTGAACACTATTTTGCAGTGTAGCAGGGTGCATTAACCTGCTGAAAAAGGCCATTAGGGAATACTGTTGCCATGAAGTGGTGTGCAGCAATGTTTAGGTAGGTGGTATCATATCATTGGTTGTCCATCCTTGGACCACTTTTGGTAGGTACTAACCATTGCATGCCAGGGACACCTCACAAGACCTGATGTTTTGAAGATGCTCTGATCCAACTGTCTAGCATTACATTCTTGCTTATTTGACTATAAACAGATTTTATCTAAGCAAATCTGACTATATAGGTAACATGGACTCTCATTTGCATTTAATTAATTGAGCTACAACATCTGTCTGTATTAATCTAAACCCCATACAAACAAACACACCCATACATTATGCTGTGGTTACTCTCAACCAGTTCTCACACTGTATATATACTTGCATTTCCTTTTTCCTAGTCTTTCACATGTGCAGTTCCTCTACAAACAAAGTGAAAGCAAAAGCACGATTGCACGGTTAAGGTGTGTGTGTAGATGAGTCTTAATTAATTTACACTAAGTTTATTAGTGTAAAGCAGACATAATTAACGGGTGGGGGTGGGGTGGTGCTGCCAGGCTGTGGGGTTGGACGAGTATGTAGGTTTTGCCTGCAATTTGGATATCTTTACATTAGACCTCAGCGATCCGGTTAGGTGTTTCAGTGGACTTGTGTGGAGATTTGCATTGACATTTGTGTTGAAAACTGGCTTTACAATACTCCAAAATCTAACTATACAACCTGACATACACTGCGTAATTATAGGCCTTCTAATCCTATTGTACCTTTTTATACCAAAGTGTAGCTCCATCTGTAACGTGATTCGACAGGTTTATGTTATGTTAATGCGGTCGTTGTGATATGTTCTTGTCTCTGCAGTAACAGCTTATTTCATAAAAACTTGAATGACAGATGCTCCACGTGATTTATGGCTAATAATAAACGGTTTTAAAAATGTGTTGTATAAATAAAATATGTAATCACTGATGTAATGATGTTTTGTTAGAGACATTTATTTAATATACAGTAATTAGAGAAAGAGTACTGGTTGTAAGCACTTTGTACACAGTGCTTTACAAAGTTCCCAGCTTGAGGAAAGAGGAGCTTACAGTTGATAGAATGTGTGAGGTGATTTTCATTAATAAATGAAACATTAGAATGGCAAATCACTGTGTTATAAGCAGAATAATGCACTCCAGACTGGGCTGTTATACAAAAATAATGCATTTTGTGGAAGTTGTGAGATAAAGTAGACTTAAATAGTTACATTTTCAATCAAATAATCGATTAGTTCCAGTATACAAACTCAGTCCATGAAATATCATGGGCATTCCCAGTTAGCATGTCTCTTAAACCAGTGTAGCCACTTTGTGCCTTTTTCTGTTGGCTACTGAAGTATCTATGTTAATCAACACAGAAAAAATGGTCTTCAAAGAAAGATTTGGGTGAGATTAATTTTGGTTATTTTGCTGACCTTTTCTTATTAAAACAAAACAATAACAAACAAACCAAAAAGGAACCCCCAAACCAGCATGATTACCATTTTAACTGAATGTTACACTAGGAATTAACATTTTGGGGCTCTCATTATATCACTTATGTGTCTCACTTGAATTTTTGAACACTCTTTCTATGCAATCTAAAAGAGAAAATAAGACTAACTTCCATCAACAATGCAATAATATTCTTCACTGGCTTCCTTGTATTTATAGACTCCACATGTCTATATTACATTTCACAAAACTTTATAGAAAAGTTTAATGGAGACCAAATGTATGCTTAAAGAAATTATGAAACTATAGCAGATTTCTCCAGCATTTACATCTGTTCTTGTGTGTGTGTGTGTGTGTGTGTGAGTGTGAGAGAGAGAGAGAGAGAAAGAGAGTAAGAGCGAAAGAGAGAGAGAGAGCGAGAGAGGCAGACATACAGAGTAAGAGAGACACAGAGTAAGTTTTATCTCCTGTTGGTGTTTTGACCTTGTTGAGACAATGAGGAAAACTTTTGTTTATGATGTTTTATTTTGTTCCTTCTGATTACCACAAATTTGATTACCTGCCATTTCATAATAACCAGCCAGCTCTCCCCTATCACATGACAACATCCAAACAGGAAGGGTGGAGGCTAATATGTGAAGCCTGGAAGCAGCATCTTTTCTAACTGCTGCTCATGCTGCATCACAGGGTAGTGTAACACACCCAGAGGAACGTGCTGTCTGCCCTTTTCCATATACATGAGCTCACAGACACACATGATAGCTGTGGCATCTTGTGATCTCCTAACAATAAGGTGAAGGCTTTTACGTTTGCACTACTCAGGAGCCCAAACATCTAACTTTTATTTAAAAAAGCAAATGTTAAACTTTAATGTTAAAGTTAGACATAGCATAATTATGTCAACAGAGTGCCAGTTTGTGGAGAGTAAGACACATTTGTGTGTGTGTGTGTGCGTGTGTGTGTGTGTATTCAGTCTACTCACCTCCACAGATTTTCCTCTTCGCTTGGCCCAAACTTCCCTGTAAATACAAAAACAAACACAGCACGCATTATTAAAGCTACACGCCACTTTAAACACACTGTTGGAGATTCCTCACTCTGAGTGTGTTAAGAATCAGTTTGCATGAATGAAAATCAATTAGTTTGTGGCTAAAGAATGTAGCAAAGCACTGCCAAATTGGGACTGGGAAGCTAGTCAAGCTATTGTAACTTGACTATGCTGATCTGTGACAAATTTATAAGTGCAAGAGAAGAGCTACACATCATTTAAAGGCAGAAAATGACATGTGGTTTTACACTGTTTTCACAGTTGAGTGCTCACGATGTGGTTCAACAGTAACCCGACCATGCCACAGTCTGTCCATGGCCTCTCTCTCGCACACACACACACACACACACACACACACACACACACACACACACACACACACACACACACACACACACACACGCACACACACACACACAAATACAAACACATGAACGTTGACTGTTGTGAAGTCATTACTGCTTTTTGCGTGTTTTCTCATAGCTCGGTGTCAGCTCATCCTCAGGCTCTTCAGCTTCCTCAGGCACTAAGCAGCTCCTTTGAGAGAACAACATAAAAACATCATACTCCATTCAGCTACAAGTTATTTGCAAAAGAAGAAAATGTGTATATATTTTAGAAGTATGTTAGGGTTTAAGCATAAAATGTAGTTCTGGAGTTCTTTAAGTAGAATGAATTAAAACCAAAGTATATAACGTAACATCACGGGTGCCTGATTAGGCAAATCTGTGCGTAGGCAATTAGTGCTGATGCACGGAACCTGTGCACGCCGCTATATAATCCTTAAGTTTTCGTCAGTCGGCGTGCGGACATACAGTCTGTGCCAGGTATCAAAGACCATATGTCTTTGAGAGGTAATTTGGTATAGAATTACTTATTGAAATGCACATGGGTTGATAGCGCAGTGGTAAGTGTGTTGGTAAATCCAGTGTGGTGCCAAACCTCCCTGGTTTATGCCATGCTTCAGATAGGTTCCTAAGGTTGTACTCCTTTTTGCCTAATTCCACCTGACTCCCTTTCATCATCCTCCATCTATCTGGATAATGGGCCTTCTATCCCCGTGATATAAAAAGCATGTTCTTTAACTAAGCAAAGTTTTATCTTTTGTTCTCTGCCAAAGGTGATATCACCATAATGTTTAAAAGGTGTTCTGGCTCTGTTGAACCAGTTGTACTGTTGAATGATTGAGTAATGATTTAACACACATCATGTTTAAACAGGAATGTCTACACCCCTGCCCTTTCATGCAATTATTCAACATATTAATCACATGGTGGCAGCAGAATGCATAAAACCATTCAGATACAGAACCCAAACCAATGAGATCATATTTTCAGTGTTGTTTGATATGAATACTAAGTAAATCTCGTCTTGAATCTGCTTGATTTTATGCAGATTGACTGATGCATGAACGGGTAAAGGTGTTCCTATTAAAGTAACTTTTTGTTATAATATTAATGTATTGTTGTAATATTGATAAATAAGGATAAGATAACAGATAACAGCTGATCATTGTGTGTGTGTGTGTGTGTGTGTGTGTGTAGGTATGTAGTTGTCTGAATGTGGGTTTGACTGGCTGATCATAAATGTGCAGGGATTCAGTGTTAGCGCTGACCTCAGGCGGCCGATAGGGTGCTGGCTACAGGTGAATTGCTCAGGAACGTTGTTTTTGAACAGGTGTCTGGGAATACCCCTCCACTTCAAACAGTCATCACATTGGAGCCACCTCACATTCCTGGAAAAAAAAGAAAGTATGCACAAGTGTGCTGCTTTTCAGTCTAAACAGTATTTGTGGTGATTAAACTTTGACTAGAATTTAAACCAGTGATCAAGATTTACGACTTCCTCAATTATGTATACATAAAAAACTGTGATGGTGAGCTTAGTTAAAGGCAGCTGCTTGGCTACTGTCAGATCATCTGCATCTGAATCACATCACATGCTCCTCCTCATTCGTAAGTTTCTCTGTTTCCTGTTTGTATATTTAGCATTTACAAGATGCACTCATTTAACATAACACAGGATTGGTTATATTTTCATTTAAACTCTAAAGAGCACACACTATTTTGTGTGTATTTAAAAAAAGAATAACGTGCAATTAACCTAGATTCATGGTGATAAACAATCCTGATTAACATTTGCTTGTTGTACGTTCCCGTTCAAACCAAAGCAGGAAGAGTTGTTCCTGCACCTCAGATAAGCTGAGAAGAAATGAGCTCATGTTGTCCATGTTCAGTGAGTGCTGTACAACCTTCTTCTGTCTCTATGAGATGATATACTGATAAGGTTCCTGCTCTTTCTTCCGGTTTCAGGTCACAACTCAACTGCAGACCTAACCGAACTGCTTCCGTATTTTTATCAGTTATAGAGGTCTGTTGTTTTTGGTGTGTGTGTGTGTGTGTGCGTGTGAGAGAGAGAGAGAGAGAGAGAGAGAGAGAGAGAGAGAGAGAATGCATGAACACTTTGTGCAGACACAAAAGCTATGTGGTTTAACAGAAAAATTCTTTCATGAAAGGCTGTTTTTTATATATATATATATATATATATATATATATATATATATATATATATATATATATATATATATGTATATATATATATATACACGCACAGTCAAGCCCGAAATTATTCATACCCCATTAGCATCCTAATTACCCTGATTCATTGGGAACAGCTGTTTTAATCAACTTAACAGGTGAAAAACAGAAGCTCTCTGCTGTTGGTTTGTGGACAGTCATGGCTAAGACAAAGGAGCTCAATGAGGACCTGCGGCTGCGCATTGTGGCTGCTCACATGTCAGGAAAGGGCTATAAGATCATATCTAAATGTTTTGAAGTTCCAGTGGCTACAGTGCAAAGTATTATTAAAAAATACAAGACGTTCCGCACTGTGAAAAATCTCAGAGGACGTGGTCGGAAGCCAAAAGTGACACCTGTGCTGGCCAGGAGGATAGTGAGAGAGGTAAAAAAGAATCCAAGGATCACCACCAAGGCCATCCTGATGAATCTGGGCTCTGCTGGTGGCAACATCTCAAGGCAGACAGTCCAACGGACACTGCACACCGCTGGGTTCCATGGACACAGACCAAGAAGGACACCACTTCTCCAGATAAGGCACACAAAAGCCCGCTTGGCCTTTGCAAATGCTCATCTGGACAAAGAAGAAGACTTCTGGTCTTCTGTTTTATGGTCAGATGAAACAAAAATTGAATTGTTTGGCCACAATGATGTAGCCTTCATTTGGCATAAAAAAGGAGAAGCCTTCAACTCTAAGAACACCATCCCCACTGTCAAACATGGTGGTGGGAACCTAATGTTTTGAGGGTGTTTTTCAGCCGGTGGACCAGGGAACCTAATCGGAGTAAACGGCACCATGAAAAAGGAGCAATACATCAAAATTCTCAACATCATCAGGCAGTGTGCAGAGAAACTTGGCCTTGGGCACCAGTGGACATTTCAGCACGACAACGACCCAAAACACACAGCAAAGGGGTGAAGAAATGGTTAGCAGACAAAAACATTAACGTTTTGCAGTGGCCCAGCCAGAGTCCTGACTTAAATCCAATTGAGAATCTGTGGAGGGAGCTAAAGATCAGGGTGATGGCAAGGAGACCCTCCAACCTGAAAGAGTTGGAGCTCATCGCTAAAGATGAACAGGCAAAAATACCAGTAGAGACATGCAAAAAGTTGGTCAGTAATTATAGGAAGCGTTTGATTGCTGTAATAGCCAATAAAGGCTTTTCTATTGATTATTGAGAAGGGTATGAATAATTTTGGACATGCCACTTTTTGTTCAAATGTAAATAAAAGATGAGTAATAATTTTTTCCACAATGATGCCTCTTGTACATCGTCTTATTATCTACTGGGAGAAGCCTGTGTCATTTCTAATCAAGAAAAAACTTGCTGGTTGAATAAAAGTAACTTTAAGTCAGAATTAGCCAGGGGTATGAATAATTTCGGGCTTGACTGTATATATAAAATTATCGTGTGTTGTTTTGTATTTACTGTGTAGCCCTTTGGATAAAAGGTGCTCTGTTTAAGGACTTCCTGTACAGTGTGTGGAATTCATCAGCACATGCTTTCAGACCCTCTATGACAGACAGTTCAGCTTACGCTATTTCCTCTTCTTCTTTTTCATCCTCCTCTTCCTCCTCCTCACTCTCGTCATAATCCTCAGTATTCCCTTCTATGCTTTTTCTCTCCAGTGCTCGGAATGCTCTCTCTTTCGCTTTCTTTTCTTTTTTCTCACGCCAGTAGTCATTAAGTTTGTTTCCGAGGGCAGCCATTGTGAGTCTGAGGGAAAAAAGACAGAATAATATACAAAGCTGAATGTTTTAGTCTATGCCGAAGGTATTCAACATCATGGCCTGTAGATGTACTTTTATGAGCGGAATTCCTGTATAGCAAGCATTTTAAATCCTTAAGTGTCAGGTGTGTTTAGTAAAGACAGAGACAGTGATATAGTGAGTATCAGTATACCTGTACTCTTTTGTGTACTCAAAGTCCTGCTTGTTGTGAGCTGGTTTCAGAAAGTTACACTCAATAACTCCAATAACACCCACTCCTGACCTCAGACCAGACGACTGCCAGAGAGGAAAAATCAAATACAAAAGGTTTAGAGTTCAAATATTTTGTTGTTATACAGGAAAAAGTCCATCCTGGCTAAAAAGACACAAAAGTTGTTCAAGAAGAAAGAGAGAATCTTATTGCTATTTGTGATTATACTAGAATTATATTCAGTACCTTGATCTGGCAGCCAACTTTCTCATAAGACTTGATGAGTCTGTTGTTGTGGTACATCATGATGCCGTAATGATCTTTATTTTTATGGTTAAAGCCAAAGGTAATCTTCACTCGTTCATTCTGATTTAGCTGAGGTTAAGGAAAATGCAAAAATTCAACTTTGTCTGCTATGGTGAGTATTAACACCTGAGTCAGTTTTACCTGTATCACATCTGAGCCAATTATATTGTGAGCATGCTCTTACTTGGTGTGGCTCCATTCCTCTCTCATACTAATTCATTCATTCATTGTCTACCGCTTATCCGATCTATTCTCGGGTCACGGGGAGCCTGTGCCTATCTCAGGTGTCATTGGGCATCAAGGCAGGATACACCCTGGACGGAGTGCCAACCCATTGCAGGGCACACACACTCTCTCTCTCATTCACATACTACGGACAATTTAGAGATGCCAATCAACCTACAATGCATATCTTTGGAAAGTGGAGCACCCGGAGGAAACCCCCGAGGCACGAGGAGAATATGCAAGCTCCACACACACACACGGCAGAGGCGGGACTCAAACCCCCAACCCTGGAGGTGTGAGGCAAACATGCTAGCCACCAAGCCACCGTGCCCCCCATACTAATTCAGACGATGCAAATGAATCATGGTTCATCTTTATGGTCTCATTTTGAATGTATATGGTACTTTCCTCCTTGTTTGTTCCATTTAGAATGTGCGTGCAACATGCATGCATCCTGCATCTATATGACACGTTGATTGTGTTTAAATTGCAATATCCACAATAGGGCTGTGTCTCAAACTGCATCCATTCTAGACAGTTCTTTTAATATTAGCACTCAGATAATTTCTTATAAAATGTTTTGTGTTTGAGTTTTAAAAACCTCTCCTGTAGCCTTAAATCCTAATGAAACTTAAGTTTTGCTTGTCAAAACTTTTCCTGGTCAAGTTTAATAATAGGAAAGGAAAAATATGCTGAGATCCGCAGAGGAGATGGAATACCTTCTCAGTATACAAAGACAAGAATACTCAAAAAGAAAAGCCCCTAAAAGGATACAATGAATTGTGGTTTATATACATCATTTTCGATCATGGACAGACTCTTCGCAACTAGTTTGGTCTGAACTTTCTTCCCTCTGAGGATGATCTGAATCCTGGCTTTCAGATACAGAATGCTGAGATATGCCTGAGAGAGAAACAGAAAAAAAAAGTTACATTTGTTAAGTCTTCATGTGCATTGTTTTCAATTGCTCTATCTCATCTACCATTCACTCACTCTGAGAGAGTAATCCATCTCTGGGATGATATGATCAGCTCTGTGAGGTCCAGAGTAACGTCTCTTTGATTTTCCCTCCATCTCCTCTGAGTGGATCTCTGGTAGGCGAATGTCCTCCTCATCAGCTTCAAAGTCAAACTCAGGCTTCCCGTCTTTGTTCCTATCAGTAACAGCACAAAATCAGTTGCTTATTCCATAATTTAAATACCCGTACATCAAAACTCAGGAATTCATTGAACAGTTTTTGAAGCAGCTAATATTTTCCCCTAGCAGCCTGTGTGTAAGATTTCTATCCTGTTTTTATTATCTTCTTTTTTTAAACTTCTGTATTTTAACGAAAACAGAGACTAACCTAAATGCCTCATAATGTCGAACCAGTTTAAGAGAACGCTGACTGAACCAAACCTTCGTAAAAAGGCAAGTGGTTTAAAAAGCAGCTGCCTCATAATAACAGACAGTGTACTGGTGAGGATCCTACAGCTACAAATAGCTTGGCTGCACTGCTACTTACCTTTACACAAGTTCTTTTTCGTACAGCAAACCATGGCTGCACTGTTTACATGAAACCACCGTGTGCAGTCCATATTCAAATCATGATAATGAGTTACACCAGATAAACACGATTTGTTTAACAAAATAACAGATATGAAAAAGGGAAAATAATTAAAAATATTTTAATTATTGATGTTTTTATATTTTGTTGGTTTTGTTTTAAGAAAAAAAAATTATTTTGCTTTTCTTTTAAGTTTTCAGAAGATCACATATTTCTTCATAAACTAAAATAACTAAAAGCTAAGAGTTTAAATAAAAAGATAAAATCATTAAGGAAATTGTAAAAAGTTAAAAATCGTAAAGATTGAAGTTTTAAGCAGATGTCGGCAGAGTTTAAATCTTTTCTCTGAAGCAGGTTTGTCTGTTCATTCACATTTCTAAATGGCTTCCAACCCAATAGATATTTATATGTACATGTATATGTGTATATATATTTAAGATTTTTGGTCAGATTACTAAGATGTAGCCAATAGGTTTAATTTGAAGTTCTGATCTTTCATACAGAAGAGTGATCCTTAAAGTGTTATATGTCTTCTAACCATTAGAAAATTTATTTTCACGAGGATATGTGTATGGGTGTACATAATTAGCTTATGTTGTTGTAACTAGCAGTTGGTTTGTTTTTTTACCTGCGTATATTCCAGATGAGGATCTTGGTGCCCTTCTTGCCTGGGATGGAGTCGAGCTGTTGCTGTAGTTCAGACTCTGACTGGAAGAGAGAGTGTGTGAGAATGGCTCTCAGACTGGCCTCTGAATCCTCTGTAATTACCAAAGACTGTAAGGGAACCAAAGTTAAGGAAGGAAGCAAGCAGGAGGAATCGTCAGTAAAGCGTTTCTTTCGTCCATTGACATGGTCAAGGATTCTCTCATACTCTTTGCTCCTGACATTTTCAGTGCCTCAGTTTCAGTCTAATGGCATCTGCTGCTGAAGAAGCGATGTGTTGGGGAAAAGCATTAAGTTAGACATTACATCAAACCAAATAATTTTAATTTTGAGTAACTTACTCAAGTTTACATATTAATATTTTACTTGATTTAATTATGATGACACTACATTTTCACCCCATAAACCATACACATGAAAATTTTCGCTACATTATACACAGGAAACAGAGCACAAAGCCACCAATCACATTTTTTGGTACTTTAGAAAAGAAAAAGGGATGAAAAACTGATTCACTAGTTCAAACATTTATTCTCAAACATGAGTTAATATTTTTACTATATATTACACTTACATTTTATACAGAAACATGCTAAGCCAAGTAATTTCTGTTTAAAAAGCCTATAGCTCTGCTGCCGCTGAGCTGCATTAGCGTGTATTTCAGCATCAAAACTAAAAAGAGATAACAGATCCGAAATATAAGACTTTCAAATCATGAAGCCTATGGTAGCTCAGTGGTTAAGGTGTTAGATTACTGATTAGAAGATCGTGAGTTTGAATCCCTGATCCAACAAGCTGCCACTGCTGGGCCATTGAGCACAGCCCTTAACCCTTAATTGTTCAGTTGTCTAAAATGAGATAGATTTAAGTTACTCTGGATAAGAGTGTCTGCCAAATGCCAGAAATATAGATATAACAAAATGTATATAAATTATATGCTGTATAATAGATATAAGGTATAAAGTATGTCTCCTGCTTATAAAGGATATTAGTCTGTTGGTTGAATGGTGCTATAGGTACAATGACAGCCTGAGCTTTAATGGCATGCAGGAAGGTCTGCGAGAGCATGCCAACACTCTGACATCCTCCATTCTTAGTGAAGATCAGAGCATCTCGCCCCAGTCTCATTGATCCTGATTTGAAGCCGTTACCATAGATCCCTATGGCCTGGTGAGTGCCTTTACCAGATCCTTTCTCTGTGAAACCAAAGCTATATATATATATAGAGAGAGAGAAAGACAAAGAATCTGTAACTCAGAACCTCAACAGATAAAGCTAAACATAAAAGGTGCAACAAATATAGCATGCAAATGTTCTGTATTCTATCATGTGCACATAAAAGAGGAATGTCTACATCACTACAGTAATGAACAGAATCATGTTTTAATCATGAGTCATGAGGTAAATAAAGAATATATTTGCAAGACAAACATACACTCCAGGTATCTGGATCATAAACACTGCTTAAACAAATGAGACTGAAGAAAACTGATGTCATGATTAGGCAGAAAAAGGTACTTGGCTATATTTCCCATCAGCCCCTGCACGTTGTCTCTCACACCTGATCTGCGTTTTCCCTCTCAGTCCCCTTATTTAAGTTCTGCTTTCTGTGTACACCATTGTCTGTCGATACGGTGTGTTGTTTGTTGCTTTGCTTTCCTTAGCTTTGATCATTGTTTGTATGTTTTGCTGTTTTAGTTTCTATTCCCCATTTGGTTGTTTCTTTTGCACCTTATAAAATAAAAGTCTGTATTTGCATCTGCAAGCTTGACAATTCCAATAGACAACTGGCTAACCACCTGTTAAAATGTGATTCAATGAACTGCAATCACTCAGAATTGAATATATCTACAACATACAACGTTTATTCAATAATTTTTGTTTATTTATGAGATTATAGAAATGCTGGGTGGGTGTTCTGTGATGTATATAGAGTTTACCTGAAATATAGAGCACACAAACACCCTCAGTACTTTTCCTCTAATGATTAATGGCTTATGTTCCTTACCACTGGACACTTTACTATAATTGTTATTATTATTTTATTTATCAAATACAAATCTATATGAATTCATGTTTGCAGCAGCTCTAACACTATCATGTTTACCTCTGGTCTTGTATAGTTTCTATAGTTAGTTAACTAAAACATGGAAAATCCCATCAGTTCCTCAAAGGTATATCCTGCTATTTATTATTGCTTCTATGTCAAAATCAAAAGTAATGTTAGATAATAGAACTGATATATAATTAAATGGATACATGCTATAATAAAAAGGGATATGTAATCAATATGAAATAAAGCATTTATAATGCTTACGATGGTTATTAGTCTGCTATTAGAAAAATAGAAATTTTGCTATTTCTATAGGACCAAACATACATACATGCATGGACTACATACACTTTGATCCAACTGAGATCTCATCTGAATGATATCTGATCTAAATATTCCCAGAGGCTGTGTTTAAAGAAAGGGGTGTGGGATGTGTTGAAAGAGTTTCCTGACTCACCTGAGCATCTTGTGCAGTTTACTTGGTGTCATCCCACTGCCATTATCTGTAAAGCTAAGACATAGTTCCTCTTTTTCTGTGACCACATCAATCCAGATCTGCTTGGCCGTGACCCCGGGATCAGATGCATTATCTACCAGACAGAAAGACAGCATGTTAATGGCTGACTCTTATTACACATATTTATTGTAAGTTATGTAACCCATCTGACACACAGCTGGATGCTTGGAGAACAGTGTCAATAAACTCTTTTTTTTTTTTTAAAGCAGTGGGCCACTCATATCACTCTGAAACACTGTTCTACAAACAGCCATGAGGAGGAGCAAATAACTGTGTCACAGTGAGTGTATTGCACAGTTTCTGAGTCATATAGCAATGAGTTCTGACTCATTACTTCTTGAAAAGAATTAACGGACAGATAGATTAAAAGTACTGTACATAGAAAGCAGCAAGATCATGACCAAATTCGTTTTCAGGAATGAATCACTCAAACAGGTGCATATGTCCAATTGCATCAGACTTGTGTTGTAAAAAAAGCAACTACTGTAAATTCTTTTACACAGTTATATAGTTACACAGTTACACAGTTAAAAATAAAGAATGGAGAACAAGAATAAATAGAAATATCAAGAAATAAAAGGAAATATAAATCATATGAAAAAAAAGTTGGTGTAACCGGAGTGCTGTGTGTCTTTATAGACTAATGTATGGGATATGTGTTTAAGGGACAACAGTAACGGGCTAACTGCTGAAGATGAAGAAATAATTTTACCGAATCTCAAGAGCCACTGCAATAATGTTTGGGCTAAAATAAGGTTATAAGAGCTTTAAATAAAGTGTGTAATAGTCCAGTCACTGCATGACCTTTAATTTTTTTGCTGTTTATATTGTGAGAAAGCATCATAATATCATAAATTCTCATCAGCAGATCTGTGAATCTGGTTGCTTTTACTTAGCATGAGTTACTAAAATAGCTAGATAATCAGTACAGAATATTGTTAATATTGCTACTGAATGAATTCGCAGCAATTCTACCCGCTCCAACAGACGTTCAAGAATTCATTTTGTTTGATTATTTACTTATTAGTTAGTTAAACCTGTCATGTGATCTGAGATCCCAACATTTGTTCTTACAACTTTTTGCATGCAGGTCTATTTGTGACAACTATGTTTCAACTCACCCTAATCTTAGGCAAAAAAGAAGTCTAGCTACAAGAGCAAGTTCCTGGCAAGAGCTGACAGCTACATAGCAGAACCAGAGAGAGCGTGAGTGAAACTGATTGGGCTTTTCTAAGTATGGCATGTATTTGTTCTCTAATTTGATGGGAAAACACTAATTAAAAGATGGAAGTCAGACAATTTGTCCCCATTGTGGAATTAGTATCGTAACCCTGTGAAAAGGGTTTTTTTTGCTAAAAAAAACTCATAAAAAAAACGGTTAGTGGTTAATGGAAGATGTCGTTTGCTTTTGCATTTTCTTGCAGTTGTATTTTTGTTCCAGAGTGGGTGACATTCCAAAATCTGACATCCAGCAGCTTTAATGATTCTGTACAAAATCTAACAAACATCTAATCAGTAGCTTCCAAAAAAAGTTTTAAGCTGTCTGATGATACCTGAAATATCTCAGAAAAGTAGCGTTATCACAACACTAACATTATAACGCCTAATTCTAGAAGAGATACGTGCTGCATAAGAAGATACGTTCCCTACATAAGAATGGGAAACACTTATTAGAGAGGGGGAAAAAGGTACATTTGAGTAGAAAAATTAAAAAAGTTTAAAGTTAAGAAAAGGTCAGGTAGCAAGAATGAAATTTGGCAAACTAGTAGAGAAGGAAAATGATAAAAAGATTTTACCATGATGTGATAAGAAAAGGATGCTATGGAAAAAGATAACATGAGTTGTGGGTAATATACTGTGTGACTGGTGCCAAATAAGGGTTGAAAAATTCACACTCATACACACACACAAACACACACACATGGGTGTGCACACAAACACACACAAACCCAATCTGCCTACACGTCTATTTTGAACAGTGGGAGGAAACCTGAGAACAAGGAGGAAACCCGATGACCATGTAAAATAATAGTGCATTAAAATGAGTAGCTATGCTTAAAACCTTACAAACCCTAGAAAAGCAAATGGATACATTATAAAATAAAATGACAAAATTGGGAAAGCAGAAAATGTGGAGAATGGAAAAACAGCAGAGGAGACAAAGAGGGGAGAGAGAAAGAGAGAGAGAGAGGGGGAGAGAGAGAGAGGGAGAGAGAGAGAGAGCTTTTCAAGAACCAAATTTATGCTTTTACAACTGAGGCGAATGAACTGTTGCTTTATGGTATTAAAAGCAGACTGTCTGCTGTGTTTGGTGGTGTTTAAAGCATGCAGGTCGACCGACCGTATGCGCAACAGGTGCTCAGTTTCCGCCGAGCCGATGCTGAGGTCTGTACCAAACGCACACCAACTAAAAACCAGGCTAGTATCTCACTATAACTACTCTTGATGGTGTACTATATAGCAGTTCTGTAAGTGCATAAAAAAAGCTCGATCTGTAGGGCGTCGATCTAAGCTGTAACAAAACTCGCAAGAAAAGTTCATTTTTGATTTTATGAGGAAAAAATAAGCATCATGATATCTCACCTATTAACTCAGCGACAGCACTGAACGGCCACGTGTGACTGGTGGAGTTGCTGTTCAGGTACGATGGGCTCATCTGCAACCAGATAAAATACAAAAACCTGTAATGCGGCACATTATCATGTATTTATAATAATACAGTGCAATAAAAAATACGCACAGAGCTGAGTCGAATCCCGTGCTCGCTCAGCCTCGCCATTTCTTCGACTTCGGGCAAAGAAAACAAGCACTAAAATAAAAAAAAAGCTTGTTTTACAAAAGTCGCAATCTTCCTGGTAGCACACAGCACACACTCCTTCCTTCCTCTTTCACTTCTGTGACACTGCTGCGGCTGAAAACTGCGCTGTGCTTTCTGTGCGCTGCTGAAATTCAACACAGGGTTGCCAGATTGGACACCAACGTTGCCTACTATAAATAACTGTTATCTACAAGTCGGTGTTTCACTTTCTGTGTACGGGTATATACGGTGAATTTAGATGGGACGATTTTTAAATTTCCACCTGATTAAAAACAACAAAAAAACAACAAAAGAAGCATGTTTAAAATCCTCTTGGTGTTAACTGTGTACATACACCGATCAGGCATAACATTATGACCACAAACAGGTGAATTGAATAACACTCATCTTCTTTTATCTCCTCATCATGGCACCTGTTAGTGGGTGGGATATATTAGGCAGCAAGTGAACATTTTGTCCTAAAAGTTGATGTGTTAGAAGCAGGAAAAATGGGCAAGTGTAAGAATATGAGTGAGTTTAACAAGGGCTAAATTGTGATGGCTGACTGGATCATAACATCTCCAAAACTGCAGCTCTTGTGGGGTGTTCCAGATGTGCAGTGGTCAGTATCTATCAAAACTGTTCTTTAAGTCCTGTAAGTCCTTTATGTCCTGTAATTATCCTTTAAGTCCTGTAAGTTGCGAGGTGGGGCCCATGGATGCCCCACATTGGTGCCAGATACCACAGCACACATTCAGGGATCTAGTGGAGTCCATGCCTTGACGGGTCAGGGCTGTTTTGGCAGCAAAAGAAGGACCAGCACAATATTAGGCAGGTGGTCATAATGTTATGCCTTATTGGTGTATGTGACTGAAAATATTTATCATGACCCTTACTTTCATCATCCTCAGTGATAATAGCATTTAAAACGGTGTTTATTTGCAGCATGCTTTATTTGTAGCATACACATCATGGCATCACTCACTCAGATTTCAATAACAGGACCTCTTCACCAAGACTTTACCAAAAAAAAAAAAAATGGCTTGGAGGGGGGCACGGTGGCTTAGTGGTTAGCACGTTTGCCTTAGTGGTTAGCACGTTTGCCTCACAACTCCAGGGTTGGGGGTTCGATTCCCGCCTCTGCCGTGTGTGTGGAGTTTGCATGTTCTCCCCGTGCCTCGGGGGTTTCCTCCGGGTACTCTGGTTTCCTCCCCCAGTCCAAAGACATGCATGGAAGGTTGATTGGCATCTCTAAATTGTCTGTAGTGTGTGATTGAGTGAATGAGAGAGTGTGTGTGTGCCCTGCGATGGGTTGGCACTCTGTCCAGGGTGTATCCTGCCTTGATGCCCAATGACACCTGAGATAGGCACAGGCTCCCCGTGACCCAAGAATAGTTCGGATAAGCGGTAGACAATGAATGAATGAAAATGGCTTGGTGAATCAATATATACAAATATTGTATTTTAAAAAAAAAAAAAAAAAGTGGGCATTGGTGGCTCAGTGGTCGGTTTCTTGCCTATCATGCAGAAGGCCCGGGTTTGAGTCCCAGCCACTGGATGCAGTGCCGGTCCCAAGCCCGGAAAAATGTGAGGGTTGTGTCAGGAAGGGCATCTGGCGTAAAACATTTGCCAGGTTGTTCTGCGGACCAGTTAGTCTGCTGTGGCGACCCCGAACTGAAAGCAACTTATTGTATTAAAAAGGTAGATGTTGGTCTAAGTGACATTAATTTTAATTAAGCAACAACAAGAAATATGGTTTAGAAAGTCTTCAATAATCTCCTGTGGTGGCTCATACATAAGGTCCCCACTTTTTACATCAGTAAGTTCAAATTCCTCACTGCCAAGCTGAAACTGATGGGCCCTTGAACAAGGCCCTTAAACCTTAACTGCTCATTTGTATGAATGAAATCAAATCACTCGTGATAAAGGTGTCTGCCAAATTCTGCAACCAAAATACTAATTACCTCTTTTGAGTGAACAATGATTTAAAAAATGTTGCTATTCTACAGATTATTGTGTAGACTTCTATTGTTCTGCCAAAACAGCTTTAACCTGTGGAGGCAGAAGACCTTTAAAGCACTAATACACCAGCAGATCCTGTAAATCCTGTAGGTTGAGAGGTGGGGCCTCATGGATTAGACTTGTTTGCATATTCAGCTCACACCCACATGTTGCATCATCTGAGCATCTTCAAAGCAGCACTTCTTGTGGCGTGTTCCTCGTATTAAGTTTATTATGTGCTGCTTCAAGATTTTGGACCTTCAGTGAGATGAGGCCAACCCTGAGAGTATCCTGAGGCATCCAGAGATGCTCCAGCTCCAGCTGTATTCTACTTCATGAAGATTTCAGACATTTGAAGAGAAGATGCTAACCAATTGTGGACTTTGAGGACAGCAACCTTCTAATCAATACACAAAAGAACATTCTACATATTCTGTATCTCCATCAATGAGTTTTTTGAAGGCTTTGGGAATGGAGGAATTGGTGTTGATTCTATACTGAACTCAGATGTTGAGCTAATTTATGAGTTGCTCATGAGCCCCTGCTTACAGAACTCCAACTGACTGTATATGATTGAAGAAATCATTATTCATAATCACACTCTCTGGTGTTTCTAATAATTTATAATCACACTCTCAGGTGTTTATAATAATTTATAATTACACGCTCTGGTGTTTATGGTAATTCACACTCTCCGGTGTCACCCAAATGAGATGTTCCCTTTTGAGTCTGGTTCCTGTCAAGGTTTCTTCCTCTTTCCATCTGAAGGAGATTTTCCTTGCCACACTCGCCTCAGTCTTGCTCATTAGGGATTAGGGATAAATACAAATAAATTTAAAGTCTAGTATTAATCTTGAACTTTTTGTGCTATATTTCTAATGTTCTGCAAAGCTGCTTTGAGATAATATCCATTGTTTAAAGTGCTATACAAATTAAATTGAATTGAATTGAATTAAATTAAGTGACAAACCCACAGACTCAGTTCTGAAATCAAGTTTTAGCCCCCCTTTTTTGGAATATATAGCCTTATTAATTAACTGCTCTATAATACACCACACAAAAAATAATCAAGAACAAAGTATTTCTTTTTATTTAAAACAATTTGCAACGCTTCAAAATTCTAAAAATATTAACAGCATGCCACATCGGCCTATTTTAATTTACAGAATCCTAATAAAGTTTGTACAATTATTCAACATTTAAAATTAAAATCTTCATCAGATTGTTATAGTTGTTCCTATTCTCTTTCTGCACCTTTCGAACCTGCAGGAGCACTGTCTCTACTTCTCTCAGTCTCTAGTCGCATAGAACAGCCCCCAGCGTTGATCTCCAGCTTCACAGCGCTGCAACTTCTCTGTCCAACCATTTACGATAGCATCATAGTCCTCCTGGGAAAACTCCTGCATGGAGGCAGAACATTGTTGTAATTCATTCATGCCTACATCATGCATATGATCTATTTGTAAACTCGCATATTGTGAAGAACAGGTATTTACACTCACTGTCCACTTTAATAGGAACACATATATACCTGCTCATTTATGCAATTATGCAATAAGCTAATCATGTGGCAAAAGCACAATGCATACAATCATAGATCAAGATCTTTTATTAATGTTCACATCAAACATCAGCATTAAGAAAAAGTGTGACTTTATTCATGGCATGTTTATTAGTATCAGATGGGTTGGTTTAAGCTTATCAGAAACTGCTGGTCCCCTCATAATTTCACAAACATCAATCCAAAGTGTTTAGAGAATAGTGTGAAAAACAAAGAAATTCCTGTGTGTGGAGGGTTACGGGATGAAACACATTGTTTCTGAGAGAAAACAGACTAGCCTAACCTAACAGGAAGTCTATAATAACTCATTCAGTCAATCAACCGTGGTAAGCAGAATACACAACCCATTAAACTTTCATGTGGATGAGTTTCAACAGCAAAAGTCCACATTAAGTCCTGCAGGCCAACAGCAAGAATCTGAGGTTATCCTCTGCACACTGCTTCTATGAGTTACTGTATCCTTCCTGCCATTTTCTTCTGACCTCTATTGTTAACAAGGTGTTTCCACCTGTAAGAATGCTTTTTTATTAAGCCAACTGAGTGTAAACACTACAGATTGTTAAATCCCAGGAGATTATTTCTGAATTACTCAAACCAACTCATCTACCACCAACACAGTTAAAGTCAGAGAGAACACTCAATCCCCATCCTGATGTTTGATGTGAACTTCAACTGAAAGCCCTTGACCTATATACTTCTATATTCACTTCACCTTGTATGTATTGTGCTGCTGCTAGATCAACTGATTGGATAACTGCACAAGTACAGATGTTTGTATTAAAGTATATTTTGTGGCATTCAAAAAATAGAGACATTCACATTCTGTGTGTGTGTGTGTGTGTGTGTGTGTGTGTGTGTGTGTGTGTTCTTTTACCTGTATAAATTCCACTTGAATCTCTTCAGCTCTCTCAAGTTCAGCCTTTATCACAGAAATGAACTGGGCAGTTCTGTCTTCTGCTCTTACATTAGTGAACCCTGCTTCTTCCAAGAACTAACACACACACACACACAAACACACACACACACACACACACACACACACACACACACACACACACACAATAATTAATTAATAACAGTACTGCTGTGTAGATAGCCTTCGTTATTTTTCCTATATGTTTGACAGATGTCTGTGTTATATATAAAAATATATTTAAAAAAAATATATATTTTGCTATTTAAGTATTTAGTGTTCTTAGCATCTATTTTAAGCACATCCTCATCCGATTGCCTAAACATAGACATAAAGTATGTGATAGGAAATTAGTTTGATTCAAATCACAGTTTCCTAACTTCGTTTCCTCAAATGATGAGTAATGATAAAAGCTGCTTCTCTAGCTTTCTTTACGCACACCTGTTTTCCACTTATCTCTATTACCTATCCTCCTATATTATATATAGCATGAAACATGCTGACATGTAGAATTAATAAGCTACAGCACTACCTTGAAGGAAAGCCTTTAATGCTGCAAGATGGCAGTTGAATGCTCTACAGATCTAATCACAGAAAAATAATTACATTTTGAGAGTAAATGTATACGTGAGCTAGATTTTACATTAGTGACATGTAATATGCACATATTTATAGACATTAATAGAGAAGATACAGATGATCTTGAGCTCAACATTTTGCTGTCAGTGTGACTTAAAGAAATGAAGTTCTTTTACCATTAAAATACTACAGATACATTTTTACATAATGTGTGTTTTCAATATTTTTCACATCACATAAGTTTACTTTAAGCAGTACTTTTGTCACATGTGAGATAAGTGCAAGGCTCACCTTGCCATATCTCTGTGGAGTATAAAGGATGTAGCCTCTCTGGCTAACATACTCCTGAAAGGCAGGAGTCCATGGCTTCTCTCCACAGCAGTAATCACTGATTAGCAGCTTTCCACCAGGCTTCAACCACGACTGCAAACACAAAACAGAAAGAGTCACAGCATGGACAGCTGATATTTGGTTTACTGCACATGTAAAGTTCATTGCCTGAAATAAACTATAAGACCAGTAGAGGGCAGTGATACGAAAGAGATCTAAACAAGAGGTACAACCTATGCTGTTAAGGCACCTACACTGTGTTTGGTTTAATTGGGCTCTTGGCTCTTGAGCTAAAGTGGAAAAAAAACATATGCACATCCATGTTCCTCTTTCGTTAGCAACAATCTAGTCGGCTAACTGTAATGTGTAGTGTATATTTACCTCCTCATAACAGAAAACTATTTATACGCATTTATAGCTTTACCAAGCAAACATGTCTGTATGTTGAATGATCTAAAGCAAACACTTGTGTAAACAACATAACTTTGTTTACTGCTGATGATGTGAGCAGTCATGTTGATTTGATATCACTTGCTGAACTCTGGAGGTTGAGGAGGCTGTTGTGAGCTTCTGAGAAGGAATTCCTAGTTAAGGGAGCTGTTTTCTTAGTTTTTTCCAACTTGGTGGTCGGGAAGTCCAAGTTTTGTGTTTTAGGTGATGCAGCAATTAACCAGCATACACACACACACACACACACACACACACACACACACACACACACACACACACACACACACACTTACATGAAATTTTCTGAAGAGTTTGAGTTTATCGCTGATGTGCAGAATAGTGTCTCTGCTGTACACCACATCAAAAGAGCTATCCGGAAACGTTCTTTTAGTGGCATCTGACACCTCAAACTGCACCTGAAACAGAGTGGACATTTAGCTATGACCTAAAGGAAGTGCTAACATCCTCCCTATGCCCTGTGATTGTCCTATCACTGTCTAAAATATGTCAGAAGAGAGTCACTCACAGATGGCAGCTTCTCACTCACTGCCCTCTCCATAGCAATATCCACCATGTTTGATGACAAGTCCATTCCCAAAACTTCCACCCCAAAAGTCTGTCAATCAAACAAACAACGAGTGAGGAAGCCATTGGGAAAATCATGAAATGGTTTTGTACCTCTGCCTTCACTGAGTGTTAACCAAGTTAGAACTGAATAATTAAAAACAGAGATGAAAAAACCCTATATATTTTGGTTAAAGTACCACATGAAGAATGAAACTATCTAGATAAGAAGACAACAAAATCACGAAACAATTTCACACAGTGATGCAACAAGACAATGTTGAACAACTTCGGCTCACCTTGGCCATGTAGAAATCTCCTCCGCCAATTCCACAGCCCACATCGAGGACTCTTTGTCCTGGCTTGAGGTTCAGCAGTTTAACAAACTCCTGAAGGGGTCAAGAGAAAAAAAATGCAAATTCAGAAAAAAACACTCAGTGAACAGCAAAACTGTGCTTAATTTGGCTTCAACATAAGCAAAAAAAAATAAATATCCAGATGCCCATGCAATATTTTCATGAAGAAAAAGTGAGGACTTCCTTGACATGAGACCACAATGGGATTCCCTATCTTATGAAAATGATTACTGGTCAAGTGCTAACTGGTTGATTTCAAGCTCATGACATGAATCTGCATGATGTTGTACTTCATGCTGCTGATTAGCAGATTGGACAATTGCATGACTCAAGCAGGAATACATTCCCAATTAAAAGTATTTTTGTATTATAAGTAGCAGAGTTAAAGACAATTGCATCTATATGCTATCTTTGCATTGTGCCTAAAGTTAAGAAAGTGCTATTAAATATTAAAATAATATTTAAAATAATTTCAGCACCTATAATATCAACAGTCCAATGAAATATAAAATCAGCAATAATTATATCTACAAATTAAATGTGCTTTTTTAAAAGCTATATAGTTTCATCTACATTGATTAAAACCTTTAAATTATGCTTCAGTTTAGTTGAAGCTTCAGTTCTTTCTTTTCAACTAATTAATGCATAAAACAGAACATTCCATTCCATTGTCTGTACTGTTTATCTGATCGTTTTTGTTTATTTGAAAAGAGTTGAGTACTACTGCCCCCATATGGGAAATACATCACATTACAAAACCTGACAGGTTAGGAATCCCTGTGAAAGCTTTACATTTATGAGCTTTACTAGCTCCCCTTCTACCCTCTATGTTTTAACCCATGGCCCTTTCCCTTATCTATGCTGCCTCTTCTTGCCCTCTTACCTTGGTGGTGCTGGGTCCACCGGTACTAACATAACCAGAGCCAAACATCTTCTCATATCGCAGAATTCCCCTGTGTGTATACTGCTGGTTATCCAGGAACTGCTGGAAGGTGCTGAAGCCTCCTTGGTGCTGCTGGACCAAATCCCGATGAGCTTTCTGCATCAGCCAACACACTTGGTTCTGGTTCTTCTTCATCTGAGAGACAGAAATGATTAGTTAATTAACATGGCCTAATGTTGTCACCATTACTTGTCAGTATTCTATCAGTGACTACCCGAATAAGAGAATTTAAACCAACACCTTGCTAGCTTTGAACATGAACAAAGATGCAACACTCCCTATAAACTATAAACACTATACCTATATCATAACAGAAGATATAAAACAAGCATGTTTGTGGCATGATGAAAATATATTGAAATACATTCACACACACAGAGCATCAGCAGATCAATATGTCCAACAGTGAAGTGTTGAGGTACACTTATATATATAATTTCTGACAAAGAAAAGAAACTAAATGATGTATACCTTAATGTAAGTCTGTACAGTTCTGCTCAGGACTGTATCAAATCCATAGGCCTGTTTACCCATCTCCCCTGACTCCGACCATTTAACTGTTGCCATCAGATGGTTATAATGCGCAGGACTACGGTAGTGAGTGGGGTTAAAATCTCTCTTACTGTCTCCTGTGAAGGACAAAATGCAGTATTGTTCATTTTCAAATCGTAGGTCAGTTAAAATAATAGACTAGCAATAATAGTTATACTAAAATACATTTATATGTATCAATAATTGTGCTATAAAAGACTGAAAATGGTCCATAACTATTTGTCACTGTGTCAGACTCTTAAGTTTTATAAAACCAAAATAAACCTACACAAATACACACTGTACAACTAATCAATTACAGAAACTATACAAAAGTGAAAAATAGGCAGTGCCTTGAAGCAAAATAATAATCTAGCAAAATAACTAGCTATATCACCAAGTGAGAGTGTAAACATTTCACCATGGATGGAAATATATAGAGTTTCTAAAGGTTAATGATGCAACAAGTAATTTAAATCAATGCATCCATCAAAGCAACAATTATAAACCAATTATTAATTCAATTCAATTCAATTTTATTTGTATAGCACTTTTAACAAAGAGCATTGTCTCAAAGCAGCTTTACAGAACAAGATCTTAAGGAGCGTGATGGATTGTAACATGTTAGAAAACTGGCTAGATACGTGGGAGCTAAACCATTTAGAGTCTTGTATGTAAGTAGTGCTAGTTTATAATCAATTCTAAACTTAACAGGCAGCCAGTGCAGGGATGATAATATTGGGGTTATATGATCATACTTTCTTGACCTGGTAAGGACTCTGGCGGCTGCATTCTGGACTAACTGTAGCTTGTTTATTGAAGATGCAGGACAACCATCTAATAATGCATTACAATAGTCCAGTCTGGAGGTCATGAATGCATGAACTAGCTTTTCTGCATCAGATACAGATAAAATGTTCCTAAGCTTGGTGATATTTCTGAGGTGGAAGAAGGCTATTTTTGTAATATCGGAAATATGTTTTTCAAAGGACAAATTGCTGTCTAGTATTATGCCCAGGTCTTTCACTGTAGAGCTAGTAGTAATAGAACATCCTTCTAAGTACAGGTTGAATTGTGAGAGCCTCTGTGTACTGGTTTTTGGACCAATCAGTAATATCCCCATCTTATCAGGATTTAGTAATAGAAAATGATCAGTCATCCAATCTTTAATATCTTTAACACACTCTGTTAATCTGGACAGTTTAGATATTTCATCTGCTTTTGATGAGATATATAACTGTGTATCGTCAGCGTAACAATGGAAACTAATCCCATGCCTTCTAATGATGTTGCCTAAGGGAAGCATGTATATTGAGAAAAGCAGAGGTCCTAAAACTGATCCTTGTGGGACCCCATATTTCACTGCCATTACACTGGACAGTTCTCCATTTAAATCTACAAAATGGTATCGATCAGACAGGTAGGATCTAAACCATTTTAATGCCTGTCCCTGAATACCTATGTGATTTTGTAAGCGGTCTACGAGAGTGTTATGATCTATAGTGTCGAATGCAGCACTAAGATCAAGTAAGACTAATATCAAGATGCAGCCTTGGTCCGAAGCTAAAAACAAGTCATTTGTGATCTTAACTAGTGCAGTTTCTGTACTATGATGGGGCCTGAAACCTGACTGAAATTCTTCAAGGATATTGTTTTCCTGTAAGAAGGAGCATAATTGAGTAGACACAACCTTTTCTAATATTTTAGATATAAAAGGAAGGTTTGAAATCGGTCTGTAATTTAATGTCATTAGGGTCTAGTTTAGGTTTCTTAAGAAGAGGCTTAATAACTGCTAGCTTGAAAGGTTTAGGGACGTGACCTAAAAATAACGAGGAATTAATAATGTTGAGGAGAGGGTCTCCAGCTGTGTGTATCACTTCTTTCAGTAATCTAGTTGGAATTGGATCTAACAAACATGTTGTTGAATTAGCCGTGGTGATAAGTTTATACAGCTCTTCCTTCCCTATATCTGTAAAGCATTGTAGCTTTAAATGTGAAGCTTTAGGTTGGACTAGACCACCGGATGCTGTCAAAGGTTGAATATCCATTATTTTATTCCTGATACTATCGATTTTGTTGGTGAAGAAGTTCATAAAGTCCTCACTATTAAACTGTGATGGAGTACTCTCTTCAGATATCTGATGTTTTGTTAGTCTAGCCACTGTACTAAATAAGAATCTGGGATTTTTTTGGATTATTTCTATAAGTTTGCTCAAATGCTCAGCCCTAGCACTTTTAGAGCCTGTCTATAGCTGGACATACTGTCTTTATATGCAATTCTGAAAACTTCTAATTTAGTTTTTCTCCATTTTTGCTCTAGGTTACGGGTTGCTCTCTTGAGGGCGTGAGTATGACTATTATACCATGGTGCAGGTGTTTTATCTCTGACCTTTTTTAATCGGATGGGGGCAACAGTATCTAGTGTGCTGGTGAAAATAGTGCCTATGCTGTTAGTTAATTCATCTAGGTCATCTGCATTTAGGGGTCTGGTGAGAAGTTGAGACAGATCGGGTAGATTACTTGTGAATTTGTCTTTAGTGGTCGGTATAATAGTTCTACCGAATCGATAACGAGGAAAGACATGTCTAATATGTTCTACAGGTAGAGTGTACACTAAGAGGTGATGGTCTGTGATATCATCACTTTGAGGTTAAATATCTATATCAGTGACATCTGTTCCATGTGATATAATTAAATCTAGCGTATGGTTAAAACGATGAGTTGGTTATTACTAATTATAATCTGATTATTATTGATTATAATAAAGGGTCAGAACTCTGATACTTTTAATTAATGGTAAGTCCAGATTTTGAACAATGTTAGTCACTTATTGATCGTTAGCTACTAAATTGAATTGAAACATAGTGGTATTGTCGTATATGATTTGGAGCCAACATAATTCAGTGTTATCAGGATTTAATTTAAAAAGAAGAAGAAGAAGAAGAACAAGACATTACAGTTCAGCCACAATTTTATACCAAGAATCCATGCTTTTTTGGTGACATGCATGGCAGAACTATAATGGACCAATTTTCCCTGATTACAAGGGATAGAATATATTTATTAAGTACAAGGGGACTGAAACTACTACATGAATTTGTGTAGTGTATTTTCAAAGGTAACCTGATTGGTGAAAACAGGATTCTCTGAAGAAAAGGTAACCACCGGGACGAAGCCAAGACAACATCATCTCTGCCAGTGAGCGCAGTTCCTCCTCATTCAGATACATGAGCAACCAGTTAGAAAAGATCAGGTCAAAGCTGTAGAAAGGAAACCAAACAACTTTAAATGGACATATGATTCTGTTCATGCACTATGACTAATTTGTCTTCCTGGTCATCCAAACATGATTCATTTATTGTATTGTTTTAACACCAAGTATTACAATGCACTGCACTCAGCCTTATTCTGTATCCAGTATAACATCATGCAGCAAAATTTTTCTTCCAGTGAAAAAACAGTCTCAATTCTAATTAAGACCTAAGGGGTTAGGCTAAAGCCAGGAAAACAGATCCCGGCTACAGAACCTGCATTACTGCATTCTTCTAGTAATAGTGAGTCAAAGTGACTGAATGTGTTATTTCATGATAATGCATTTTGGATGGCAAACTAACCTTTAACACAGCTTCTACTCTGTGAGACATGAGTAAACTCAAGTTGAAGATAACCTTTGTTTAAATTCACAAGTAGTCAAGACCATGGATTTCATTATATTTCATTTTTGATAACTTATCAATTTGATTTTGCTATTCAAATCTTGTCATGACAATTGGAGCTAAAATGAAGAAATAAGTTCACATAAATTAATGGGACACAATCGTGTTTTACACTGTACAGTGTTACTCATTATGTGTTTTAAATCAGCCAAATAATATTTGTGGGTTGTCACACCATGGTTGTGCCATACAAAGTTCATTCACATTTGCTTGTTTGTTTTCTCATTCATCCAATTCATGAGAATGCATGAGAAGATTTACGGAAAATATCTTTATTCTCATTGCCAACCTCTTTTTGGGAAACTCCAGCTGTGTGACATCTGCTTGGATAAACTCTGCGTTTCCAAGGCGACTGTTCTCTTTCTTGTTTTTTTCCACAAATTTCTCCATAAAGTCCACAGCTGTCACATGATGTGCTTTGCCAATGAGATGACTTGTATATCGTCTGGAGAAATCAAAGGTCACATTTTATAAAGACAGCTGGACAGCTCCTGAAACAGTTAAATAATCATTATCATGAAAGCAATTTTTACTTCTCTTACATAAATTGTGTCATCAAGTACAAGTCTGAGATTTTAAACTTCTGCAGGTTTTGTTCCTAAAGAATTGAATCAGTTTCATTCTTAAATAAATATATTGCATTTTACTCTAATGCCTGTATTGTAAGCTCTGTTCTGCTTGCAATGACCTTTTACCCATATGTGTAGTATGCCAAATATGTTAATATGCTACCAACATTCTGAATGGATTACCCATTTGGATATTTGTTTAGAGATGATAAGGCCAAGTCCATGTTTTGCTTGTGATGTGTATTAATGTATTACTAAATATTCTGATGAATTGGCTTTATTGTCATCATCCTTCTGAACAAAATAAGGATGATGAAAAAGCAAACATAAGCTCTCTGAAGACATGAAAAATAAATAGGCATATAATAAATATATGACAAAAAAATACATAAAATAAATTAGGAAATTTTTTACAAGATACACCCAAGAACCCAAAAATAAAAATGTGCCATTAAAACAATACCAGTTTGTTAGTTTTGCTTTTTGTTTACAAAGATTGTTAATGGAGACTTTGTGAACCTGAAGCACCATAATCCAAGACTGTAAATTTGTTTACTTATTTATCATATTCCATTGATTAACACCAATAATCTAGACTCTGAAATTATAATGGGACATTCTTAGGAAAAAGAGGGCTTTAACAGACTATATGTGATAACATTTATTATACTGATTTAAAGGACAGAATAAACCAGATAGTTAAGAGATGTAGGCATATCAGCATATGAGATATAAGCAAAGAGAGATGAAGTGGCTTGTTGGCGGTTTACTGCAATGAGATTCCTAATCCACTGAAAAAAAAGTGGATTAGGATTTATTGGATAATTTGTAATTTCTGCATATTAGTGTTATTTTATTAATATACTATTTTAATTATTTGGAACTGTCAAACTAAACACCATTTCATGATGATGTTATAAAATAGTTAGATGGATAACAATAGATAGACGTCTCAATAAAATTCTCCAGATCATGAAACAATTGTGGATTTGTTTTGTATATTTCCTCATCGCATCAAAATTTATTCCTGGTTATAGCACGGCGAACACATGATGTGTTTCTGCTTGCCTTTATTTGACAGCTCTGATAGCTCTGCACCTCTAGCTCTAGCTTGGCTTCTGTCAATAACAATAATACAATGAGGCCACTGACCCAATGCCAGCACCTAGTTCTAATACATCCATGCCATCCAGGCTGGGCAGAATCTCCAGGATCTCAGGTAGCTCATGCTTGGTCAGCTGCTGTGCATTGGAGTCCAGCATCATCTCCTCGACTGTGGCATACTGAGAATGCTCCTTCCAGAATGCAGTCATGGTGGTTCGGTCTTTTCCTATGGAAACAGAATTGAAAATATTTATCAAGTTTTGCATACAGATTTGAATACAAATGAAATGTGACAATGTGTTCTTATTTAAAAATAAATAATAATAATTCATTCATTCAATCATTCATTGTCTTCCGCTTATCCGGAGCCGGGTCGTGGGGGCAGCAGTCTAAGTAGGGATGCCCAGACCTCCCTCTCCCCAGACACGTCCTCCAGCTCTTCCGGAGGGACCCCGAGGCATTCCCAGGCCAGCCGAGAGACATAGTCTCTCCAGCGTGTCCTGGGTCTTCCCCGGGGCCTCTTCCCAGTGGGGCATGCCCGGAACACCTCTCCAGGGAGACGTCCCGGAGTCATCCGAAACAGATGCCCGAGCCACCGCAACTGCCCCCTTTCGATGTGGAGGAGCAGCGGCTCTACTCCGAGCTCCTCCCGGGTGACAAAGCTCCTTACCCTATCTCTAAGGGAGCGCCCCGCCACCCTACGGAGGAAGCTCATTTCGGCCGCTTGTATCCGGGATCTTACCCTTTCGGTCATGACCCAGAGCTCATGACCATAGGTGAGAGTAGGAACGTAGATTGACTGGTAAATCGAGAGCTTCGCCTTCCGGCTCAGCTCCTTCTTCACCACAACAGACCGGTACATAGACCGCATTACTGCTGCCGCTGCACCGATCCATCTGTCAATCTCACGATCCATCCTTCCCTCACTCGTGAACAAGACCCCGAGATACTTAAACTCCTCCACTTGAGGAAGGACCTCCCCTCCAACCTGAAGGGTGCAAATGACCTTTTTCTGGTTGAGAAACCATGGCCTCCAATTTGGAGGTGCTGACCCTCATCCCGGCCGCTTCACACTCAGCTGCAAAACGCCCCAGTGCATGCTGTAAGTCCAGGCCTGAAGAAGCCAACAGGACAACATCATCTGCAAAAATCAGCGATGAAATCCTGTGGTCCCCAAACCGGACTCCGTCCAGCCCCTGGCTGCGCCTAGAAATTCTGTCCATAAAAACAATGAACAGAACCGGTGACAAAGGACAGCCCTGTCGGAGCCCAACATGCACTGGGAACAGGTCTGACTTACAGCTGGCAATGCGAACCAAGCTCCTGCTCCAGTTATACAGAGACCGAACAGCCCTTAACAGAGGGCCACGGACCCCGTATTCCCAGAGCACCTCCCACAGAATACCACAAGGGACACGGTCGAAAGCCTTCTCCAAGTCCACAAAACACATGTGGACTGGTTGGGCAAACTCCCACGAACCCTTGAGCACCCTGTGGAGGGTATAGAGCTGGTCCAGTGTTCCACGACTAGGTCGAAAACCGCATTGCTCCTCCTGTATCCGAGGTTCGACTAACGGTCGGACTCTCCTCTCCAGTACTCTGGAATAGACTTTCCCTGGGAGGCTGAGGAGTGTGATCCCCCTATAGTTGGAACACACCCTCCGGTCCCCCACCACCCCGGTTGCCCAGTCCAGAGGCACTGTCCCTGACCGCCACGCTATGTTGCAGAGACGTGTCAGCCAAGACAGCCCCACAACATCCAGAGACTTAGGGTACTCAGGGCGAATCTCATCCACCCCCGGTGCCTTGCCACCAAGGAGCTGCTGAACTACCTCAGTGACCTCAGCTTGGGTGATGAATGAATCTACCTCTGAGTCCTTGGCCTCTGGTTCCTCTACGGAATGAGTGTCAGTGGGGTTGAGGAGATCCTCGAAGTATTCCTTCCACTGTCCGACAATATCCCCAGTCGAGACCAGCAACTCTCCACCTCCACCATAAACAGTGTTGGCAGAGAGCTGCTACCCCTTCTGAGTCTGCCAGAATTTCCCCGAGGCTGCCCGATAGTCCTTCTCCATGGCCTCCCCGAACTCCTCCCAGACCCGAGTTTTTGCTTCCAAGACCACCACGGCTGTAGTTTGCTTGGCCTGCCGGTATGCCTCAGCTGCCTCCGGAGTCCCCCGAGCCAACCAGGCTCAATAGGACTCCTTCCTCAGCTTGACGGCATCCCTTACTTCCAGCGTCCACCACTGTGTTTGGGGATTGCCGCCGCGGCCGGCACCAGAGACCTTACGGCCACAGCTCCGGATGGCTGCATCAACAATGGAGGAGGAGAACATGGTCCACTCAGACTCAATGTCCCCAACCTCCCTCGGGATCTGGTTGAAACTCTCCTGGAGGTGGGAGTTGAAAACCCCCCTAACAGAGGGATCAGCAAGACGTTCCCAACAGACCCTCACAATACGTTTGGGCCTGCCAAGTCTGTCCGGCATCCTCCTCTGCAAGCGGATCCAACTCACCACCAGGTGGTGATCGGTTGACAGCTCCGCCCCTCTCTTCACCCGAGTGTCCAAGACATGCGTCCGAAGGTCAGATGACACGATCACTAGGTCGATCATTGATCTCCGGCCTAGGGTGTCCTGGTACCAAGTGTACTGATGGGCACCCTTATGCTTGAACATGGTGTTCGTTATGGACAGGCTGTGACTAGCACAGAAGTCCAGCAACAGGACACCATTCGAGTTCAGATCAGGGGGGCCATTCCTCCCAATCACGCCCCTCCAGGTATCACTGTCATTGCCCACATGGGCGTTGAAGTCCCCCAGCAAAACTATGGAGTCCCCAGTCGGAGCACCTTCCAGCACCCCTCTCAGGGTCTCCAAGAAGGTTGGGTACTCCACACTGCTATTCGGCCCATAAGCCGAAACAACAGTGAGACACCTATCCCCAGCCCGAAGGCGCAGGGAAACAACCCTCTCGTTTACCGGGGAAAACTCCAGCACATGGCGGCTGAGCTGGGGGGCTATAAGCAAGCCCACCCCAGCCCTACGCCTCTCACCATGGGGCACTCCAGAGAAGAAGAGGGTCCAACCTCTCTCAAGGAGTTGGGTTCCAGAGCCCAGGCTGTGTGTGGAGGCAAGCCCGACTATCTCTAGCCAGTACCGCTCAACCTCTCTCACCAGCTCAGGCTCCTTCCCCCCAAGTGAAGTGACATTCCATGTCCCAAAAGCCAGATTCTTTGTCCAGGGTTTGGGTCGCTGGGGCCCCCGCCCATGACCGCTACCCAAAACACATGGCACCGGACCCTTATGCTCCTTCCTGCGGGTGGTGGGCCTACAGGAAGGTGGGCCTACATCGTTTCTTCGGGCTGTGCCCGGCCGAGTCCCACAGGCAAAGACTCGGCCACCAGTCGCTCGCCTGCGTGCCCCAACCCCAGGCCTGGCTCCAGGGTGGGGCCCCGGTGACGCCAGTCCGGGCAACGTAACGGTCCTTGATTTACTTTCCATAAGAATCTTGAACCGCTCTTAGTCTGACCCGTCACCTAGAACCCGTTTGCCTTGGGAGACCCTACCAGGAGCACTAGGCCCCTGACAACATGGCTCCTAGGTTCATTCGGGTACTCAAACCCCTCCACCACAATAAGGTGGCGGTTCAAGGAGGGGAGAAGAAATAATAATATTAATGAAAAAAGCCTGATTCAAAATATACTCATATTCAGACTAGTACAAAATATCCACTGAAATCAGCTTTTGTGTCTATTTTCCTTTTTCCTCCATTTTCTACCTTATTTGGTCTTGTTCAAATCCCATTCACTAACCAGCTCTTTACTTTCATGCCACGCCTACCAATCGGGGAGGTTGAAAGCTAACACAAGTTATAATGTTATAATGGGATCATGTAATTGTATAACTTATAATCCATGAAATTTGCTATATAGAGCTACTGTTGTGGGTTGTGATGTTCAGTGTGAATCATGTATTCCCAAGATACACACATTTTTGCACCGTGTTGTATCTTGTCACAAAGTATTGTCACACTCAGAGAATATACTAGAAAAATAGGAATCAGAATATAATAGGACCCACTAATTATGATTTTATACTGACATCAAGCATGCAATCACATCAGCTTCTGTAGTTTCTCCTCTCTATACAGAGAGGACTGCTGTATAACTCCTGTAACTACTGAGTGATTAGACTTTTACTCAACAGCTCATATTAATTTCACTAATTTGCCCTTTAAATCATCTTGTGTAAGAAAGCACTTACATCAAAAGCAATAAAAAAACTTTAGACCACTATCAAACCTCCTCTTGATCTTCAAGATCATAAAAAAGGTTGTAACACTGCAGTTAGGCACATTGTTTGTTTTAATTTCCTTGTATCTTAATCACATCTATAAAATCTGTCAATGAGGAATTATGCTTCCTCATATTACTGAAACAATACTGGTTAAAGTGGTAAATGATGTACTACTGCTGTAATCTAATCAAGGTTGTGTCTCTTTGCTTGTGTTCCCTGATCCTAGTGCAGCTTTTGATAAGAGATCACAATATTTTCCTACACAGATTATAAAATGTTGCTGTAGATAGATCTTATCTGAGTGATCATCATCAGTTTTATTGCTAATGGTGAGTTAAATAAAATAAATGATGGATTCCAAAAGGCTCTGTTCTATGTCACCCAAAGAGGTGGTACACATAGAGAAAGAGCACTGGGCTTATATTATTTACAATTTCAATTATTCATAAACATGGTATTAGATTTTCACTGCAACTGTATGTTGCAGCATATCAAGATAATTTATACCAGCACTGTGAGGTTTAGTTATGCTGAAAAACTAGTTTGTTGCCGCTACAATGGATCATTGTAAGACCTTGCTGTCTGGATGTTCCAGTAGGTGCATAAATAAGCTCCAGTTAGTCCAGAATGCTGACAGAGACCTTACTAGAACCAGATTTGATCACATTACCCCTATCTTATCCATACTGCATTGTCTGCCAGTAAAATTTTGCATTGATTATAAAATACTCCTATTTTAGGACATATAATGCACTGAATGATTTCACTCCATAGTACCTGAGCAAACATCTGGTTTATTCTGACCCTCATGATTCAACCAAAAGGTGTGGGCTCTTTACTGGTACCTAGAATAATGAAGACTACAGGAGGTGGCAGAGATTTTATCTAAAATAGCCTTCCAATAAGTGATCAGGTCTCTGAACACTCAACTGTACCATATGGTTACCTTAAAAATATGTGGGTATGTGGTCTCAGTTAAATAGCATAAAAATTACTAAATTACACTTACTAAAAACATATTATGCAAAAGTCTTGTCCATTCTTCAGTGAATACCTTCACTTGGATATTATAGATTTAAAGCTAAAATAATAATCCCCTAAAATGAATCCCCAATAAAATAAATAAAGGACCCAAATTGTCATACTGATGATCCTTTCAATAAACTCAGTATACTCTGGCACAAGCTGGGAAAGAGTAATGACTGTTGTTGCCAAGAAGACGATTTGATTTCTTCCACATTTTGTCTAATGCAGCTTTTCCTTGACACTGTCTTGCTCATTATGGATTGATCTATATCCGAATTTCTGTAAACCTTCTTTGTGACAAGTGTTATATCAATAAAACTGAACTTGAATGAACTGAATATTTTGTAATAAAATTTATTGTAAGTTGCCAAAATGAACACATGATCACTTTTAACAGATTTCAGTCATTTTACTGATTAGAAAGGATGTGAGTAATCTACATAGTTATGTACCCGTTCATTTGTCTTTGGTTTGCAGGTAAAGTAACTTAATAAAGCTAATAAAGCTGTGATCAACAAATTTCTGCATCAACCTTTTTTCTTTTTTTTTCTTAAAATAAAGTTGAGGTATGTCAAGGATGTTAATTTTTTTAAGCTATTAGTCTTTGCTGAGGGCACTGACAAGACCAGGCTATACCTTTCTATTCTCTCTTAAACTGAACCTGGTATACATTGTTATGTTGTTCAAGTTCATTCAGGTGTTGCTAACTCTCAACCTCCTATAGTTGCCTATATTTTAAGTAAGCATATAACTATTGTGTGTTTGACTCGCAGGCTGGAGCTGGAATAAGGCAAAGTAGACTTAAGATTTACATCATCTCAAATCAACTGTGCCATATTCTGGCTCCAGCTTGGACAATTATGCAGCTGCATTAACATATTTGTCAGCCAAAACCATAGCATTGATTGGATATCATTACTGGTATATGTTCCCCTGTTGCTTTGTTTTTAATCCCATTAATAATATATTGTTAACAATTTAAGTGCCAGATAAAGTGCTGCTATTGGCAATCCATTCTCTTTGTCTTCTCGTGTATAATACAAAGCCTTTTCTCCGAAGTAAAATGTAAACTACAGTAATCTGCTCCCAAAAAGTGCACACGAGTGCTCTATAAATACTAAAACTCACCACAGGGTAAAAAAGAAGAAACAGAAAAAACAGACCTAAGCAAATATGCTTATAAATAAAGCCTGATATGCAGTGCAGCAATTATACTAAAAGTAATTAATGCTTTACAGAGTCTGTAACTGACTTCATTTTTACATAGTGAGGTGTAACATAGCTTGTGCTCTCATACAGAAACACGTCAGTGTGCTAAGCAAACACATTTTAACACCATTGTCATACACACACACACAGTAGCTGCTGAAGTACTGATGAATCATGATAATCCATAGAAAAGCACAGCTGTCAGTCAAAACATGTGCTCGTGGAACATGCGCATGCGCACTGCCTGTAAGTTATTCACACCACAACCTTAAAAGCAAATGACTTTACATGTAAAGTTAATCACTTTGTAAAATTTTTTTGCATGCTTACCTTTGTCCATAATTTCTAAAAAAAATTAAAAAAATTAAAAAAATTAAAAATAAATAAATAAAAAGTTAAAACTTGTGCTGCTTTACAAGATTAAAAATACAAAGAGTAGGTAATGAGGTTTGTAAAAGTCTAGAAAAAAATTATTAAGTAGTAATAGTCAAACTGTCAGACTGATAATTATTCGTTCACCCCCCTTTAAATACTGTCACTTTCCAGCTGTGAGTGCATACGCACGTAACCACACACACACAGAGAGATAGAGAGAGAGAGAGAGAGAGAGAGTCAGAGTCTTTGTGTGTGTGTGTGTGTGTGTGTGTGTGTGTGTGTGTGTGCGTGTGTGTATATTAGTGGCTCTTTAAAGCAAGGCTTCAATGGAAGGCCATAAAATCATGCAGTCATTGGTCAAGAGCTTTAATTAAAGTTAAGCTCCAACACCAGAGTATGTGGAAAAGGTGACGTGGGTTATTTTAGTGATTTATTTGAGTATTAACACTGTTAATCTCCTAGGATTTTCATGTATAACTATGAAATAGAAACACCCAGTGAGCAAGTAGCAAACACATTGTTAATGTTAGAGTTCAGAGAAAAATGGATAGACTGGTTCAAGCTGACAGGCAGGCTAAAAATAACTCTGTACCATTCTGTACAAGCAGAAAAGCATCTCAGAACACACAGATCTAACCAGTTTTAGATTGGACTGCCTATTCATTTAGATGGTAAACTTTTCTGAGGTTTCTATAATATTAAATGTTAAATGGCTTAGTGGCCTCTCACATCCAGGGTTGGGGGTTTCATTCTCGCCTCTACCCATCCAAAGACATGGGTTGTAGGCTGACTGTCGTCTCTAAATTGTCTAGTGTGTGTCCTACGATGGGTATCCCTGCCTTGTGCCCTGAGTCCCCTGGGAAAGGCTCCAGGCTACCTGCAAGCCTGTGTAGGATAAACGGTTCAGAAGATAGATGCAACATGAAGCATTCTTTAATACATTCAGAAGAATTGATCATCGCAAGTGGCTGTGTATAACCGGAAACACACGGACTGACACGAGCCAGGCGGTCTGCCAGGTGTCTTTAGGTGAACGCGCGATGTGTAAGTGTGACGTGTTAAAGAACTCACCTGTCCTCTTGTCCTCACATGACATCACGGTGACTTTAAATCGATGAATGATCAGAAATACAATCAGCGAAGAGACCCCAAGGCAAACGGTACAGTGCAGCACAGTGACCTGTTTAAATGTTATTATAATGAAAGCGCCTCGTCAGGCTTAGGCTGTAACACCTAATTTACTGTAAATGCAGATTTTTCACATTAACTCAGCAATACAGTGTAGCAGCTCGTTTTGAATGAGTTTAGACACACCTTAGTTCAACTGAGTTGGAGGTGTTGTCATTAACCAGGATTGACAGGTTTCAGCAAAATGTTCAACGTTACTTCACAAACCACACAAAAGAAACGATATTTCCCAGAAAATTCTGAATTTCAAAAAAAATAAAAAAATAAAAATAAAGATAGAATTTTCTCAGCACTTGCAAGTATTTCGCGTAGTACTAATGTAAGGACATTATCACTCTAAAATCCCCCTTACCACTCTCACAACCTTTGTTATATATAATAGAAATTGTTGTGTATATCATAGATACAACGTCTGTATTCATATTTGAACTTTTTTTTAATATAAACTTAGTAGACTTCATTAAGTATATTTGCTATAAAACTCGTTCCAGGCGGATGTGAAGTGAGCTTAAACTCGCCCAATCTGGCATCCTTGTCATAACAGTTCAGTCGGCTCCTCCTCCCCTAAGCCTGTGTGTGACCCCGTTTGTGCTTGTTCAGTTCTCTTCTCTAAACACGTGTTACTCTGTGAAAGCATATATTAATATAGTAAAACAGTAAAAAAATATTATTATTATTTGTATTAAGACGGTGAAACAGTAAAACTGATATTTGTTCCAGATTTGAGGAACCCAATCATGTTACTACATTCACATTCAGCTTCCACATCACACTCCAGCTTTTTGCTGGATACTTTGCTGATTTCCTCTTGCATCAAATAAGCTACACTTTTTAAACTGCTTATTTCAAGGATTATGACATTTTGCACATTATTAGATTGTCAGATTTAAATGATTAGATTGTCAGATTTAAAGAGAAATAGTCTCAGATGTAAAGCATCAGAGGAGAGCACTACAACTTGGCAGAAACCCAAAAGGCACTGAATGAAATTCCATCAGGTCTTATAAGATCAAAACCCATTTATCCTTTCTTTATAAAAAGGTTTCTCTGATATAAAGACTACTTAAAACTTTAGGATTCCTAGTAGGAACCTTTCTCCATATCATCTGCTGAGTCTTGGCTTTTTTCGTCTTAACTCTATCTGAGGGACTTTCTGTGTATAACTCTATTCATCAATAGTAATTTAATCTGTGAGAAAATGCCTAATAGAAACTAAGCACAGTTTGTGGTCTTTAACTCATGTACAATTTATGCATATGCCTTATGAATAAATATCTAGTTGTTTCAAGTGTAATCACAGTACAGCTTTGGGTATTTAGACAAACTCCATTGAGTATTATTAATGAGCAACTATGAAGGTAATGTAGTGATATACAGTAATAATATTATGTGGACATTCAGATATTCTGTATACTAATAAAATTATGTACTAGCCATTAAAAATCAAGATTTGGTTGAAATGAATGTGAAAAAAAATCTAAATATTTAAATCTTCAGAAAAAAAAAATCCAGATTGTTTGCCTTATAATATTACAAACTGCGGTTACTGTTATTAAAGTAATATTATACTAATAACCATCACATTATCTCCCTTCTTATATCACAATTTCTGTCTAGTAAATAGAAGCTGCCATGACCCAGTAGGAAACATTAAAGTCCGATTTATTTAATGCTAAAATCTGTTGAGAAACACATAATGGTTGCCATAAAGCCATTCTATAATTATTTATCGTGTGATAATGTCTCATCACATTACTCATGTTTTATAATGTGTTTCACAAGGCTAATTACGCACATGTTGCCTTTATTTGTCACATATACATCACTGCACAGTGAAATTCTTTTCTTCGCATATCCCATCCTTGGGGGTTGGGGTCAGAGCACAGGGTCAGCCATGATACAGTGCCCCTGGAGCAGGGTGGGTTGAGGGCCTTGCTCAAGGGCCCAACAGTGACAGTTTGGCAGTGCTAGGGCTTGAACTCCTGATCTTCCAGTGCACAACCCACAGCCTTAACCACTTGAGCTACCAGCTACCACTGACAAATTACTTTATCTTGATATACAAAAACAACAATAACTGACATTTGTATACAGATATCATGTATTGTTTGTCTCCATACTTTCAGACTGAGATTGACATATAATGTTATATAATAGTTACATGAATTATGTAGCCTGCAAGGCACATTCTTGCAGTGAACAGGCCCATTAATCATCAGGTCAGGATGGTAAGGCATATTATGTGTTGCATAATAGTAGTCAGTGTTTAAATGTGATGCAAGAAGTGGTCTTATAGTGTAAGCCAACCCCACATGAACACGACAGTCTGCTTATCAGCTGCATGCACTGAGGTAATCACTGACCAGGTGAAGTTCCTGGTGGGACACGGCAACCTTGATGGAAGCGTAAATGTACAACTCAGACTAAACTGATAACACAGTTTAACCCTTGACATGATTTCAACACCACAATTTCAAAGTCCAGTGTTAGAATGACCTACAAGTTTATAATATCCTCCTCCCTTTCTTTTAGCTAAATGATGAAATCATAGGCACTAATAACTAGTACAGGGGGAGGGACAAACCTGGGCATCTGATGCAAGACAAAACTGACTCACATGAAGATGACTCCATGTTCACATTTTGTAGTTTCCCATTTTAGCACTCCATAGTTGTACTTTTAAGTATTTTATTCAAAACAATGCTTCCACTGATGGAATGGAAGACCAGGGACATCATGTTACAGCTGAACTCATACATTAGCAGCCTCTGATATTAAACTCCTCATTATTCAGCTAAATCATGCACTTCCTAATAAGAGAGATGTATATAGTTTCTCTGGAATGCTATGTCTAATAAAGAAGCATAGTCACAGAGAAAGAACAGTCTTTGCCCTTTCTTTGATTATTACATCCCTATAGGGGGTGAAGTGCTTGGGTCAAAATAATCACCAGGGTTGCCTACTACATCTGGACTCAGCAACAACATTTGCAGCAAAATTACTTTGTACAGTCTATTTAAAAAGACCTGAAAATAGTGCAAAAGTTACTGGGGGGGGATGGGAAACAAGTTCACTGTGGCGCATATTTGATTTGCAAATATGCCTTTTTTTTAATCGCTTAGTATGAGCACTCCATACCCGTTTCTTTCCCCTTTTCTGTGTGTGTGTGTGTGTGTGTGTGTGTGTGTGTGTGTGTGTGTGTGTGTGTGTGTGTGTGTGTGAGCAAGAAAGAGAGAGAGAGAGAGAGAGAGAGAGAGAGAGAGAGAGAGAGAGAGAACCATGTCTGAACAAAAACATAAGGCTTTATGCCAAATTCAAATCCGCCAAATTTGACCAGAAGACAATGGGAGGGTCACACTTATATACAACTACAGTCAAGTTCTAGTTTTTTGTGTTCATAATTGTTGTAAACCAGCCAGATGACAAAAGCAGCCACTTTAATTATTATTTTAACCATCATTTGAAGCATTATTTTGTTTGAATATCACTAGATGGCAGTATACCATTTAAATGCAAGAGCCCTGTCATCAGATCACAGAGTGCTGAAAAGTTAAACTCCCCACCCAAACACACACATTTACCTTGAAGCAATAGTAATCCAGATTAGTTAATGCTTTCTTTTAAACAACAGTATATAAAAATAAAAAGAGAAATAACAATAATTGTTTTTCTTGTTGTGTGTAATTTGGGCCAGTGTCATAAAACCATTAACACCAGCAGATTTGGGTTGCTGGCTGCACTTGATAAGGTTTTGATAAGGTCAAAGATCAACATCTATACAACAAAGATGATTGTATGAAAGGTTGTATTAGCTGCTGAGTGAAGTGTAAGCCTTATTGTTACATAATCAGTATTCCTAAATTGGGACAAATGTAATAATCAGAAAAGAAACAATGGCTTACAATCAGAGCTTACTTAATGAGAGGATTGGCAAGACCTACCTAACTTAGCGAGTGCATGAATAAGTTTTTAAATAGTCCAAAACAAAATGTGTCTGAGGAACAGGGTGTATGTGTGTGTGTTAGAACTTGTTAGAACTCATAGGAGGGAGCCCTCTTTTGGTGTGGAGTTGCATGGTTTTTTTTTTAATCGGGCAGGGAGCTAACCCAGCCAATGAAGAGTTAACTCTCAGTGCCAGTCCCAAACCCAGATTAAATGGGAGGGTTGTGTCAGGAAGTGCATCTGACGAAAAAAAACCCCCAAAACCTGTGCCAAATTGAAACATGCGGACCAAATGATACGCTGTGGTGACCCCAAATAGGGAGCAGCCGAAAGAACAACAACAACATAAAGCCCCCAGATTCCTCTTAGCCCCCGCCCCTGGCCCCGGATCGGCTGCTCCGAAAGCACCCCATGAGGGGGGCTTGACACAGTGTCTGGGAGAGGGACTAGGTGTTCAGGGTTGAAAGTCAGCAATGAGTGACTCTTGAAACAGGAAGGCTGAGAATGAAATCTACTCCTATCCACTGCTCTCCACCACCCATCATCAAAACACCGAATGAAGTAATATCTTTTAGAAGAACTGTGTTTATTCCTCCAGCACGGATATTTGCAGAATCTACGCCAGTGAGCTTATAGCTGCCACCAGAAACCTGGAACATTTTGCACTCTAAACTGAACTTGAAATTGAAAACTCATCATAATGAACTCAAATGATTCACAATACTTTACAAACTGACAGCACCAGTGCCACTTCCACTGTATTTGAATACCTTGTTTAAACACTCAGAGATTGTTTTAATCTTGAGGCTAAAGTTTAGCATAATGTCCTATAAAAATATACACAGCAACATGAGGTACACTACTGTCACACTACATTCTGTGTTTTCTGATCACAAATCGTGGTGAGATGCAGTAAAGAGTTAAAAAAAAAAGAAAAACACATGAGTTTCTCTGCTTAGGTGATTAAAAAAACCCCAAATATAATAATGTTCAATGACACAGTATTATTATCTCAAATAAAGTCCTTGCTTATTTAATAGTCATAGGCCTAATCACAACCCTGGCTATGTATGAAGCTGTGTGAGTTACAGCACTTTCAGGCCAGGACTATTCATTCCTATTACAATACCAAGTTTAATTTGAGTAACTGTGCTATATCTATCACTTTTCCATGTGAGGTATTGCACATTATGTAGCCTGAGAGAATGCAGTGTATGGTTGAGACCTTCATGTTTTTTTTTACTGTTCTGTTTTGTCATTGTTGTGTCCCTTTGTCCTAGCTGAACATTTCCACATAACAGGTGCCCCATTATTGTAGGGTTGAGAATGCAGCCTCTTTATCTCTCTTTCTATATCTTTTCTTTATCTTCTCTCTCTGTTCTGAAACACAATGATAAGTGGCTATTAGCCCTATACTCTATCAAGGGAGAAAAACTACATATTTTTACAAGTGCAATGATAGACGGAACTCTAGCTTTAACTCACATGATTTTCATAGTTGAGGCAACATCATTATCTATTTGCTAAAACAGTGTGAAAATGTACATAATCTCCAAATGCAGCATTAACTCTCTGCTAAGCGTACAGCATTTCCCAGACATATTAGCTATTTGAGAGTGCCTAACTTCAAAAAATTTGCCAGCTCTGCATATTGTTTGTTCATGGGCTTTTTGGGGCGTGAACATTCAGTAGGAATATTTCATAAAAAGGTATTCATTGTCTACCGCTTATCCAAACTATTCTCGGGTCACGGGAAGCCTGTGCCTCAGGCGTCATGGCAGGATACACCCTGGATGGAGTGCCAACCCATCGCAGGGCACGCACACGCGCACGCGCACGCACACACACACACACAATTTAGAGATGCCAATCAACCTACCACGCATGTCTTTGGATTGGGGGAGGAAACTGGAGTACTCGTAGGAAACCCCCGAGGCACAGGGAGAACATGCAAACTCCACACACACGGAAGAAGTGGGAATCAAACCCCCAACCCTGGAGGTGTGAAGCAAACGTGCTAACCACTAAGCCACCATGCCCCCCTAAAAGGTATTCAGTTATATTAAATTTGTATGGAGGTTTTAACACAATACAAATGAAGCCTTGCCACAAAGCAGCTTTACAGAAATTCAGCCCTAGATATATACAGTAGATTCTTAATGAGCATCCTAAATAACTTCCTGATCTCTAATAATCTCTAATAAATAATTTTTCTCCCTATCTCTCTCTCTCTCTCTCATATATATATATATATATATATATATATATATATATATATATAATATATATATTTATACATATATACATATATATATATATATATATATATATATACATATATATATACATACATATATATATATATATATATATATATATATATATATATATATATATATATATATATATATATATATATATATATATATATATATATATATATATATATATATGAGAGAGAGAGAATGCAGCCTATATGTATATATATATATATATATATATATATATATATATATATATATATATATACATATATATATTGTTGTCAACACAGCCTGACCCATCGAGATCCCTGAAGGTGTGCTGTGGTATCTGGCACCAAGATGTTAGCAGTAGATCCTTTAAATCCTGTAAGTTGTGAGTTGGGGCCTCCATGGATTGGACTTGTTTGTCCAGCTCATCCCACAGATGCTTGATTAAATTGAGATCTGGGGAATTTGGAGGCCAAGTCAACACCGGAAACTTGTTGTTGTGCTCATCAAACCATTCCTGAACCATTTTTGTGGCACGGTGCATTATCCTGCTGAAAGAGGCCACAGCCATCAGGGAATATGGTCTTCATGAAAGAGTGTACATGGTCTGAAACAATGCTTGAAGGTAGGTGGTACGTGTCAAAATAAAATCCACATGGATGGCAGGACCCAAGGTTTCCCAGCAGAGCATTGCCCAAAGCATGACACTGCCTCCACCGGCTTACCTTCTTCCCATAGTGCATCCTGGTGCCATGTGTTCCCCAGGTAAGTGATGCACATGCCCTGGCCATCCACGTGATGTAAAAGAAAACGTGATTCATCAGACCAGGCCACCTTCTTCCATTGCTCCGTTGTCCAGTTCTGATGCCCACGTGCCCATTGATGACGCTTTTGGTGTTGAACAGGGGTCAGCATGGGCACCCTGACTGGTCTGCTGCTATGCAGCCCCATACACAACAAACTGCAATGCACTGTGTATTCTGACACCTTTTTTATCAGAACCAGCATTAACTTTTTTAGCAATTTGAGCAACAGTAGCTCATCTCCCACACGGGCCAGTCTTCGCTCCCCACGTGCATCAATGAACCTTGGCCGCCCATGACCCTGTCTCCAGTTCACCACTGTTCCTTCTTTGGACCACTTTGGTAGACTCTGACCACTGCAGACCGGGAACACCCCACAAGAGCTGCAGTTTTGGAGATGCTCTGATCCAGTCGTCTAGCCATCACAATTTGGCCCTTGTCAAACTCACTGAAATCCTTATGCTTGCCCATTTTTCCTGCTTTTAACACATCAACTTTGAGGGCAAAATGTTCATTTGCTGCCTAATATATCATTATTGTGTATATATATATATATATATATATATATATACACAGTGGTGTGAAAAAGTGTTGGCCCCCTTCCTGATTTCTTATTTTTTTGCATGTCTGTCACACTTATCAAACATATTTAAATATTAGTCAAAGATAACACAAGTAAACACATCATGCAGTTTTTAAATTAAGGTTTTTATTATTAATGGAAAACAAAATTTAAAGCTACACGGCCCTGTGTGAAAAAGTATTTGCCCCCCTAAGCCTAATAACTGGTTGGGCCACCCTTAGCAGCAACAATTGCAATCAAGCGTTTTCGATAACTTGCAATGAGTCTGTTACAGCGCTGTGGAGGAATTTTGGCCCACTCATCTTTGCAGAATTGTTGTAATTCAGACACATTGGAAGGTTTTCGAGCATGAACCACCTTTTTAAGGTCATGCCACAGCATCTCAATCGGATTGAGGTCAGGACTTTGACTAGGCCACTCCAAAGTCTTCATTTTGTTTTTCTTCAGCCATTCAGAGGTGGACTTGCTGGTGTGTTTTGGATCATTGTCCTGCTGCAGAACCCAAGTTCGCTTCAGCTTGTGGTCACAAACAGATGGCCGGACATTCTCCTTCAGGATTTTTTGGTAGACAGCAGAATTCATGGTTCCATTTATCACAGCAAGTCTTCCAGGTCCTGAAGCAGCAAAACCGCCCCAGACCATCACACTAGCACCACCATATTTTACTGTTGGTATGATGTTCTTTTTCTGAAATGCAGTGTTACTTTTATGCCAGACGTAATGGGACACAGACCTTTCAAAAAGTTCAATTTTTGTCTCGTCAGTCCACAGAATATTTTCCCAAAAGTCTTGGGGATCATCAAGATGTTTTCTGGCAAAACTGAGACGAGCCTTTATGTTCTTTTTGTTTAGCAGCAGTTTTCGTCTTGGAACTCTGCCATGCAAACCATTTTTGCCCAGTCTCTTTCTTATGGTGGAGTCATGAACACTCACCTTAACTGAGTGAGGCCTGCAGTTCTTTGAATGTTGTTGT
>JAUCMX010000013.1:15654676-15677176 GCA_033459395.1 Hemibagrus guttatus
CCAATCCTGTCCATTATTATATTACTTTGTACCTGCCAGCATTAGCTCTTAAATACAAACAAATGAAACAGGAAATATAATATGCAATGCCACATCAGCGACCCCAAATAAACTAAAATTAACCCCCTCCCCATGTTTACATTCTTCCTTACATGTTACACAGTTCTTACTGTTAATAGATCTTCTGTGGATTAAAAGATGTGCATGCCTTTTGTTGCCATATTATCACAAAGTTTGCATAAAACAGGGCTTAATGTAAAATAGATGTATTTGGAAGTAAATTGGGTTGTTCCATATGCATATAACATGTAAATAAAGCAATAATGGCTAGAGCTTGTGTCTGCACAGCTCCAATTGGGGCGATGGTAGCTCAAGTGGTTAAGGCTCTGGGTTGTTGACTAGGAGACTGGGATTCAAGCCCTAGCACCGCCCTTGAGTGAGGTGCTAAACTCACCCTGCTCCAGGGTGCTGCATCATGCCTGACCCTGCACTCTGATCCCAACCTCCATAGATGAGAAATGCACAGAAATAATTTCACTGTGCAGTAATGTATATGTGACAACTTAAAAATCACTTTTATGAATCAGACACAGTTTTTTTTTTTAAACATGTAGCCAAAGCTGGGTGCAGTTATTGGCTAATTTGTGGATCTGGATGATAACAATTAGCCTGCTTTGCAATGATTAAAATGGGGAGGGGTAAAATGGAGAATAAACAGAGAAAATAAATAAAGAGAGAGGATGAGATTCATCAAAGAGAGGATATCTGAAAATAATTGAATGTGTAGGGTGTACGTGTGTGTGTGTGTGTTGCTTTACTTTTTACGTTTACTCTTTTAAAATTGAATTTGAGCAAAACTTACAGCCAGAGTGACCCGTGCATCCTATTTTCTTTAACATTTGGTTTCTGTGCTTGTGAAAGCACTTCTTTCAATCTCTAAGAAGAGTGGCCATTAAAAGTCATTTCATCTTGCTCTCTTATCTTCTACTTGTGAGTAATGTGATTGTTTTTGTTTCCTTTTCTTCCATTGTGCCTTTCTTCCCTTCAGGGTTTTGTCCTTTCTATATCTGTCCATCTAACTGTGGGATAAATTTAGCGAGACCTCTCTTACATTGTTTACTACTGCCAGCCTATTCTGACACACACTGATATCCTCTCTGTGGTACATCGCCTCCTTTTTCTTTAATCTTTTTCTCTGTGCATTCTCCATTTTACCCCTCTCCATTTTAATCGCTGGAGAGAAATCAGGCTAATCAACATCATCCACATCTCAGAAATTCATTCATTTAAATTCATTACACTGTAAAGAACATCTGCTGCTAATGTAACACAAACAATGCAATTAGAGCTCTGAAACTGTACTTAGTGCTCTGATATTTGTGTAAATAAGCACGCCCCAATCCCACATTTATACACATATGCATATTTATGCAAATCCCCCCCCCTCTCTTTCACTTTCACATAATTTGTTTCCAAATTTAGATCTCTCTTAGCTATAACAGAAGGCATTTTGATCACAGCACAAGTTTTTCAGTCATCTTTTTCTGTCTCCCTTTCTCTTTCCCTTTCTCTTTTAACAGATGAATTAAACAAAATTCACACCATCAAATTAAGCACAATCTGCTCAATATTAACCAACATCTTTTGTGGTTGTTAAATGGCAAAATTCACATCTAAGGATGAATATTTTTCCGATATTTACACTGAACTATATTCAGTAAGATGCCCATATTTTTTACAATTTAATAATAATAATAATAATAATAATAATAATAATAATAATAATAATAATAATAATAATAATAATAATAATAACAGCAACAACAACAATAATAATAATACTTATTATTATTATTATTATTATTATTAAGTATTATTTTTATTATTATTATTATTATTATTATTATTATTATTATTATTATTATTATTATAATAAGTAGTAGTATTGTTATTATTATTATTATTATTATTATTATTATTATTATTATTATTATTATTATTATTATCATTAATAGTAATAGTGGTAGTATTTATTAACATTTAAACAAACATCAGTTACTATAATGTAACACGTCTTACCCAAAATCCCCTCACCCTGTTTGTGTGTGATAGCAATATCCCTGTCTGTGATTACCTAGCTGGGTTTCTGTACTTGAAGATCGATCAAGCTGCCTGTTCCAATCACATAAACCCCAGCAACAGCAAAGCAGAAAGGTGCGTACAGTGAGAGAAGTTCTTTACCACTCAGCAGTGCTCTCGTTCGCTCTTTTGCATTTTTTCTTTCATTTAACCCCTTTCCCCCTTATCTTTAACTCTCTATGATAGAAAAACCTCTCAACTTTCCAAACTTATTGTGTAACTTGTATATCAAAGTCCTCACAATAGATAGAGTGCTGTCTCACAAACAGACCTGTTCTTGTTTAGCCCATTATCAGAGTTCTGATACAGTAAAGTGCATTGTATGAAGCTTAGTTTGGATCAATTTTAAGCTACTTTCAGACTAACTGTTGTAATAGAAGAAACACAGATTGCACTTTTCATTTGAAAAAGAAACGCACAACACTGTACACTGTGAACAATAACAACTCAATCATAACAAGTGAACTGAACAATATTAAATCTAGTATACTTGCTATACAAATAATACATTATACTATGTATTAATAATAATCAATAGTAAAGATTAGCTTAAGGAGAGTGTTTGCTATTGTTGTAGCTTTGGAGGTTTGGTTTTCTCACCAGAGTTGTGAGCTGACTGGATGCAAGTAAAGGCAGTGCTTGACATCACTCAGTGGTTTTCTGAAATTTTGGAAACTTTGACCTGTGAGAAAAAGCTGACTGTGAGCATGACCATGAACAGACAAAAAAACTGTAAACATTGCCTTCTCTAAAGCTTGTTCTAGTGTCCTCATTCTCTTCATAGCCTCTCATTTGCAAACTGTAAAAGGATACTTGGTTAAGGGCGTCAACAGTAAGGGGTTCAGCTTGGTGCCTCTGTATTCACAGTCTTTAGCTTAAAGCTTTAACCAGTGAACCAGCTTTTGAACAAATCCCATTCCAGTTTTCATGGCATCATAGATAAAACAGATCTAAATGTCTGCAAGTTACAGAACTTAGCTTACATAACCAGCACTAACCAGAGTAATAGCTCAGCTTTAGACCACAAGAAAAGAAAAGGTAAAAATATGCAAAAATATTTATGTAATATATACAAAATACTGTATATACTGTATGTACCATATATAACCATGGCAGTGAGTGTGGTCTTTTTTTTCCATCTCAAACAGTAAGTCAACTGAAAGCCATATTTAGATGTAGACACAGTGAAGTAAATATCTGAGTGTTTTTGTCAGTATTATGCAAAACATGGCCAGTTTTGGTAAGGCTGTACCATGGTAACCCATCTTCCTCAAGGTTTGATATGTTGTGTGTTCTTAAATGCTTATAAATATTTATAAGTAGTGGCTATCCCTCTTTACAGAATCAGAAGATTTTGTCTATTTCTTTTCATACAGGCCACTCAGGTGCTCTTTCAGTCCACTGTCATGTAAAGACTGGACTACTGCATCTTGCTCCCTGCATCTTGCTCCACTCTTATTTTCAACCTCCCTAAGTTCTCCCATAACCACACCATTGCCACACTTCCTCCACTGGCTACCGGTAGCTGCTCGCATCAAATTTTAAACACTGATGCTTACCTACAAAGCCAAACATGGTTCAGCACCCACTTACCTCAAAGCTCTTATCAGAGCCCACACTCTCTCTGATCTTCTAGCACTGCTTCACTGGTCTGGTCTCACCATCTCTCAGGTTCTAAAGAAGGTATGTCTCAAAACTCTTCTCTGTTCTAGCACCTAGGCGTAGAATAAACTTTCTCTGGATGTCCAAACAGCTGAGTCATTGGCAGTCTTCAAATGACGTCTAAAGACGTCAAAAATATTTAAACTAGCACTTAATATCTAAAAAACAAAATAAAACAAAACAAAAGAAAAAGCTTGTTGTTTGTGTGCTTTTCTTGTTATATTACCTCCAAAAAGAGTTTTTAGCCTAATAGTATTCATAGTCCATGAGCTCGTAGAACCAATATTGATGTATTTATTGATAAAGACTCCAAAGCACTTATGTAAGTCACTCAGGATAAGGGCGTCTGCCAAATGCCATGAATGTAAATGTAAATGTAAATCTAAATGTTATTTGCATTACTGGCACCTTCCTGTCAGCTTGAACTAGTCTGGCGATTTTTCTCTGACCTCTGTCATCAACAAACCATTGCTGAACACAGAACTACTGCCCATTGGATGTTTTTCGTTTGTTTGATGGTTTGACACCATTCTTTGTAAAATCTGTCGTTTGAAGCTGTTGTATGTGAAAATCCGATCAGACCAGCAGCTTTTGAAATACACAAACCAGCCCTTCTGGCAGCAACAGCCATGCCACAGTCACTGAGATCACATTTTTCTCTCTCTGATGTTTGATGTGCACATTAACTGAAGCTCTTGTGCTGTGTACTTTATTTTGCTTTGCATTGCTGCCTCCTGATTGGCTGATTGGGTAAATGCATGAATGAGCAGGTGTAGAGTACAGATGCTCCTAATAAGGTGGCCAGTGTATGTGGCCAGTCTGTTCCTAATATATCTGTAAAATTGGAATAATATCTCAGTATATGTGATTCTATCTAACATATATATATTTTTTTCTGGTATTCTATTTATTCAAAGCAAATTTAAGGTTAGCTGACTGTCAAAAGACAAAATTGTAATTTAAATGAGATTCTGTGATCTATCATATGCACCCGATTGCACATATAAACATATTTATATTTAAGTCTAAAACATAGGCGTTCTGCATAGGAAAAAATAATCCACACAATTTATGTTTCCTAGTGAACTGAATTTATTTCATGATGGTTTAAGGGTGGAACGGAGGGCCAAACTTTTCATACACAACATATTTCTCACAGTCCTTAGCTTCATACCTGATTGCTGGTAATGCTTTCCAGCACTTAAATTTCCTTAGACATAAATATTTTCTTCAAACAACAGGCTAAGTAGCTTGTTCACGATCAATCTCGATCACTTTAACACCTCAGGCTGTGCTGAATTTCATTTTGTGTGTCTGATGAGGTTGCGCTTTCGAGATGAGCATGTACTGTGAGCAGAGAGGAGAAATGAACTGCAGCTAGTAAAAGTGGTAGTAAAATTTAAAGCTCTAAAGAGGGAGGGGAAGAGCAGGAAACAGGGCAGCTGTTATTAGAATTAAAGTGAGAAACATCCATGAGCACATGAGAGAGGGAGAAAATGTAATGGTGTGTGTCTTAGATATTCTTGTGTGTATGACTGTAAACTTGAATCATAAGAAGGTGATAGAATGAAGAGGAAGCAGAGAAGCGCAAGGGAAAACACACACGATAGAGAGAGAGAGAGAGAGAGAGAGAGAGAGAGAGAGAGAGAGAGAGAGAGAGAGAGAACATATATCAGGAGGCAGGAGCATCAGTAGTGGGCTGTCTTTCCTCAGAGGGAGCTGTCGACACACACAGCAGTTCTGAAATTGGAACACTGCGGCACAGAGAGAGACGGAAAGAGAGCAGGGACAAAGAACAACAAAGAAATCCTCTTGGATATTTCCCTTTTGTTTTCCGCTCAGGAACTCCCATGTTCATTTATTACCTTTTGCAATTTTGACTGAAAAAAGTTGGACTTTCTGCTCACTTTTGAGCTCTCTCTTTCTCTCTTTCATTCTTGCCTGGGCATCAAGAAAGAATTGTTTTTTTTTCTAAATCAGACTTTTTTTATTAATAATTTTTTGTTTTTTATTTCTTGATCTTTTTCTATTCACTCTCCTGACTACCACGCCATTTCCAATTGCCCTGACTTTGCTACAGTTTTGGATTCAATTAAACTTGTAATACACTGCTCCTGGCACTAGCCTTGACTTTTAATGCTTGGTGACCCTGTGGGTAGGTGAAGATGTCTGCCTGTGCTAAGCACTGTAAACATGGACTGGTGAAGTTTGCTGTATCTGTGCACAAACTAGTGACGGGGACGCTCATCAAAGGTAGGAACACACACACACCCAAACACACACACACACACACCTCCTCATTCACACAGCATGTTTCAGTTAGGGATGTGTTAATGTAACAATGAAGCCAAAATGTCAGAAATAATTGATGACATAACTAATGTCTAGAGTCCTTTAAAAAGAATTCCAGGCATTACTTTCTGCACTTAAAAATGTGCACATTAAACATAATTCCATCACCAGGAGATTCCATAATTTATAGTTCATAATGTATTTATCATGTAATATAGGTGCTGTGTTTGTATAGTTATTTGTATACTGTATTAAACTGTATATTTGTAAAAGTATATCATGATAATTTATTATTATTATTATTATTATTATTATTATTATTATTATTATTATTATTATTATTATTATTTACAAGCTCATATAGGTGATTATTTATATAGTTATCTACAACTTAGTAAGAATATATTTATATAGTAACCAATAGTTAATAGTTATAAATGATTTAATTATATGTAGATATAATATTTGGTTATCTTTAGTAGTTATATATTTCTCAATAGTTTTGTAGTAATATACAGTTACCAAAATTATAGAACAATATTACTGCATGTGTAGTGTACAAAGATACTGAAGCCTATATGTATACTTTTTTACCCTGAAAGAGGTACGAAAGAAGCTACAAAACTTTTTAAAGCTGGATATTTCTATAGTTTTTTTATTTTTTAAATAATAATGCAGTTGATGTTTGTATAATTATATATTTTCCTATATTGCTTTATTTTCTCTAGGTACTCTTTGTAGTTATATAATTAAGCAATATCACATGAGCAAGAGTGCAGTTATACTGGATATTTGTGAATACTGGCTGCGGTTTAGCTGTAGACACGAGCCCACAGGGTGAGTTAGAGTAACTGATATTTCGGACACGATATTTTTGCATTGCTAGAGGAAATATATCCCACAGAAGCCACACTCACTTTATTGCCCATCAGCTAATTGGCTAGTTAGCTCACACTGATTTGTACATTTCTGTTAAAGATGCATCTGTTAAAATGATCAATAATGAAATCTAAATAATAGTTTATTTAATAATTTATTTCTATAATAACAGTAAATCGTTTCTTGGGTAATTATATACTGTATGTAGATACTAATCAATATACATTCACTCCTTTTCTCTCTGCTTCTTCTGGTGGAGATAACTGTGTAACTGCAGATTAATGGACATTCTTGAAAATATGTAAACCTCTTTAGCTTACAACTGATTCATTTTGTTTAACATGTTACGGTGTGGAATTCATCCCTTCCTGGTGAGTTTTGCCTGACTATTGTTCGAAACCTTGGTTGATTTCAGCTTGATGTATTGAACAGCTCTGTGTGTCCTGTGCTGTGGCAGACGTATGGAGCAGGCCAGCACATGGTTCAGCCTGATAACGAATTGTGTTACAAATCATGCTCAGTTCATCCACTTGTGAGGACATTAATGTCAGGTCACTTATTGTGCAGCACAAAGCTCAGATGTACCCAGATAAACATTGTTGGGAACAAAATGGATTGTAAAGTTAGAGCTTTTGTAAAGGTAGGCTTGGATCTGTGAATTTATTGGGTTACAGTAATAGTGGTTCCTCAGTTCTCTCTCTCTCGCTGTCTCTCTCTCTCTCTCTCTCTCTCTCTCTCTCTCTCTCTGTCTCTCTCTCTCTCTGTCTCTCTCTCTGTGTGTGTGAGTGTGTGTGTGTGAGGCATAATCTGATGTACCCAGATGCAGATGCTACACTCTGTGTTCCCTTAGGAGACATGAGACTAAACAGAACCACAGCTGGGCAAATGTGTATGTGTGTGTGTGTGTGTGTGTGTGTGTGTGTGTGTGTGTGTGTGTGTGTATGTGTGTGCGTGTGTGTGTGTGTGTGTGTGTGTATGCACTTCAGAAATGACATGCTGTGTAAAAAAAAAATGATGTGTTATCAACAAGTATAGATAGATAGTTTTTAGTGCCAATGTAAAAAGATTAAAAATACTGAGACAATTCCAGGGACTCTGAAATGAAAAATCTGGGATTACTGCTGACACACCTGACACATGACTACATGTATGCATACAGACATGGCAGCTATGGAAATTGCATTATTGTTTTACCTGCCTGCATAGGGTTTGTACATGTTGATGATTAATAACTCTGTCCACTAGAGGGCCATGTCATCACTGAAACTAGCATAGCTGCTTTGACCTTTTCCCACAATTTTGCACTAGGTCAATCACAAAGCACGATGGAGTTGGTGAGGAACTGATAATGTTTATGTTGAGAAAGTGTTTGGTATATCAGGTCATTAGACTAAGCAGAGTTTTCTCGTCCTACTGACAATAAGATACACCATTGTGTGGTTTCACATACTGCCCATATTAGCATTAGCATTGCAGGGTTCAATGCACCAGGATGTACACAGCAGTCATCTCACATATGAGTACCAGCCTCGGGTAGGCTCTCAATCTCTGACAGGTGAAGACTCATGATCATTCAACAATGCTATTATAACTCTTCCACAAAGATTTCACAGAATAATCATATCTAAATAAAGTAATGCATAATAAAAAAAAGTCATTTCTGCTTCAGTGGTAATAAAATAATTCAGCATTTCCAGATACAGGACAAAAACAGGGTTACTCTGGAGCTCTCTTGGAGTATCTCAAATGTTCTTGGGAAAGCACTGTCTACAATCAGGTTTAAATTTTGTCCATTTATGAGAATTTTATTTAATTTTATAAATGTGCTAATAAAACGTTCAGCAGTAAAATTCAGGCCTTCTTGGCTGAGTAGATGCATGTGTTCTTGGCTCATGGCTTTAGAGGAAAGGAGAATACTCCTGAGAAAACAGATAGATAGATGTGTGTGAAATATATATAAATGAACCCAAGCCCACATAAAATTTTGCATAAACTATTAATCATATATACAAAGAACAATAAGCACTACTTACTGAACTTAACTTCTAAATGTTAAGTGTGCTGTGAACCTTTCAGGCTGTCAGTGGTATAATAGTATAATAAATCACACTAAATCATGTTTGTGCCAGTTGCAGACCCAAAGTGTGGTCAGCAGAAGGAACAATGAGGGAAGTTATAGTTATTGGTCTATACTGTTATCTTACACATACAGCTACTACGTTTCTCTTTTTGAAAAGATATTGAGGAGCACAGCACAGATTTCATTTTAAAAACAACAGAACAGATACTGTATGTACCTTATTAATGGCATGTATCATATTAATATATTTAACCAATTCCTAATCTTTTTAAAGAAAGATTAGGAATAAACATTGTTTTTTCCTAAACATTGTTTTGCTTAATTAACAGTATTTTAATTTTAACGTTGCACTTAGATTAAAGCATGATTTATAAGATGAACCCCTATCGTTAATTAATTACTTTTACTTTTAATTACTTTTATTAAGTGAATTATTAATTGAATTAATTAAATATATAATATCCATAGAAGCATTGATTAGTTAATTATAATCTCTAGGACTGTATTTGTTATGTATATTTTAAGTATACTGTGTTGCAGAAACAATCTAGCCATGGGGATCACAGTCCAGGGACTTCTGTGCTGGTCCCAAGCCCGGATAAATAGAAAGGTTTGCGTCAGGAAGGGCATCCGGCATAAAACATTGCAAAATTTAACCATGCGAATCGTCAGTATTCTGAATTTCATACCAGACCGGTCGAGGCCCGAGTTAACGACCGCCATCGGTGCCGTTGATCTGCTGGGAAATTGGGCTACTGTTGGTCGAAGAAGTAGAGGAGGGAGGAGAGTGCACAGGCAGAGAGAGAAGAGGAAAGGTAAGAGTGTAGGACTGAGAATAGGAACTCTGAATGTTGGTACTATGACAGGGAAAGTTAGAGAGCTGGCTGATATGATGGAGAGAAGGAAGGTGGATATACTGTGTGTACAGGAGACCAGGTGGAAGGGTAGCAAGGCTCGTAGTATAGGAGCAGGATTCAAGCTGTTTTATTATGGTGTGGATAGTAAGAGAAATGGGGTAGGTGTGGTCCTGAAGGAGGAGTTTGTGAGGAATGTTCTGGAGGTGAAGAGAGTGTCAGACAGGGTGATGAGTCTGAAGTTAGAGATTGAAGGGGTGATGTTGAATGCTGTTAGTGGTTATGCCCCACAGGTAGGTTGTGAGTTAGAGGAGAAAGAGAGATTCTGGAGTGAATTAGATGAGGTGATGGAGAGTATTCCCACGGGTGAGAGAGTGGTGATAGGAGCAGATTTTAATGGACATGTTGGTGAGGGGAACACAGGTGATGAGGAAGTGATGGGCAAGTTTGGAGTTAGGGAAAGGAACCTTGAAGGACAGATGGTAGTGGACTTTGAGAAGAGGATGGACATGGCTGTGGTTAACACTTATTTTCAGAAGAGGGAGGAGCATCGAGTGACTTACAAGAGTGGAGGTAGGAGAACACAGGTAGACTACATCCTATGTAGAAGAGGCAATCTGAAAGAGATTAGTGACTGTAAAGTGGTAGTGGGAGAGAGTGTAGCCAGACAGCATAGGATGGTGGTGTGTAGGATGACTTTGATGGTCTGTAAGAAGAAAAGGTCAGAGATAGAGATAGAGATAGAGAAGAAAACCAAGTGATGGAAGCTGAAAAAGGAGGAATGTTGTGAGGAATTTAGACAGAAGTTGAGGCAGGCTCTGGGTGGTCAGGTAGTGCCTCCAGATGACTGGGAAACTACAGCAGAAGTGATGAAGGAGACAGGGAGAAAGGTGCTGGGTGTGTCATCTGGAAGGAGGAAAGAAGATAAGGAGACTTGGTGGTGGAATGAGGAAGTTCAGGATAGTGTCCAGAGGAAGAGGTTAGGCAAGAAGAAGTGGGACATGGACAGGACTGAAGAGAATAGACAGGAATACAAGGAGTCACAGCGCAGAGTGAAGAGGGAGGTGTCTAAGGCCAAGCAGAAGGCATATGACGAGTTGTACACTAGGTTAGACACTAGAGAAGGAGAGAAGGACTTATACAGATTATCTAGGCAGAGGGATTGAGATGGGAAGGATGTGCAGCAAGTTAGAATTATTAAGGATAGAGATGGAAGGGTGCTCACAAGTGAGGAGAGTGTACAGAGGAGATGGAAGGAGTACTTTGAGGAGCTGATGAATGAGGAAAATAAGAGGGAAAAAAGAGTAGAAGGGGTGAACTCTGTGGAACAGAAAGTAGATAAGATTAGAAAGGATGAAGTCAGGAAGGCTTTGAAGAGGATGAAAAGTGGAAAGGCAGTTGGTCCTGACGACATCCTGGTGGAGGTCTGGGAGTGTCTGGGAGAGGCAGCAGTGGAATTTTTAACTAGTTTGTTCAACAGGGTTTTAGAGAGTGAGAAGATGGCTGAGGAATGGAGAAGAAGTGTGTTAGTACCGATCTTTAAGAATAAGAGTGACATGCAGAGTTGCAGCAACTATAGGGGGATAAAGTTGATGAGCCATACAATGAAGCTATGGGAAACAGTAGTGGAAGCTAGGTTAAGGAAGGTAGTGGAAATTTGTGAGCAGCAGTATGGCTTCATGCCCAGAAAGAGCACAATTGATGCAATTTTTGCATCTTTGAGAATTTTGATGGAGAAGTATAGGGATGGTCAGAGGGAGTTGCACTGTGTGTTTGTAGACTTGGAGAAAGTGTATGACAGGGTGCTAAGAGAAGAGCTGTGGTACTGTATGAGGAAGTCAGGAGTAGCAGAGAAGTATGTCAGAGTGGTGCAGGACATGTATGAGAGGAGCAGGACAGTGGTGAGGTGTGCTGTAGGTCAGACAGAGGAGTTCAAAGTGGAGGTGGGACTGCATCAGGGATCGGCTCTGAGCCCCTTCCTGTTTACTGTGGTGATGGACCAGTTGTCAGAGGAGGTCAGACAGGAGTCTCCTTGGACAATGATGTTTGCAGATGACATTGTGATCTGTAGTGAGAGCAGGGAGCAGGTGGAGGAAAACCTGGAGAGGTGGAGGTTTGCTCTGGAGAGAAGAGGAATGAAAGTCAGTCGTAGTAAGACTGAGTACATGTGTGTGAATGAAAGGGAGGGAAGTGGATCAGTAAGGTTACAAGGTGAATAGGTGAAGAAGGTACAGGAGTTTAAGTACTTGGGGTCAACAGTCCAGAGTAATGGAGAGTGTGGGAAAGAGGTAAAGAAGCGAGTGCAGGCAGGTTGGAATGGGTGGAGAAAGGTGTCGGGAGTTCTGTGTGATAGGAAAATATCAGCGAGAATCAAGGGGAAGGTGTACAAGACAGTGGTGAGACCGGCCATGCTGTATGGTTTAGAGACAGTGTCACTGAGGAAGAGACAGGAGTCAGAGCTAGAGGTAGCAGAGCTAAAGATGTTGAGGTTCTCTTTGGGAGTGACAAGATTGGACAGGATTAGGAATGAGTACATCAGAGGGACAGCTCATGTTGGACGTTTGGGGGACAAAGTTAGGGAGACCAGATTAAGATGGTTTGGACATGTTCAGAGGAGGGAGAGTGAGTATATTGGTAGGAGAATGTTGGACATGGAGCTGCCAGGCAGGAGGCAAAGAGGAAGGCCAAAGAGGAGGTATATGGATGTAGTTAATGAGGATATGAAGCTAGTGGGTGCAAGTGTTGAGGATGCAGAAGATAGGGATAGGTGGAGAGAGATGATTCGCTGTGGCGACCCCTGAAGGGAAAAGCCGAAAGAAGAAGAAGAAGAAGAAGATTGTGTTGCAGAAACATGACATGTTACATGTTACAGACATGTTATGTTGTGTTGTAACCTGTTGATGTGATCTTTGTTGTACATAAGTGCACATGTTACACTCTTTTATAACTCTTTTTATAACTTTTATAAGCTGTATTAGTCATTGCTTTGAGATGAGCACTGGCTATAATCCCTGTGTTTAATAGTATGTGTGTACAGTATATGAACTTCTTTTTTGGTCAATTGGTGGAAATTGACCAAAAGAATTACTGCATTTCTTTGATAAAAATGACTTCTACATTTAAAAAAATGAACGTAAATGTGATTGCAACAGATATTTTAACCACCAGAGGGCAGACTTGTGCTTCGGTGAGCCGTTTATTTTGTTCAGTTGCAACTTTGTATTTAAACGCTAGAGGAAGACACTTCACTTAGAATTGAAACCACGCTTTTACTTCCATTATACACTGGCATAACATTATGACCAATATGCCTAATATTGTCCTCCTTTTGCTGCCAAAACAGCCCTGACCCGTCATGCACTGTGTATTCTGGCACCTTTCTATCTGAACCAGCATTAATTCTTCAGCAATTTGAGCAACAGTAGCTCGTCTGATGGATTGGATTACACGGGCCAGCCCTCTCTCTCCACGTACATCAATGAGCCTTGGCCGCCCATGACCCTGTCGTCGGTTCGCGACTGTTCCTTCATTGGATCACTTTTGATAGATACTGACCACTGCAGACCGGGAACACCCCACAAGAGCTGCGGTTTTGGAGATGCTCTGATCCAGTCATCTAGCCATCACAATTTGGCCCTTGTCAAACTCGCTCAAATCCTTACGCTTGCCCATTTTTCCTGCTTCTAACACGTCAACTTTGAGGACAAAATGTTCACTTGCTGCCTAATATATCCCACCCACTAACAGGTGCCATGATGAGGAGATAATCAGTGTTATTCACTTCACCTGTCAGTGCACATAATGTTATGCCTGATCGGTGTACTAAGTAAGAATATACTCTATAGTTATAGTATAATGTGTGCTGTTTAGATATGACAAAAGAATACAAAAAGAAAAAACAAAACAAAACAAAAAATCGGTCACAACACTTAGGTTACATGTCCTATAACTACCTGATCCATTATAAGTTCAAGTAAAGCAAATACAATATTAATGCTATTATATTACTGTTATACAATTATTAATTACTCCTAGTGTGTGTGTGTGTGTGTATGTGTGTGTGTGTGTGTGTGTGTGTGTGTGTGTGTGTATAACGCTGTCATGTAATTATCCAATTACCCATCAGCCAGTGAGAGGTCTGTGTTTGATATTATAATTCATCATCATCAATTAATGCTCAGATGCCAAACTGGGGTCACATTGCTTTCAAATCTGACTGAGCCAGCCTGCTTGACAGCCTTGACAGCCATTATACCCTAGTGTGTGTGTGTGTGTGTGTGTGTGTGTGTGTGTGTGTGTTTTTTGGGGTACATGTGTGTGCATGCGTGTTGAAGCATTATTGAAATAATCCAGTGGAAAATAAAATAAAAACAGCTTGAGTATTTCAGAAATGTTTCATGCATAAGAGTATTGTTTTAATAATGTCAAGAACACATAGTCAAAAACAAAGCATATGTGACCAACACACACAAAAACACACACACACACACACACACACACACACACACACACACACACACACACACACTGAGTCCCTAAACCTCAGTCTATCCTACAGGCAAAGCAAGTCTAGCTTTAAAACATTCATACAGCTGTTAATATTTAATTGGAAATTAAAAATAAACAAAAGGGAAAAACCTCTGTCCAGTCCCAGTTGAATCTGTCATGCATTGTGTATGCCTGTTTTGAAAAACAACTTTTTTAATTTATTTTTTTGATATTACTAGATTACTATATCGGCTTCTGATCATAGACTTTTTTATTTATTTATTTATTTATTAGCTTATTTATATTTGACACTTGTTTGGTAATAAAAGTCATAGAATGATAGATTTGTTTCTTTTTGAAATCTATGTACATTATTATATGCAAAAGTACAATGAAAGCCAAAAGAGGTGAGATACAATTCAAAAATTAATTAGATCCCCTCCTTGAACCGCCACCTTATTGTGATGGAGGGGTTTGAGTACCCGAATGTACCTAGGAGCCATGTTGTTGGGGGCCTAGTGCTCCTGGTAGGGTCTCCCAAGGCAAATGGGTTCTAGGTGATGGGTCAGTCTAAGAGCGGTTCAAAACCTTTATGAAAGGAACAACATCAATGACCGTTATGTCGCCCGGACTGGCGTCACCGGGGCCCCACCCTGGAGCCAGGCCTGGGATTGGGGCACGCAGGTGAGTGCCTGTTGGCCGAGTCTTTGCCTGCGGGACTCAGCCGGGCACAGCCCGAAGGAAAGACGTAGGCCCAACTTCCCGTAGGCCCACCACCCGCAGGAAGGAGCATAAGGGTCCAATGCAGTGTGTTTTGGGTAGCAGTCATGGCCGAGGGCCCCGACGACCCAAATCCTGGACGAAGAATCTGGCTTTTGAGACATGGAATGTCACCTCACTGGGGGGAAGGAGCCTGAGATGGTGAGGGAGGTTGAGCCGTACCGGCTAGAGATAGTCGGCTTGCCTCCATGCACAGCCTGGGCTCTGGAGCCCAACTCCTTGAGAGAGGTTGGACCCTCTTCTACTCTGGAGTGCCCCATGGTGAGAGGCGTTGGGCTGGGGTGGGCTTGCTTATAGCCCCCCAGCTCAGCTGCCATGTGTTGGAGTTTTCCCCAGTAGACGAGAGGGTTGTTTCCCTGCACCTTCGGGCCGGGGATAGGTTTCTCAACCTAGGTTAGCCAACCTTCTTGGAGACCCTGCGAGGGGTGCTGGAAGGTGCTCCGACTGGGGACTCCATAGTTTTGCTGGGGGACTTCAACGCCCATGTGGGCAATGACAGTGATACCTGGAGGGGCGTGATTGGGATGACCGGCCACCCTGATCTGTACTTGAGTGGTGTCCTGTTGCTGGACTTCTGTGCTAGTCATAGTTTGTCCATAACGAACACCATGTTCAAGCATAAGGGTGCCCATCAGTACACGTGGTACCAGGACACCCTAGGCCAGAAATCAATGATCGACCTTGTGGTCGTGTCATCTGACCTTCGGCCGCATGAGGGGAGTTCCTTCCTCAAGTGGAGGAGTTTAAGTATCTTGGGCACTTGTTTACGAGTGAGGGAAGGATGGATCGTGAGATTGACAGATGGATCCGTGCAGCGGCAGCAGCAATGTGGTCTGATGTGGTGAAGAAGGAGCTGAGCTGGAAGGCGAAGCTCTCGATTTACCAGTCAATCTACGTTCCTACTCTCACCTATGGTCATGAGCTCTGGGTCATGACCAAAAGGATAAGATCCTGGATACAAGCGTCCGAAATGAGCTTCCTCCATAGGGTGGCGGGGCGCTCCCTTAGAGATAGGGTAAGGAGCTCTGTCACCCGGGAGGAGCTCGGAGTAGAGCCGCTGCTCCTCCACATCGAAAGGGGACAGTTGAGGTGGAAAATTTGCTGTAGCCATTATATCCAATGTGTATTTTGCTTAATTCGGAAATAAATTTCAGAAACAAAACGACAACAATAACCACGACAATTACAATAACAGAAACAGGACATAAAATGATTCTCTGTGTGAATGTTACAGGCTGCACATAATTAAGGTCTGGGATAAACTGTTTAGAAAAGGTCAGAGTTCAGTGATGAATTACTTTGCCATTTTCACTCCTACATGGTTGTAATTACACCAACAGGAAAGTGGGTGCATCTCTGACTGCTGAAAACCTCAGAGATGATAGATTTTTTATTTAAAAAAAATCCACAAAGTCAGATTTCAGGTGTAGAAAAAGCAGTGTGCCTGTTATCATCTGTAGAAATTCAATTCTATCACTGTGTTCTACCGATAAAACAGCCGTAAACCCTAAATGGTTGAACTATTCTGTAACTTCTACAATACTTGTTTCACATGCTGTCTTTTTATTAAACCAATAAATATCATTGGTGTGCTAAAATGAAAATATCAAGTTCAGTGACATCAGAAAATTGGCTACTGAACCTTTCAATTACAGATCAATAATAATATCACATCATGTGCAATATGTTCTAGCATGTTTGTTGTACTTTAAATGCATTTTGTATATATAGAATATTTCATTTATTTTTCATTTATATTTTATGTTTGACCTATTGCCGTCTGGACGGCAATTCAGGTCAACAAAGTCTCACACCACCAGACTAACAAACGGCTTCTTCCCCTGGGCCATTCGGACTGCAAACAATCATTGAGCACACACACACACATAATACACACCTTACCCCAGAAAATGTGCAATTCCACTGTGCACTTTAAACAGCAAACAGTTAGATTTAGATTTGTATAAATTCCATAGAAATTCCACTTGTAAAATGCATTTTGTATTCTTTAAATTTTTTATTATTTTACTATTTATTTCTTATTTTTTATACTATTACTATGCTCTTCATTGTATTATATTTGAGTGCACTGTTGTTGAGAAGAGCACCCACAGTTTCGTTGTACACCTTATGTGCAATGACAAAGTTTTTTTTCTATTCTATTCTATTCTATTCTATTCTATTCTATTCTATTCTATTCTATTCTATTCTATATTTAATTTATATTTTCAAATACATTTTGTACTTTTGAATATATTTGTATATATTAATTATTTCATTTATTTTTTATTTATATTTCATTTATATTTATTTTTTCTTGTTATCTGAAGCAGTCTCCAGTATCTGAAGCAGAATTTCCTTCGGGATTAATAATCTTATCTTAAACAACAATGTTCAAAAGAAAAAGTCTGAGCAATTTGGGCATAGATCACTATTTGTGTAACTCATTGCAACTGATAAATTGTTAGGATTTGTAAGATTGTGTCATAATTTTGAAGATCTTGAAACCTGAATGTGTTACCAAAATGCCACTATTTTTCTTCAGCCTACTGTTTCTTTCACATAGTACATTAAGCACCAAAAAGCATCCAGACACTAGGATGATATGTACTGTATGTATGATGATTTTATCTCTTTTGAAAAACTGGAATTTCTGTTTGTTGTGGGGATGTTCAGCATTGTAGTTCTTTGTCATGGCACACTTCATAGTGGAGGTTAATGGCTCATATTTAAGAATATTTAAGAATTTTTAGTTTTTATAAGTATTTCTGTTTTTAACTAGGCTATTGTTAGTCATATTTTCATAGAAAAGTTCCAAAAAACAAAAACACAAATGTTTCTATCTTCAGAGTCATTGGTGATAAACTCATTTCTGCTCTCTGAGATGCCCCAAGTGCTTGTTCATAACCGTCTAAAATTTGAAGGTGTATCTTCACCCACTAAAATTCTGTGTGAGTTTATCCAAACAGAGCTAAAAACAAACATCTCACACTGAAAGATAACGGTGCCCTGAATAATTTTATATCAGACTTGCTGTGATTAAATAATTAATTTGTTTATATGGATTGAAAATGTCTGATAAGTCGCCGGCGTGATGGAACACTAGTACACAAGTGCACTAGTAAAAAGAGTGATGATGATGAGTATCTGCAGAAAGTGATAATGCTGTTTCAGAATGCTTATTTTAAGGAACACAGGCGGTCGGACCTAGGGGTCACAGAGGCACTTGACCTCCCAGAGCTTTGCTAGAATCGCCACTTGTCCATATCCTAACAGGCCAATACTCATCAAAGTTGCATAGCAACAAGCGCAAATTTCAGTGTACTGAATGACATATGAACAAATACCAGAATCATATAATGGTCGTATTACAACACCTTACATCACTGTGTTGAGCAGGAATGATAAATAATTTTCCGCTGTGTGGTAAGCTCCTTCCACTACTCCCTTAATTACTGTACATGTCATATGCTTATGGTACAGCCAAATTCACTCATAAACAGTTCATAAACATCTAATTTATATATGTGTTTGCAATAACACAGACATAAAAAAGAAAGCATTCTCTAGGATATTAAGATTCAGTGAAGATCTGATGAAATGAAAAGCAAAAAGAAAAATTTCACTGAAGCTGAATTAGTCTGAGGCTATGGCAAATAAAATAACAGTTATTAAGGTCAAGTACATATTCCTATTACTCATATGAATGAGCTGATCAAGATCCACAACAAACATTCTCAATCACATTTATAAATTATAGGTTGTCTCTATTTTAGTACAAGGTTTTGCATGCACATTTGTGATTAATGGATTAACAGTACTCACTGTATTAATTGCTGATAGTACTTCTCTTGCTACTTGCTACAAATATCAGTTGTATCCTTAAGGATTTGGTTTATTTTTTAATGAATACTCTTAATTTATAATCTACTCTGACCAGATATGTTTGATCAAGCAGATATGCCAAAGAAGAAATGAATGTCCAATGAAACTGTTTAGGGAATTTGTATACATCTGTTTGATAAGTGTAAGTTATTGTACCATATAAATAGAATATGTCACACATTTTCAAACACAGAACAAAATGAACAACAACAACAAAACAGCACAGATTACACCTCACAGCTTCAGAGTGCACTGAGCTCAGGTTTATGTCTGTGTTAAGTTTCTGTGCATGTTCTCACTGAGTTTGCATGGGTTTCCTCCAGGTTCTCCAGTTTTCTCCCAACACCAAAAAACATGTTAAGTGGACTGACTATGTTAACTGCACCTAGATGTGAAGGATTGTGTGAATGTGTGTGCCCTAAGATAGACTGGCATCCTATTACATATATGTTATTAAGCCATTGTGCCTCCAGGCTCTCTCTAATTTTTTTTTTTTAACAAGAGTGACCAAGAAGGCCAAGAAGACACAACAGCAATTACAGACACAACAACAGTTAACATAATAACAAACAAAAACTACAAAAAAAACAGCAAAATATAATTAAAAATCACAGAAAAAATCTCCAATATGACTATACTCAAAATGACTTACAAGAGGCATAAATTAAACTAGTACAGGCAGCATAGTAAGCTTTAATTGTTCCTCTAAGTTGTTACTGAAGATGATTGAATCAATTTATATAATGTAAAAACAATTGCCTTTGGTAAACCCCTTCTAAATTTTATGAGAAGTTAGAGCTTTTCATAACCAAGTGTTATGACTGGGGCCCTTGAGCAGAGTCTGTAATTAACTCACACTAGATGAAAACATCTACTAGCTAAGTAAACATGTTCATCTGTGATAAACCTGACGTGTTCATCTAGTAAAGTAAAAATTCTTTTAGTTAGTGAGATGGAGTTATTATGCAACTTTATTTGAGCAATTTCTTTCTGTGTAATAGTAACCTTTAGCAAGCAATCTGTGAATTGGGGCTATGTCTCTTAATACCCTTTATGGGGCACTTATGAATAGAGGCTTATTAGTGGAATAATAAACCTCTGCTTAACATGCCCTTCAACAACAGCAAGGTGTAGCAAGTCAGCCTCATAAAACACAATGCTCAGAGTAATGTGAATGTAATATAACTGAAGCAATGTCATCTGGATGTTTAACATATTAAACCTGATGTTCACTATAAGGAGCAAGTCAAAAAAGGTGGAAAGAAAGAAAAGTTATTTTTCTGAGATTAAAGCTCCCTATTTGTCCTCTAGCCATTATGTTCACATTAACCAAATTGTCTGTAATTTAATTTTACATATTATCCAGACACTATTCTGTCTTTTACTTTCCAACCAATTACATCAGTTCTCCATACTTTGCTGCTTTTCCTTTTATCACTCGTGTCTGCTTCTCCTTTTCTTCTTTCCTTTCTTCTTCCTATCTCTTTTATGTCCTCCCTCCCTCTCTCTCTCTCTCTCTCTCTCTCTCTCTCTCTCTGTACTGTAGCCAAATCGATTAGCTGTTAAAGGGAGAATCTGAATCTATAATGGCTCACATATTGGTCTCTAGAGATGCATCACACAGAAGTGAGGCATGCAGACTTAAATAAAGCCATGTGAGGAATAGCAATGGCCAATAAACACCATCCGGTGTGTGTATGTGTGCGGGGGGGGTGTGTGTGTGTGTGTGTGTGTGTGTGTGTGTGTGTGTGTGTGTGTGTGTGTGTGTGCGTGTGTATGTGTGTGTGTGTGTGTGTGTGTAAAACCATTTCCTAGTTCAGTTTTCTGTTGTTAGGCTTGGTGGCAAGCTTATAAAAAGTGACTCATTTAATTTATATGCTAGCTACCTGACTAGTGGACTGACAATCTGCTTTTAGTTCAAAGAGGCAAATTAACTACTATGCATGATATCATATATTTTTCAGTTTTTCTTTTTTCAATCCAGAAGAATAAATATTTCCTTTTTTTCCCTTTTCTGTCTTTTTGGACTTTAGAATGTTATGATCTGACTAAAAACAGCAACATGAAGTTTTGTCTACTAATGCTAGATAAATACTTTCAGTAGTATACTGTTTTCTTTTCCAGTTTGGCTGTGGCTTTAAATTGCTGTTGCCGCGGTCGGTTTTGCGCGCAAGTCTTTAGCATTGAATATTTGATGAATTTGGCTGAAAAGGAATTCATGTTAAAACTATAATAAATTCAGAAATGACACTGATACTCATACTCATGAGCTGCTCATATGTTACACTCTTGCACTTTTTGACTCTATAGTATAGGTTCAGATGTGAAATTATTTATAATCTGGTGTCACCTTGTCACGGTTCGGAGGTCGCAACGAATCAGACCAATGCACAGGATTAAAAAGCTGCTTTGTTTTATTTTGCTAAAAATTACATGACATAAAAAACAAGTAGACAATACATGATTCATGTATTGTCTACTTGTTTTTTTATGTTTTTTATGTCATGTAATTTTTTATGTCATGTAATTTACTTGAAAACATGACTGAAAACTAAAACTCAGTTAAACATGGCATAACTGTTAAACATGGCATAACTGAAACGGGAACACAAGGAACCGACTGTGACAGTAATCAATAACTCCACAAGGACATACTGTACATGAAAGGGCAGGTATGAATAAGGCAACACATTAGGGTTAATTAAGAACAGATCCCATAACACATGACATGACCACATGACACAACAAGGAGCAGCAATCCACCTGCCATCACCCCATCTACTGGTCTGGCGAATTATGAATTGTCCCAGCAGTTTCTTACGCACCCAGATCAGTATACGTTTCCCTTTGAGTCTGGTTCTTCCTCATATTCTCTCAGGGAGGTTTTCCTTGCCAACATTGCCTCTGGCATGCTTATTAAGAATAAATAAACATTAAAATTTTTATATTCCTGTAAAGATACTTTGGGATGGTTACCATTGTTTACTATACAAATAAAATTGAATTGAATTGAATTAATCCAACCCAGACAGCATACTATACATATAAAAATAACTAGCAATGTTAGCACAACATCAGATGCAGCTTGGTGAACCACTGCAAAGCATTGTTAACTGCATGTTATTACTGTCATGATTATCCTGAAATTCACTCTGAACTACCCATCAGCCCCAGCAATGACATGACTGATCACTCATTTCTGTTTCATGTTACTCCTCATTAACACTTCTCTGTAAGTTCTCGTTTCTGTGTGTTTCTTTGTCAAACTGTGTTGTTTGTCACCTGTGCCAAAACCTTGCTCATAGTCTTGTTTTAAAGTTCTTGGTTTTTCAGTTCAATTGTGACAATTACCATAACACTTTTTATAGTTTTAGACAAATTAGAGTGTCTATTCAGTTGCTGACTGCAGTCAGTTGTGTGATACCAGCTAAACAATGCATT
>JAUCMX010000013.1:15682176-15787176 GCA_033459395.1 Hemibagrus guttatus
ACATTCCACAAATGAAGCAATAGAAAAAATTATTAGCTTTTACATACACCATATGATCTAATATTTGTGGACACCTGACCGCTACACCCATATGTGCATGTTCTCATTCCAGATTTATCCCCTATTCCTGATATTATTCACTATTCCCTGCTGTGATGACAGCCTTCACTCTTCAGGAAAGGCTTTTTACTAAAGTTTGGAGTGTGACTGTGTGGATTTGCGTCATTCATTATCATTATACCCATTACCCATGAGAGCATTAGTGAGGTCAGGCACTGAACCCAGAAGAGGAACAGCTAATTCCATTTACACAGTGTGGTTATGGACCTAGCTTTGTGTACAGTGGCATTGTCATGCTGGAACATGTTTTGGCCTTGTAGTTCCAGTGAAGACTTTGGAGCAGCAGTATGGGAAAGAACCACATATGGGTGTGATGTTCAGGTGTCGATAAACCTTTAGCCATATTGTATATTATAATAACACACTGTAAATATTGTTAAAATTTTTTATTGTTAAAACACCATTCTGGCCCCAGTCTCTACTATCATTCCATAAATGAAAGCTAAGCAGCAAGCAAACATAGCCTTATGTTTTGAGTCTCTCAAGGTTCTGATGATAGTTCTGTGAATACTTTTAAATGTGGGGTGTCTGAAATGTAAAAAAAATGCTCACACTAGCAGGCGACAATTCACACGTCACATGTAGTTTGTCTCTGGTAGAAATATAGCAACTATTATTCATATTGATTGTGGGCATATACAGTCCAGGATTTTTTTTTATTTTTTTATAGATAGAAACAGTTTTCAATTAGAAACTAAATGTTTATGGTTTATAAAGCAAATTAATTAAGTACAAATTAAATAATGCACTCAGAAAGCTTTATAATAGATTCATTTGCAGATTAGCATAGCAAGCTAACTCTATTAGTTACACACACTCACCAGAGGCACTAACAATCTCTGCTACTTGCCTCTAAGCTTTATTTATCCTCATAATGCCTCTATACACATATGTATGATAGATTGTATATGGCAAGATAATATGAAACCATTATTATATTTCTTTATTAATTAATAAATTAGAACTAACTGAGGGTAGAAACTAAAGTTTTGAGTAGGGAATTGAATTGACCACTCACATCAAATGATTTGTCCTAGAAATCATTCAACCAATCTTTGTCACTTTATTCTGTCACTTTACTGTATCAAAAATAATTTGGTAGTCAGAGAATTCATGGCTCAGTTTCATACACAAGTACAAATGAATGCTAGTCTGTTTTGTTTATTATATGCAGTGATACTTTATTGCATCATGCTTTACAGACTTTTGGGATCACTAGCTGTTCGCATATGCCTCTATCTTCGTAATGTTGTGACAAATGTTGCCTTCAAATCCTGTCTCAAGACACTAACTCGTGAAATGGCATAAGCAGAAAGACATCAAGCCAGCTGCTTTCTGTTTTGGACACAGCTATGGCCCTCTGTACTATAACAGTCCTATATTCTAAAACAGCTTGGCCCACGGTGATGAGATATGGTCTGATGTCCCTGAGGAATTAATTCGGTCTGAGCTGAACAGTTTGTTCCATTTCTACCAAGACTACTTTTTGAGTGAGATATGATGCAATGCCTGTTTTGGCCAGTTAACAAGTGATTACAAGTATAAAACAGATGATATATATTTTTGAATAATTTTTCAGAATTGAGCTGCTGATCTCCAGAGATGTAAAGGGGGAATTCTTTTGATTCATTCATTACATAAGGAACACAACCTCTAAACTGTGGGCTCTAACCTATCCTGTCAAACTGCAGACAGACAGAGAGAGGTAGAAAGAGAGAGAGAGAGGTATAGAGTGAGAAAGAGAGAGCGAGACAGAGAGAGAGAGAGACAGAGAGAGAGACACACAGAGAGAGACAGAGAGAGAGACAGAGAGAGAGGTGAAGAAATCAGGTGATTATTGACAATGTGGATGAAATAGATAGATAGATAGATAGATAGATAGATAGATAGATAGATAGATAGATAGATAGATAGATAGATAGATAGATAGATAGATAGATAGATAGATAGAGGAATGAGAGTGTTAGACTGAGGAGTTAGACAAATACTTAGAGAGTGAAAAAATAACGAATAAAACTAGTGCATGCAATAGACAATTGGGACCTAGGAGACTGTGTAATTTAGGGGCTGTGCAACTGAGATAAATATATAGGTAGATATAGGGTGTGTGTGTGTGTGTGTGTGTGTGTGTGTGTGTGTGTGTGTGATTCTTCTTTGGGGAGTATGTGGTGATAATGACATATGGTTTTTCATTAGTCAGTATATCAGTGGGTGTGAAGGTAGGAGAGGTGAGATTAAACTAACATTGTTCCACAAAAACATTGCATGGTTATTGAAGTATATCACAAATGCACAAGAGCAAGGATTAAATAAAAAAGCATATTTGTCTAAATCCAACAATATCTCTGCATTTAATATGTTGCCTTTTCATTTATTACACATAATGCTTGTATCTTTTTTCTCTTTCTTTTCATACCTCTATAATAATGCACTCCTAGCTGGCTTTTGTTGTTAGATTTCATTTTATCACCCATGTTGCAGGTAGATATGGCCACCTTAATCCTATCTTGCGAGACCAGTGGGGAAATTTGCGACTACTGTACACAATATGATCAATACATCTCTATACACAGTGTGATCCAACCGCTGCAGATGATCCCCAATGATGTGGTGCATTTAGTCTTTAATCAACCAGAACATGTTATAGCACTCGCTGTCTGACTTCACCGGCTCCCTGTAGCTGCTCACATTGACTTCTATTCCTTCTCTCTTGGCTATAACCATTAAAATGCCACTGACTGATATAGACTCATCAGGATATACATCCAAACTGATAAATGAAGTAATATTACCAGCACATAGTACAGAGTCCTGTGTGGTGTAAGATGGTTCATAAGTTCAACAGTGATCAACTTTATGCAAATGCAGATGGAGAGCAGATTTGTCCACTTCATTGTTTAACCAGAGGATTGTTGAACCAGAGAAGGTAGACATCCTCTGGGCAGGAAGACATTCAATTTGCTTCCTGTAGTTTTAAAGCAGAGGAATGCTTGTTCAGTTAATCCTTTAAGTCATGTTCATATTTTGTTTACAGGATTAATTCAACAACTCAAAATACTGAATCAAACTCACAATAAAATAGCTCATACATATATTAAGATTTCATGATGACATGATTTAGTATCTTGTAGCAATTATAAATTGTGTGCACAAATTGTTGGCACATGATATAAAAAAAATACAATAAATATATAACTTGTGACCAGTCCTGTCAACTCTAAAGAAATATATGTATGTTTTTCATCTATGACTAAACTTCATGCTTCAAGGCTGTACTTTTAAATCAAAAATCATGTCCTGGACCAAATGCTATTTTATAAACTGTTGATTCATGATTTAAAGATTTAATCTGCATGGATTCATGTGATAAATACAACTAGTGCTAACTATGCAGCAATCTATTCATTTAATTTAAATGTTTTCCCTCTTCTCATTTATATCTACTGTACTTAGATTTGTTTAGCTTTTTATTTATTTATTTGTAAACTGTATGCACTACACACATGTATCTTAAAAATCTGAGAGAACCATGAGAACATTCTTGTTAATATAATTACCTGTGTAATCTAAATACAAGCAACGTTCCCCTTTTAAATATTGACATTACTTTTAGACTTTTAGTTGCCAAGTCTGAATACAACAATACTACCAGGAGTTATATCATTTTGGGTAGTAGAATGCTAAACTAGTGTTTTTGTCTTGTATTTATCTGTGTATCTTATCTAGCTTATCGCTCGCTTGATTCACTTCACTGTTTCTAAACCATGAACCCTATGCTATGTAGATTTATCTCTCTGGTGGATGAAATAGAAACAGTTGTAGATCATTGTGTTAATAGAAATCATTGTCCGTGACCTGTGTGATCGTATTCTACTGACTAATAACACTAAAACTGCACTCATGACAAGCTAATATGGTTATGAATGGCTCTATGCTATATAATTACATAGGCAAGTCTTTTGCATAGGGCTAAAAATGCTAATGGTCAGCATTTTGTAATTGCAGTAGATATTCATCAGCATTTCGGTAATACCGTAAATTGTCAGATAGATAGCTTTTAGGATTGAGCTAAGCAGGCTAATGAGCAGCATTTTGAAACTGCAGTAGAGTCACATCATTCTAATAATGGTCAAGTGTAAAGTAAAATCATAAAGTACCTTCTGTAGAAGACATTTGGCAGTTCCTCAAATGGAAATGTTCTTGGATTTCCACCCCATTTAAAGGAATATTCCAGCATTTTTTACAACCTAATCTCTAGCTTCAATATATGTGGTTAGCATATGAATTTCAAAACATTTCAGAAAGGAACAGGAAGTTATTCAATGCCCCTGCAGGTAAGTGTGTTTTAAGTAATCTGTTTTTTGTGTTTTTTGTTCACAATTTTTCTGACACTTATCTGGCAAAATTTATATAGAAATATTTATGATGTCTGAGACTTAAACAGTATTGCAAGTTTTCCAGTGGTGGAAAGAGAGACTTGAGAAAACATACTGCTGCTGTAGTAATAATTTACTTTAGTAAACAGAAAATTAGTGACCGAGAAAAGTACTCAAGTGAGAGTAAATTAGTTTTGTGGTAAACATATTGCTTGAGTAATTACTTTACAAATTACTTTTTCCATATGTCTATTACTGACCCAACTAATTTGACAGTGTTCTATATCTAAGGACATTTTAGACCAATTAAGGCTAGCTAGTGAAGTTGAATATTTCATGAAGAAACCCAAGTAAAAGGATTATGATTTAAGTACCAAAAAGTAAAAAAGAACCACTACAGTAACCATGTACTGAAGAGAAATGAAGATCAATTTTCTTGTTGTTTCTGTTTTTTTCAGTGGAGATCGCACCATTGAGTAATTGATGTTGCACATTAGTTTACGACGGATATTTTACATGCATCCATCTTTGTGCCTGTTTTTTTCTTATATAAAGTTTTCAGTTTCCTGTATAAAAAAGTATAAAAGTCAGGTTTATTTAAAAAATGTAGATACCATATCCTTAGTTATCATTCTAGGACTTTTTGCATCAAAATTCACTGTCAATCGAGGAGCCGGTACAAATCTACATTGTAATGCATTCCGGATATTATCTCGCTCTCAGAAACCTCGCTGTTGAACTCACCTGTTTCCTGTTAACCCTCATTTACTTCTGTGTATTTATACCAGTTCATTCACCACTACCACTACCACCACTACTACTGCTACCACCACTAACACCACCACTACTACCACTTCTTCAACCACTACTACTGTTACTAACACCACTACCACCACTACTACTGCTACCCCCATCACTACAACTACTACTACTACTAATACTAATACTATTACTACTACTGCTACCACCATGACCACCACCACCACTACTACTACTATTACCACCACCACTACCACTATTACTGCTACCATCACTACTGCAACTACTACTCCTACCAACACCACCACTATAACCACTACTACTGCTACCAGTTTTTTGTGCATTTCTCAGGGTTTCTCTGGTTGTTATTTTTTTTCTTTCCTTTTTCTTTGTGTTTTTACCCTTTATTTTAATTTAATTGTCCTGACTCATGCACCCTGTCTCCTAATTTGGTTTACATATACATCATTCTGTTCCCAACTAATGACATCCTGATTCAAGTTTTTGGGTACATTATCATTCTTGTAACTGCAGTAAAATAATAAAAAAAGTGTAGCTATTAAATGTGAAGATGCCTACTGAGTAGTAGAGAGTTGACTCATTTTCTCTGTGAGCAATCTTCTAATAATATTCTGAAGTGAGCTATTATTAGAACAGACTTTCTTAGAACCATTTTTTTTTGTTGGCTGGACTACAACTGTCCCATTACCTTTAAGGTTACTGAAGCAATTATGTGAATATGTCTGTAATATTGGAGTGTTGGCTGCATTTATTAATTGAACTGTGTGGATGTCTTAAGTTTAGCTGCTTAGCATTTAGTCTGTTTCAAAACAACTAAACACACTTAAATATTCAACATTTAAGTAACGACTGTGAGAACACCAGGAATATTCAGATTTGGGTTGTTAAAAATCTGCCATGCAGCATAATTATGTCTGTACAGAGAAACAGAGTGGTATACACCAACCTTGGATCGTGAAGCTATTTTGTACTTCTTGTTGCATAAGTCAGTGATGTTGCTGTGCGTTTTTGTGAAGAATTGATCAGTGTGTTGCAATGTTTTTCAAGCTATCTACTGCTTTATCTCACTGCTGAGCTAATGATGTGCAGTCACCTTGCCACATTCACCACAATCAAGGTGAAATACAGAGACACATCAAGGTGAAACAGTGGGGGGATAAACACAAAAAGGTGTGACTATAGGGAAGATTATAGAAAAAAAAGATTTTAAAAATGGAAACTCCTAGCCAGGAGGGTTTAACAACAGCAAAATTAATCAAGGGTATGACTCGCACCAAAACAGGTTCCATTTATTCTTTCTCTTTCACTGGTTGTAGAAAAAAATATTGAGACATCACTGCTTTCTTTTTTTCCTGTCATTCATTCTGGCAGTGCTCCTTGTAAATAAGACTATAACCATTTCATTGCTCCACAGACATCTCTTCTGTGTTTTGATTGCTTCTACTTTCTATCACTCCATTCTCAATTCTGGGGCCTTGGGACACTTGATTTAAGTGTTGGCTGCTGGTCGGTCTGTGACCAGACTCTGAATCAGTTATTTGTAGTGGAGGTGGAGGTGAAGTTGAAGGTCCAGCAGGCAAGACTGATATCTGCGCATATCTCAGGGGGAATCACAGGGTCCTGTTTACAGACACCACATTATCTATTGTTAGAATAAACTTTGAATTAGACTGGATGGGCCTGACATTCATTCTTCTATTCATCATCATTTATTCATCTTCAGTAAGTGCTTTATCCCGGTCATGGCTGCAGTGGATACAGAGATTATTCCAGAAATCCAGTGTGTGAATCAGAAATTCAGTGTAATAAAATATAGTGTAAGACATTAACATGAAGCAGCATCCTAAATGCAAATTCCATGTGAGCTTCTTCAGCTTAGTGAAACCTCTCAGTTCAGCTCAGGGGAACATATCAAACACTCATTTCCCGTCTGAATGAAATGACTTTTTTTTCTGTCTTAGCTGAGTCAGATTGCCAGAGGAGTGTGCAGGAATGGATAGATTCATAGCAGGCAGAAACAGAGTGGTAGAAGCAGTAGATCATTGCTAAGCAATTGCACAGCCAGAGAAGATGTTATCTGCTGAAGATCTCATACAGCAAGAGAACAGACATCCCTGAGGTAGATCTTGTTTCAGATATGCTGAATTGAGGGCATGTTTAAACCTAACACACGTTGTAAAGCTCTGCCTGATTTATGAATCATCAAATGATAACTTGAAATGTTTATTGTGCGTTTTAATCAGCTACACCATAAAATGGGTCAACCTGAGAGGTGTACTCTTATTTTATAAAATTTATATATTATATATTATCTTCATAGAAACTGGCTTACTCCGAGATCTGGGAGAGAGCTAGTTTAAAATGTTTAAATGTAATGAAATACATGTAAATGACTTGAAAATGATTTAAGGTGCTGTGTTTTAATTTATGTAAAGACTTAATCTCCAGGAACAGAAGGAAATTCAAAGCACAAAATCAACAGTATATAATATTTCCCAAAATCTTTAGTTTCTGTCAGTTCAAGGGTGATGTGAATAACACACCGGTAAAGTATAAAAATAGACTATAGACGTCAAACAGATTAAAACAGTAATAGCAGTAAACTTTCTCACTCAACATATAGTTTGGTAATCACTCTCGCTATTTGAGAGTCATTAACATTAGCCCCTATTCATTTCAAGGGGATTTGCTCACTGACGCATTAGTGCTGGGGATGTACTTCCTAGAAACATAATTCCAACTGATGACTTAATCATAAATGCAGTGTGCCTCACCATGCAAAGTAATGAACTTTGGTTTGATAACAATGCTCCCAGCATTATTTTATTTTTTTTATCTTGCATGTGTTCAGGTAAAAGCCATGTGAAAGAGAAAAGTGTGTGAATGTAAGCAAACACAATGGATTTCATACACCTGAAGAATCAAACCGAGTATTATGTTTACATTAGTGACATCCCCCAAAAATCAGCTGCTATCTGAATTGTACATTATAAGTGATTTGGGTGTTAATATAGTTATTATTTAATTTGCATATACAATTGATTACAGACTTATTTAGCCTGCATTTATATACAAAGCTAAACTGACAGCTGTAATGGTTGTCCGCCAGCGGCGGCAGCAGCCGGATCCATGCGCAGGGCTGGAGTAGGGGAGGGGCAGAGAGAGAGAGACGTAGTCGGGCAGGCGAAGAGGTCGTAACCAGAAATCCGAAGCGAGAATACAAACAAATCCAAAAGAGCAATCCAAAAGCATGAGGCAAACGCTTAGTAGTCATGAGGGACGATACTTCGCAAAGAGCCAGAAGTGTGCTCCGTATTTATGCTCGTGCGGAAACACGGGCCCCCCTCTAGGAACACCTCCCGGTGTTCTACGCCAAGGTCGTAGAACCTTGGCCTTGTCCGGGTGATCGCGATGAAAATCCTCCGACAGAGATGGGTCCAGGATATCGGACGCGTCCACCCAAGAGCGTTCCTCGGGCCCATACCCCTCCCAGTCCACCAGATACTGGAGCCATGATCTAACCCACCTGGAGTCAAGAAGAGCATGTACTCGATAAGCCGGGGATCCATCAATGACCAGGGGAGGGGGAGGGTCAACGTAGTCTGAATCCCCTATGCCTGGGGACTGCATTGGCTTGAGGAGAGACACATGAAAAGTGGGGCAGATACGGTATGATGCAGGGAGCCGAAGCCGGTAACACACTGGATTGACCTGACGGATGATCTCAAAAGGCCCTATAAACTTGGGACTGAGCTTGTGGCAGGGTAGCTTGAGTTTCAGGTTACGGGTGGACAGCCAGACCCTCTGTCCCACCTGATGGGGGGGTGCGGGCGGCGACGCCGAATAGCCTGGGTACTCTGTCTCCTGACAGCCCTTTGAAGACGTACATGGGCGCGTTCCCATACCTCTTGACTCAGATGAGACCACTCCTTCACTGCCGGCCCATCGGAGGGCTCTCCAGACCAGGGGAATAGGGGGGGCTGGTATCCCAGCACACAATGGAAGGGTGGCAGACCAGTGGAGGAATGGATAAGGGAGTTTTGAGCATATTCGGCCCAGAGAAGAAACTCACTCCAGCGCTGCTGTTCCCTGCTGCAGTAGGACCTGAGGAATCTCCCAATCTCCTGATTCAGACGCTCCGTCTGGCCATTGGACTGGGGATGGTATCTGGAACTCAAACTGACGTTGATGCCGAGCTGTTCACACAAAGACCTCCACACCCTGGAGGTGAACTGAGACCCCCGGTCTGACGCAATGTCCTCAGGAAGGCCGAAATTCCGGAATACGTGTTGGAACATGGCCTCCGCAGTTTGCATGGCTGTGGGCGACCCCTTGAGAGGGATCAACTTACACGCCTTAGAGAACCGGTCCACCACGACCATCACCGTGGTGAATCCTCCTGAGTTGGGTAAGTCGGTGAGAAAGTCCACAGACAGGTGGGACCAGGGGCATTGGGGAGTAGGTAGGGGTTCCAGCAAACCCTCTGGGAGCTGGCGACTGACCCGAGACTGGGCGCAAGTAGAGCATGACCGAACAAACCTCTCCACATCTGTCCTAAGAGATGGCCACCAGAACCTGCGTCGAGTGAGTTGAGTCAACCTGAGGATCCCCGGGTGACCGGAGCTGGGAGCCTTGTGAACCCATTGTAACACCTGCTGGCGGAACTGAAGTGGCACATAGACCTTGTTTGCGGGACAGTTCGCTGGAGGTGGCTCGTCAGCATGGGCTCGCCAAATCTCCTCTTTGCAGGGAGAATGAGATCGGGCTGAGTGGACTCGCTTTGGGCCTCGAACTGCCTGGATAGAGCATCAGCCTTGCTGTTCTTGGACCCGGGGTGATAGGTCACTGAAAATTCAAAACGGGTGAAGAACAGCGCCCACCGGGCCTAACAAGGATTCAAATGTTTGGCGCTGTGGAGGTACTCTAGGCTACGATGGTCGGTGAGGACCAAGAATGGATGACATGCCCCCTTCAGCCAATGCCGCCATTCCTCCAGCACCGCCTTAATTGACAGCAGCTCCCGGTTCCCAATGTCATAATTTGCTTCCGCTGCCATCAGCTTCCTGGAAAAGAAAGCACAAGGGTGAAGTTTGCCTGGAATGCCGTGTCGTTGGGACAGCATGGCCCCGATGCCACTGCTGGAAGCATCTACCTCCATCACGAAGGGGAGGTCCGGGTCAGGATGGCGCAGAATGGGAGCCGTGGTGAAGCTATCCTTGAGTTTAACGAAAGCCGACTGGACTTGAACACTCCAGGACAATCTCCTGGATTTACCTCACAGTAAAGAGGTCAATGGCGTGCCATCATTTTTGCAGATGATGTTGTCCTGTTGGCCTCTTCAGGCCTGGACTTACAGCATGCACTGGGGCATTTTGCAGCTGAGTGTGAAGCGGCTGGGATGAGGATCAGCACCTCCAAATCTGAGGCCATGGTTCTCGACCGGAAAAAGGTGGCTTGCACCCTTCAGGTTGGAGGGGAGGTCCTTCCTCAAGTGGAGGAGTTTAAGTATCTCGGGGTCTTGTTCACAAGTGAGGGAAGGATGGATCATGAGATTGACAGACGGATCGGTGCAGCGGCAGCAGTAATGCGGTCTATGTACCGGTCTGTTGTGGTGAAGAAGGAGCTGAGCCGGAAGGCGAAGCTCTCGATTTACCAGTCAATCTACGCTCCTACTCTCACCTATGGCCATGAGCTCTGGGTCATGACCAAAAGGGTAAGATCCCGGATACAAGCGACCGAAATGAGCTTCCTCCGTAGGGTGGCAGGGCGCTCCCTTAGAGATAGGGTAAGGAGCTCTGTCACCTGAGAGGGGCTCGGAGTAGAGCCGCTGCTCCTCCACATCGAAAGGAGGCAGTTGAGGTGGCTCGGGCATCTGTTTCGGATGCCTCCAGGACGTCTCCCTGGAGAGGTGTTCCGGGCATGCCCCACCGGGAAGAGGCCCCGGGGAAGACCCAGGACACGCTGGAGAGACTATGTCTTTCGGCTGGCCTGGGAACGCCTTGGGGTCCCTCCGGAAGAGCTGGAGGAAGTGGCTAGGGAGAGGGAGGTCTGGGCATCCCTACTTAGACTGCTGCCCCTGCGACCCAGCTCCGGATAAGCGGAAGACAATGAATGAAATGAATGAATGAATAAAGAGGTCAATGGGCCGGCCATGGAGCTATAGTTTCGGATGAAGTTGGCGAACCCCAGGAACTGCTGCAACTCCTTAACTGTAGTAGGATTGGGCCACTCAGTGACCGCATGTACTTTGGTGAGGTCCATCTCGACTCCTTGCCGCAAAATCACGTATCCCAGGAATGTGACAGTGGTCCGGTGGAACTTCTCCGGCTTGACGTAGAGGTGATTCTGCGGAAGTCTGGAGAGGACAGCCCGGATGTGATGCACGTGTTCCTCCAAAGAGATTGAGTACACCAAGATGTCGTTGATATACGCAATAACCCACTTCCCAAGGATATCCTGGAACACCTTGTTGATAAGAGACTGGAACACCGCTGGAGCATTGGTAAGTCCAAAGGGCATGACGAGGTACTCATAATGACCATGGGTGGTGTGAAAAGCGGTCTTCCACTCGTCTCCCTCCCAGATCTGGACCAGATTATAGGCGCTGCGCAAGTCCTGCTTAGTAAAAAACCTAGCTCCCCTTAACCGCTCCAGGGCCACAGGTCCCAAGGGTAACGGATAGGGATAACGAACTGTGATCGTGTTGAGTCCCCGGTAATCGATGCACAAACGAAGGCCCCCGTCCTTCTTCCCTACAAAGAAAAACCCTGCTGCTGCTGGGGACATGGATGGCCGTATGTGACCGACAGCCAGGGCTTCCTCAATATACTCCTCCATGGCTCTCGCCTCCGGCAGAGAGAGTGGATAAACCCAGCCCCTGGGGGGTGAGGTGTTAGGCAGCAGTCCCGGGCTCTATGTGCTGGCAGGCGAGCAGCCCTCTCCTTACTGAACACCTCCTGAAGGTCCTCATAGACGTGCGGAACATGTCCGGATGCTAAGGAAGCAGAATCCACAACCACCGAAGTTAAGCATGGATGTGACACCGGCTCATGAAGGTACTTACTTAAACACGTAGCAGACCACCGGACCAGCTCCCCTTCCTCACGAGGCCTAGGGTAGTCCGGATGAAGACGAGGGCGAAACGAGACTGGTGGGCGTGCCCCAGCATGATACTGACGCAGGAGATTGTCCAGGCAACTGGCAGTGGCTACATACTGGGACAAGGAGGTAGCATCCTCCCGACATGCCAGTTCAGACTGGAGCGCAGGGCTCAGACCCTCACGAAACACTGCCCACAGTGCCGTGTCGTTCCAACTGGACTTGCCTGCCAGAGTGCGGAATTTGATGGCATAATCCACGGCCAAATCAGATCCCTGACGTAGCTCCATTAATTGGAGCGAGATGTCCTTGCCCCCAGCGGGATACTCAAATACCTCCCGTATCATCCCCGTGAAGTATGTGAAGGACGTCCGGATCTGAGGGTCCACATCCCATACTGCAGAGGCCCAGTCCAGGGCTCTCCCCATCAGCAATGACAATAGGAATGCACCCTTAGTCCCCTCATCACAATAAACCCCAGTTTGATGCACGAAGAAATTCGCCGCGGCAGCGATCAGCAGAGCCATCATACTTCTCTGGCATGGCCAGTCTAGGTGACTCACCGCGTGGTGCTGGTGGGTCTCGTGGGGGCGGGGGGGCGGCGGTGCTCGTGCTGTGTAGTTGGCTCTGTAGCGCTTCCACCTGATCTTGATAAGAGCGGATCAGTGCACCTTGCCAAATGATAATCTCCCGTAGCTCTGCTGGATCTGTAGGCGGCGAAGTATCCTGTAATGGTTGTCCGCCAGTGGTGGCAGCAGCCGGATCCATGCGCAGGGCTGGAGCAGGGGAGGGGTAGAGAGAGAGAGACGTAGTCGGGCAGGCGAAGAGGTCATAACCAGAAATCCGAAGCAAGAATACAAACAAATCCAAAAGAGCAATCCAAAAGCACGAGGCAAACGCTTAGTAGTCACGAGGGACGATACTTCGCAAAGAGCCGGAAGTGCGCTCCGTATTTATGCTCGTGTGGAAACACGGAAGCGCATCAAAAGTCAGGCGAGGGCTCCCTCTCGTGGCCAGATCTCGGACGGAGCATGACAACAGCTGAGCTTTCCTTATTTGTTAGCTAAGTTAGTTTCATAGCTCCATCACAAAATTGTGATGTGTGGAGGTCTGGGAAAACCTGTAGAATGAAATTATAAAAAAAATTTTGGCCAATATTAAGCCTTAAACATGCACCTTCTTTAAGAAAAAAGTAGAAGTCTTATTTTATTTTTTTTATTCAGCCTTGCCTATGCTATCCAGGGGAGATTGCAAGTTCAAACCCTGATGATTTGTCAGCCATACGAGGGAGTCTGGACAGCAAAATTGCTGCCTAGGTATATGAAGGATGGTCAATAGTTGTTGTTTGTGAACACATGTATTTCATAAATAGATAACACTTCCCTCCAAGTGTGTTCCTCTGCCTGTGTTACGGCCGGTAGTGTCCGGCTGGATATAACAGACCCAACGCGAAGCTTGACGTGAAACGGGGTTTATTAACATAAAACATAAAACAGGAAACAGAAAACCGCGACACTACATCGGCCTACACACGAACAAGGACTAGCAACTAAAGCAGACAAAGACAGGACTATAAATAGAGAACATAATCAGGAAACATTGGGAACAGGTGAACATCAATCAACACACATTAGGTTAGGGCAGGGCTTAACTGACACATGGCCAATGTAAACAAAAACAGACATAACATGACAACCCCTACTGGGATCCCCCTAGTGGTTCAACCCCAGCCCTGCTGCCCGTAACATCTCCCCCCTCTCAAAGGCGCGGCTCCCGACGCGCCAAACCTTAGCCCTCCCCAAAAAGTCCGGTTCAGCGATGGGTCCTGAGGAGGAGCTAGGAACATAGAGAGGCCGGTGGGGGGAGCGAGAAGCAGGGCGAGGCACTGGGGGGGGAGCGAGAAGCAAAAGCAAGGCGAGTGGGGGGAAGCGAGGACCAAGGCGAGGCAAGTAGGGGGAACGAGGATCAAGGCGAGGCACGTGGGGGGAGCGAGAAGCAGGAGCGAGACAAGTGGGGGGAGCAAAGGACCCGACGGCAAGGCCAAAGGGTCCAACGCGACGGCGCCTCCGAGCGGAGGCGCCGAGCGACGTCCACAGCCGAGCAGCAGAGCCGAGTGACGTCCACAGCCGAGCAGCAGGGCCAAGCGACGTCCACCACCGAGCAGCAGCGCAGAGCGACATCCACCGCCAAGCACTCGCACCGAGCGACGTCCACCGACGAACGATGGCTCCGGGGTGACGATGTCCATCTCGCTGGGGTCTGGAACTCCCCAAGGGGCGGAAGGGTGGGAGCTAGGTGCTGCCGGAACTCTCCTCCGCTGACGATGGGCGGGGCAGCGCCCCCCACGGAAGCTACATCGTGGGGCGACGCCCCCCACAGGAACATGGGCAGAGCGAGAGTCGGAGCAAACAAAACAAAAAAAAGTTCAAGGTCCGGGGCCCTGGCCGGAACTCTCCTCCGCTGGCAAGCATTGGGGCAACGCCCCCCATGGAAGCTACATCGTGGGGCGTCGCCCCCCAACTGAACCTAGGCGGAGCAAGAGCTGGAAACAAAACCTTGAAACTCCGGCCTTTGGCCAGAACTCTCCGCTTAATAAAAACGGGGGCACGCCCCTCACGGAAGCTACATCATGAGGCGACGCCCCCCACGGGAACATGGACCGAGCGAGAAAAATCAAAATCCTCCAAAAGGCTAACTTTTCTGCCGGGACCCTCCTCCTTTCCCTAACCACGGGCGGAGAGAGGGGCGGAATCAACAAAACCCCCCCCCAAAAAAACACTCCGATCCGGAGCGCAAACTAAAAACCGGCAAAACAATAAAACCCGGAAACAAAAAACTAACCTTCTCGCGGAAGCTTCGCGCTGGATCTGTTCGGTTTGGGCTAGTCCTTCTGTTACGGCCGGTAGTGTCCGGCTGGATATAACAGACCCAACGCGAAGCTTGACGTGAAACGGGGTTTATTAACATAAAACAGGAAACAGGAAACAGGAAACCGCGACACTACATCGGCCTACACACGAACGAGGACTAGCAACTAAAGCAGACAAAGACAGGACTATAAATAGAGAACCTAATCAGGAAACATTGGGAACAGGTGAACATCAATCAACACACATTAGGTTAGGGCAGGGCTTAACTGACACATGGCCAATGTAAACAAAAACAGACATAACATGACAACCCCTACTAGGATCCCCCTAGTGGTTCAACCCCAGCCCTGCTGCCCGTAACAGCCTGGTTACACAAAGTAAGAAGCAATTTAAAAAGATTTGATTGGCTTGCTTTATATGTCTCAGAGAAAGCATATGTTTGCCGAACCCTCCCCACTAATGAATTGCTGTTTAATGGCAAGCGACCGAATTGGGGGAGTAAAAAGGAATAAAATTCTTGCATATACCTTCCTGCAGAGATCATGTTGAGTAGTAACCAATTTAACAAACATGGCTGTAAAAAAAGGTAGTCTACCTAAAAATGTTTTAATTGATAGCTTGCTAGCTAAGTGTGCTTTCCTCCTTCTATAATCAGTTAGTTACATGCCATAACAAATGGATGTAAGTCTAAAATATTCAGGTTAAAAATGTTGAAGGGGTTATAGTGATATAACTATCAGCTGTCAAATGATCTGTGATGCACATTCCCATCACATACATGAGAGATGGTGGTGGATAAAATGATTAAATGGTAATTTTTTAAAAATTAGATTTAGCTAGCAGATCAAAAGTCACTGAATTAATCAGCAATCCTTTCAGCAATGATTTAAGTCTGGGAATTGATTAGTTGAGTCAATAGTGATGAGGAGTCTCCTGTTCATCATTTGCCATGAGTGCCATTTAACTTAGGAGACAACACTAGAGACACTGACATGGATACTGCTTATGATTTTCCATCATAGATTTATAGTTTGATGAAGTGTCACTAATGTTGTTTTTCCATAAATAGATTAGGTAACAGATGTTTGATATGGCTTGTTTCTCAGGATAATATTAAATCAGGTTAAAATAGTTGGCTTTGTCAAAATTAGTGACATTATTAAATATGCAATAAATAAATAAAGGATAGGATAAACAGTTTTAAGGGCCATATTTATATAATTTATATAAATAAATTAATAAATAGTAGCTGATTTTAGACAGTGTGTTGGTATTTTACCGTGGAGTTTAAATATAGCATTCTCACAGATTTTAAAATGAACTTTAAATAGGTCTAAGAGATATTTCAGTTCAGGATAGTACATAGTTATGTATAGTAGAAGATATCCAAATGTCACAGCAATGTGAAGGGTTTTCACAGTGAAGCGTTTTCCCAAGCTGCTACACATTTGAGGTAAGGGAAAATTGACCCCTGTACATTTTATTGTCAAACATGGAACTACTTAGGGAAGTCATTTCCATTCTGCTTGTTTTTTTTTTTACTTCTTAAATTGAATATAAACCCTTGAACCATTGCACATGTTTTTGCATCTTATCCCTTCTTTCTCATTAAGTTTCTAAGTTTCATATCCATTCTTCTGCCCTGTGTTTCTTTCTTCCACTCATTCTCTGTTTCATTAGGTATTAGAAGTTGTAGGCTCCTTATATGTATTCTTATGTTAGTGTGTGTGGCAAATTTGGTATGCTTATATAAGCTGTGAGTGTATGTGATTAAGTGGCTCTCTGATCCTGATTCACACTGCATGACGCCAGCACTCAACAAAAAGTAGAGAGAGAAAGAGAGAGAGAGAGAGAGAGAGAGAGAGAGAGGGAGGGAGGGAGGAGGGAGGAGGGAGACTGAAGGGAGGGGGTGCAAAGAAGTGGGGAGCAAAGTGAGGAAGAGAAACGTCAAGAGGAGGGAAGAAAGGATGAGGGAAAGACGGAGAGAGGGACAGAGTAAGTGAGTGAAGCACATGTGACGAAGTGACATCCATTCAGACACGCTTGTTTCCACGGCGACAACATGGGAGCAGTGGTGGGCACACTGACCATGCAGACCAAACAGAGGCGACCATCCAAAGGTAGGGTAGACACGCACGCGCACACACACACACACACACAAACAAAACAGCAATGTCCCACACACATAAACCCTGCTTTTGCATTGCTATCTACAGAATCATGAACAAACAAATGCACACATACAAAGAGAGAACATGGAAGAGGACTAACACACACACATACACACAGAGTTCTACACACATGAACACTACCTTTAGTCTTCTATTCACATAGAACATATAAAACCATGAAAACATATAGAAATACACATCTTTCTTTTATTTTCTTATGCAACAAGTAGATTTCTGTAAGCTTCAGTGGCTGTTGTGAATCTGCCATGTGCTGAATCTATAGCAATCACTCTTACACACCCACCCAGAGACATACATACTTCTCAGCAGCACTAAGTGAAAGTGTCTTTCTTTTGTATTATGTGTGTGTGCATGTGTGTGAGAAAGAAAGTGATTGAGCGTGTGCATGCATGCATGTGTATTAATGTATGATGTCTGAAATGCACATGCTTTGGGTGCTTATCACTCCACTCACATGCTCCCTTCCTGCTTGTTACCTCGGAAGAGCTGTTGTCATGGCAACATGGATATTGCACTGTTGGGGTGTATGCGCACATATGTTCGTCTGGGTGTGTGTTGCTTTGTGTGCTTGTTGTTGTCAGGGATCTAGACTGTCACAAAAAATGTCATTTCTATGCAGTCAGACCAGATGCATACATTCTCACATTCATACATTTCATCACTCACAGATGAAAAGAGAGAAAAAAAGAAGAGATCAGAGACAGGAAAAATCACCTGTTGATCTCTTTCTTCTTCTTCTTCTTCTTCTCTCTCTCTCTCTCTCTCTCTCTCTCTCTCTCTCTCTCTCTCTCTCTCTCTCTCTCTCTGCATATTCAGCATCACTCACTATCTTTTGGCTATCTCTGTGTGAAGCCTGCCTTACAGGGATGAAAAAATATCTAAAGCTATCACATGTATATGGTATATTATGACCAACACACGGTTTTTCACCCTGTTGTGTATCGAGGTGGCAGTTGGCATAGAAGGGCGAGTGATTATGTTTGAGCTTGTGCTATTCTGCCCAGTTTCACATAACCTGATCTGGTAAAACATACAGGACAACGATGGAAGGGAAACAGCTTCATGAAAGCATACAATGGAAGACTAACATGCAGTGTGACATACTGTTCATATACAAACACTTCATAAGCTTCTAAATTGATTGAATTTCTTTCCATACTGAATAGTAAATATCTTAATGTGTCAGTTGAATAAGAAACACTTTTAAGACAGCATAAGCACTAGATTGTGTATTTGAATATACAAATTAATAACAGGGCCTTCATTTCTATATTGTAACCTGACTGGCTCATACTGCATTATGTTGTAGAAACACTTTCATGTCATGCCTTCAATAATAACTCAGATTTTCTGTGTTTCTAAGTCTGGCATATATGATATTGTTTAAATTTACCATTATAGTACAAGATGTCGAACAAATCCTACATAGAAACTATTTATTGCATTTCCGATTCCCAGTGATCACTGACGTCTTACCAGTGATTGTCTAACAAATGACAGATCCCTCATCTTTTGCCTGACAAAAAACGTTGTCTTCAGAATAAAAGCCAAGTCAAATAGTGTAATTACACTGTAGGATAAATAATTCTGTCATCCTCTTTCTTAATGATATATCACTTCAGCTCACGTATGAGCAAAAGTCTCATTTTTCTGTCAACTCTGCTGTAGTATTAAAAATAATTATAAAAACATGTTGAATAAAGTTTTGAATTATTATTAAATACTAAATATTCAGGTTCCTGTAGTCATTAGGTCTCTTTAAATATATACACTACCAGGTCAAAATTTGGACTTTCTCAACTGAATAAAAAAAAACAAAAAACAAAACAAAACAAAAAACAAAACAAAAAAATATATATATATTGTTTGTCAAGATATGATTTGATTTATTAGACAAATTGAAACATTTAAAGCCCTGTGTGTACAAAATATATTTTCTAATAATCAACTTAAGAGCTTCATTTTACTTAAAATTAAATATTTTCTCAAGCAAATAGTTTTCACTTATAATTTAGGAGAATCAGTGAGGAGCTTGGTATTCATATTCATAATTATTCTAAAATACTTAGAAATAGCAAAAATAAACAAAAAACCTTTGACTTGTAGTGTATATATACTCAAAGCAGTTTTTTTCTCTTGAATTAACTTATACTTTGGAAAATGGTTTGCAATAATCTGTGCAAGGCTTCAAACAGTGATTGAGTAGTTTGAATGTTGGCAGGACTTCCTGCTAAATATCAGTCATCTAATTAGCACATGTTACTGCCTGTGTGTGATCAACAAGTCCTGCTGAATCTGAGAAGCTGGCCTTTGGCTAATTACACTAGATGTCTGCTTTGATATGCTTGCATATCAGTCATTCCTGATAAAATCACGAGGTATTACTATGAAAAAAACATGCATTAGCAGTGGGAAGATGAAAGCAGTGGTGTGGTCAAGGGGAAAATAATGGTCTTGTGTTTGAGTAAAGTCAGCACTATGTGATGGATGTGGCCAGTCTGCAAGGCTTCGTTTTTTTTTGTTGCTGCTGTGTGCCACTTCGCTGCTCTTGTATGTATGTATGTATGTATGTATGTATGTTTGTATGTATGTACACACAACCGTAAAAACAACAAGCAAAAAAACCCTAAATGCTTTAAATGCTAAATTCTTTAAACCTAAATACATCATTCAACAACCAACAAGCAGATAACACAAACACAGAGAGAGAGAGAGAGAGAGAGAGAGAGGGAGAGATGTCTGTGTGTGTGTGTGTGTGTGTGTGTGTGTGTGTGTGTGTGTGTGTGTGTGTGTGTGTGTGTGTTGCATAAAGTATTTGGGTTTGTCAGTTGCTTCAGGCTTGTTTTGTTTTGTTTTGTTTTTTTTACTCTCCATCTTTTATGTGTTAGTGATGAAATATATAAGTGTGTGTGTGTGATTTTGTGTGCATGTGTTTTCATGGTTGCTCCAGCAGCGGCTTTTTCTCTGGTGAATATTTCACATCTTCAATCACCACCCACTCTGTGCCTACAGCTACTTAATCTCCCTTGCTCTTTTTCTTTTTCCCTCTCCCATTTCTCCTTCTCTCACTCTCTTTCCACCATTTTCAATTTCCCCCTTTCTTTTAGTATCCATATTTCCTTCAGCTAAAATTCCTCTTAAACAGTGCCTCTATTCCTCTCTTTCAACCTTTTCATTTCTAGCTTTTCCATTTCTCCTCCTACTCCTCCTCCTGCTCCTTCCCCTCCTCATCCTCCTCATCCTCCTCCTCCTCACTCGCTCTCACTCGCTCAGAGCCTTAGTATGTTTTTGTGAAAGTGCTTATTAAGTCCATTTTGAAGGACAAACTTAATGGGACTGTTTCATGTGTGTGGGTGGTCAGCATATTGGACAGCTCTTTGTTGCTGTGCAGTAATGTACTCTGTGTATGTGTGTGCTGCAATGCAAATCACCAGGTTTATCTGGGAAGCTCAGAGGTTATTTTATTTGTGAGGGATGTGTTTATTGACTCTTTTACTCCACTTCCTGACATGAGTCATGCAGGACTTTCTGTATGGCTGAGGGACGTGGTGTATATCTGTGTGTGGAGGCAATCTTTATGAGTGAGTATTTCTCCAGTGATAGACTTTAGAAGTCCTACAGAGCTCCATCTGGACAAACTTCATTATGCACAGTGAAGACAGTGAAGATTCACTACTTCATGCAGAAGTCTGTGATATTAACTTCTTCAATCTAAAAGACTAATTTCGATATAAAAGCTATTTTGTTATAAGAGAGATATTTCAGATTAAACTCTAATGCTTGGCTTGAAAATATCAGAATTTCTTGATCATAAGTCATTTTGAAGTATTTGGTGTTGTCTAAACAGTCTGCTTTGATATAAAGATGCAAGCCATGTTAATTCTTTTAATAATAATTATATAAATTTATATTAAGTTGCATAAATGTATAACGGAATTGCCTCAACACCTGCTGCACAATTACCATGTTCACATTTCATAAAAAGCAACTGAACTACAGCTGAGTAACTTCTCTTTATTTCCAGAGTTTGCTTTTTAATGAGTGTTTACTTATTGCAGATAGTAATATTTAGTGTATAGGGGATGATTTGTTTTGTATTTCTGCAAATGTTTTTTTTTTTACTTCAGTTTAGCCATCGATTTACTAACGGTTTAATGAATAAGCAATTTGGAGCATTTCTACCTAAAGGTGCAAAATACAGAGTGCTGTTTATACCAGTAGATTAATTTTCTACCTGCAATGTGATTTAGTAAGCCTTTAGTAAGTAATTTTGAAACCAGCAATTCTGTGTGTAAATTGCTACAGCCAAAGGGCATGCATTAAATTTGCAAAGACCATTTCTATCAGTTGAAGAGCAAATTATACCATTTATTAGGTTTGAATATTGAATTCACCAAAATTATGCTTTAGTAAAATAATCAGAAACTTTTTCAGAATGATGATGACTTATTGCCATATTATTAAAACTGGTTTCATATTATTCAGCTCACATTTTTGCCTGTGTTGGTAGCATTTAGCAACAGAGCCTTTAACATGTATGTTTTCACTTGATTGCTATTAGTTCATATTCATATAAACAAACACAGATTGTGCAATAGACTATGTGCTATAGAGAATGTGTTATAGACTATATGTTATAGACTGTGTTATAAACTATGTGCTATAGACTGTGTTCTGTAAACTAAGTGCTATAAAGAATGTGTTATAGACTATGTGCTATAGACTAAGTGCTATAGAGAATGTATTATAGACTATGTGTTATAGACTGTGTTATAAACTATGTGCTATAGACTGTGTTCTATAGATTAAAAGCTATAGAGAATGTGTTATAGACTATGTGCTATAGACTCTTATAGACTATGTGCTATAGAGAATGTTATAGACTATGTGCTATAGACTAAGTGCTACAGAGAATGTGTTATAGACTATGTGTTATAGAGAATGTGTTATAGACGATGTGTTATAGACTCTGTGCTATAGACTAAGTGCTATAGAGAATGTTTTATAGACTATGTGCTATAGAGAATGTTTTATAGACTGTGTTATAGACTATGTGCTATTGACTAAATGCTATAGAGAATGTGTTATAGACCAAGTGCTATAGACAATGTGTTATAGACTATGTGCTATAGACTATGTTCTATAGGCTAAGTGCTATAGAGAATGTGTTATAGACTATGTGCTCTAGAGAATGTGTTATAGACCGTGCTATAGAGAATGTGTTATAGACTATGTGCTATAGATTATGTTCTATAGACTAAGTGCTACAGAGAATGTGTCATAGACTATATGTTATAGACTATGTTCTGTAGACTAAGTGCTATAGAGAATGTGTTATAGACCATGTGTTATAGACTAAGTGCTATAGAGAATGTGTTATAGACTATGTGCTATAGACTATGCTCTATAGACTAAGTGCTATAGAGAATGTGTTATAGACTATGTGTTATAGACTAAGTGCTATAGAGAATGTGTTATAGACTATGTGCTCTAGAGAATGTGTTATAGACTGTGCTATAGACTATGTTCTATAGGCTAAGTGCTATAGAGAATGTGTTATAGACCATGTGTATAGACTATGTGCTCTAGAGAATGTGTTATAGACTATGTGTTATAGACTATGTTCTATAGACTAAGTGCTATAGAGAATGTGTTATAGACCATGTGTTATAGACCATGTGTTATAGACCAAGTGCTATAGACAATGTGTTATAGACTATGTGCTATAGACTATGTTTTATAGACTAAGTGCTATAGAGAATATGTTATAGACTATGTGCTATAGACTTTGTTCTATAGACTAAGTGCTATAGAGAATGTGTTATAGACTATGTGTTATAGACTATGTTCTATAGACTGTTCTATAGACTAAGTGCTATTTTTTTTTTTTAAACTTTGCAACATAATACATAAACAGGGAAAAATAAGAGCTAGTTTAAGTACTTCAGGAAGAGGTAAGTCGTCAGTTGCCGTTTGAAGATGGTCAGAGATTCGGCCGTACGGATACCTAGGGGAAGTTTGTTCCACCACCTTGGTGCCAGAACAGAGAAGAGTCTAGATGTATACCTACCTCTTTCCCTGAGAGATGGTGGGACCAGTCGAGCAGTGCTAGTGGATCTGAGTGAGCAAGGTGTGCAAGGAGTGATGAGAGCTTTGGGGTAAGATGGCGCTGGTCCATTCTTGGCTTTGTAGGCAAGCATTAGTGTTTTGAATCTGATGCGTGCAGCTACCGGAAGCCAGTGGAGGGAACGCAGCAGTGGGGTGGTGTGGGAGAACTTAGGCAGGTTGAAAACAAGTTGTGCAGCTGCATTTTGGATCATTTGCAGTGGGCAAATTGCATTCAGAGGTATACCTGCCAGAAGAGAGTTGCAATAGTCCAATCTTGAAATGACCAGAGACTGAACAAGCACCTGAGTAGCCTGTGTGGAAAGAAATGGCCGAATCCTTCTATAGACTATGTTCTATAGACTAAGTGCTATAGAGAATGTGTTATAGACCATGTGTTATAGAGAATGTGTTATAGACTATGTGCTCTAGAGAATGTGTTATAGAGAATGTGTTATAGACCATGTGTTATAGACTAAGTGCTATAGAGAATGTGTTATAGACTAAGTGCTATAGAGAATGTGTTATAGACTATGTGCTCTAGCGAATGTGTTATAGACTGTGCTATAGACTATGTTCTATACACTAAATGCTATAGAGAATGTGTTATAGACTATGTGCTATAGACTATGTTCTATAGACTAAGTGCTACAGAGAATGTGTTATAGACTATATGTTATAGACTATGTTCTGTAGACTAAGTGCTATAGAGAATGTGTTATAGACTATGTGTTATAGACTATGTTCTATAGACTAAGTGCATAGAGAATGTGTTATAGACCATGTGTTATAGACCATGTGTTATAGACCAAGTGCTATAGAGAATGTGTTATAGACTATGTGTGATAGACTATGTTCTGTAGACTAAGTGCTATAGAGAATGTGTTATAGACTGTGTTATAGACCATGTGTTATAGAGAATGTGTTGTAGACTATGTGCTCTAGAGAATGTGTTATAGACTGTGCTATAGATTATGTTCTATACACTAAGTGCTATAGAGAATGTGTTATAGACTATGTACTATAGACTATGTTCTATAGACTAAGTGCTATAGAGAATGTGTTATAGACCATGTGTTATAGACTAAGTGCTATAGAGAATGTTATAGACTATGTGCTCTAGAGAATGTGTTATAGACTGGGCTTTAGACTATGTTTTATACACTAAATGCTATAGAAAATGTGTTATAGACTATGTGCTATAGACTATGTTCTATAGACTATGTTCTATAGACTAAATGCTATAGAAAATGTGTTATAGACTATGTGCTATAGACTATGTTCTACAGACTAAGTTCTATAGAGAATGTGTTATAGACTATGTGCTATCGACTATGTTCTATAGACTATATGCTATAGAGAATGTGTTATAGACTATGTGCTATAGACTATGTTCTATAGACTAAGTGCTATAGAGAATGTGTTATAGACTATGTGTTATAGACTATGTTCTGTAGACTAACTGCTATAGAGAATGTGTTATAGACCATGTGTTATATAGACTATGTGCTATAGACTATGTTCTATAGACTAAGTGCTATAGAGAATGTGTTATAGACTATGTGCTATATACTATGTTCTATAGACTAAGTGCTATAGAGAATGTGTTATAGACTATGTGCTATAGACTATGTTCTATAGACTAAGTGCTATAGAGAATGTGTTATAGACTGTGTTATAGACTAAGTGCTATAGAGAATATGTTATAGACTTTGTGCTATAGACTAAGTGCTATAGACTATGTGTTATAGACTATGTGTTATAGACTATGTTCTATAGACTAAGTGCTATAGAGAATTTGTTATAGACTATATGTTATAGACTATGTTCTATAGACTAAGTGTTATAGAGAATGTGTTATAGACCATGTGTTTTAGACCATGTGTTATAGACTATGTGTTATAGACTAAGTGCTATAGAGAATGTGCTATAGACTATGTGTTATAGACTAAGTGCTATAGAGAATGTGTTATAGACTATGTGCTATAGACTAAGTGGTATAGAGAATGTGTTATAGGCTATGTGCTATAGAGAATGTGCTATGGACTATGAGGCTATAACAAACTTTATGTTTATTTCAGTTTGCTTTATCAGTCACAGCATCTGCTAAAGCGGTGGTGGTGTCTAAAAGCCAGGGGGTCCCCAATTGTTTTTTGTAAACAGAGGTCACAATGAGCCATACTTTTTACTGTAGTTTGACTGTAGTTAGTGAAGTTGACTTGTGGGATTTTATTCAGAAGCTCAACAACATACATAAACATATATACTGTATATTTAATGGGGTCCATAGCTGTAAAAGCTTTGAGAACAGGACAAACAAAACAGGCTCTCCTTTGGAGGTCATGTTTAGTTGATATTCTGTGTGAAGCAGCTGATCAATAAAACACCATGTAACTGATTTCACACTGATGTGATCCAAATGGTAATTACATTGTGTGCTTGTACATGTGTGTGTAGCAACATCAATCTATAATATGCCAGTAAAGCTTCTTTACAAAAGCATTTCATGCGATACAAACAGTAAAGAAATAGTATAGTGTAGTATAATAGTGAATATTGAATGCCATCTTGAGAACATACTGTAGAGGCATTTGTATTAGTCAACTATGTAGTGTGATACATCGATTATGATAATTCAAATTATGCAAAGTAAACACTTGAGATGCAGGATTACTGCATAATGCTGGGGAGATAGAGAGAGAGAGAGAGAGAGAGAGAGAGAGAGAGAGAGCAGAGAGAGAGAGAGAGAGAGAGAGAGAGAGAGAGAGAGAGAGAGAGAGAGTGAAAGAGGAGGAAAGTGATTGACTGGGATAGAAGGTGTGCATAATAAACCCCTTATTGTATAAACTGCCTATGCGAAGGATTAATGTTAGCAGGGATATAATTTATAATAACACTAGTGCTCAGAAAATTCATTTAATAAAGAAAACTGTTTATGTTCTTTGGTTCTTTGAAGGCAATGTTATTTTCTCTCAGTTTGTTTTATACATTTATTTTATAAATGAATGTTCAGTTCATAAATACAAGTTCCTTAATTGTGAGGAAGCAAATCAGTGCTCACTTATTTGACATAAGCATGAAGGTCAAAGCACCAGGTTGAATCTTGGCTGGAGGAGAGTGCTGCTGGGATTTTCAAGGCCACGTGAGCTTAGCATAGTGCATTAGAACAGCTGTTCCCCCTAATAGTTTTTTTTTCTGAAGCAAAGCTTATGTCTATAGGGCATGTGATTTAACAAGTGATTGTCAGAGGAGCTTACAGCTTATATACCTTTTCCTGGTTGGTACTGAATTTGGGTGGCAACAGATCTATTTCTGCTTTGACATGTATTTCTGATTGGGCTTTCAAAAATAAGAAAAATGTGAGGATCTTATGAGAATCAAGCGTTCCTATGGCTGGCCTAAACCATTGTAATTCTCTGTAATTTACATCAGTTGACTAACACAATGTTGTGCCTGGTTTCTGCCCAGGTTTGATTTATTTCTACAGGGGAGCATCATCAGAAGTGTGTGACTGGTCATCTTATGTGCAGCTTAGATAGAACAATGGACTGTTGTAGCGAGGGCATGGTCAAGCATCAGAAGGCAGATTGCAGCTAACGCATGATGATTCTCACTTGTGTTTGACCACGGCCAGTTGGATTCTGGCAAGTTTTGTTTGTCTTTGCGGGTGCCATGAACAAGGGAGAGAGCGAGATAGAGAGCTGAGAGGAATGCTGAAAAGCGCTTACAGAATAAATAAAAATAAAAATAGCATGAAGCTTTGTTAAGAGCTGCCTGTCTCCTGAGTTCTTCTTCCCACCCATACACAACAGGGTTTTACAGTAGTGCCGAAAACTCGGGAGGAGGTACCAGATGCTGCCATGGAACTTTTTCCAGTTAGCAATAACTTTCTCACCAGCTTCCACCAGCTATATATTTCTCTGGTTTGCATCCCCTGAAAAACAAACAAAACTCACATGAATCAACGTGCCATGATTACACACATAAGAATCATCACATGTTACCTGACAGTTTAACCCATCTCCTCTACATTGGCTACACCCCTTCTGTCACATGAACAATTTGCTTTTAGATTTTCATCCAAATGAAAGTCTATTAAGCACTGTTAAACAATGTATTATGTGTGTGTGTGTGTGTGTGTGTGTGTGTGTGTGTGGGAGAGAGAGTGTGTGTTTTGTATTGATCAGAATGACACTATTAGCTGGAATACAGAGTCAGCAGTGATTATTCCTTCAGGCACTGTGACATTACATGCACAACAGTTTATTAAAAACTCATAGGAAGTGCAGATTATCCTTCACCCTTCAAGCTGGTCAGTTGCTGTGTGATTTGGCAAGCTGATACACACTCTCAGACACATCAGGAGATTTACTTCTCTCAGTCCAGCATGGGAAAAGGGGCACAAATTGCTATTAAACGCAAAATGTGAGCACAGATAAGTTTCAGTTCTCTCATCTCATCCAGTACTCAGTCCAGACTACCGTACTCCAGAATTGCTGTATATATGAGCACAGGCATAAAAAAGCAACAGGGAAGCTCTTGCAAGAGTTCACTATACATAATTGGCAAAGAACTCACATACTTCTTCTTTATGTTCTTTTTGCTATCTTATTTTGTTTATTAGATAGGGTGGATGATGATTTGGAGATGACAATGGTGTGCCATCGTCCAGAGGGTTTGGATCAGCTGGAATCTCAGACCAACTTCAGCAAAAGAGAACTGCAAGAACTCTACAGGGGGTTTAAAAATGTACATGTTGCACACAGTATTGCAAAATTAGTTACATTTTATGTGTCATTATTCATTTAATGAATATGCAATTTAGAAAAATAATGGTCTTTTTCTGTTTACAGAAATGAATTAGATTTAATTCTTCGAAACACACTTTTAGTGACTGTGGAATATATTTATAGTAGCTTAATTAATACCCCCACAGTCCCTCTTTTCCACCCAACTCTGGCAACTCTGACAGGAACACAGTTCAGTCACTACAGCACTAAACACAGACTTAACCTCTGCCTTGTCTTATGCAGCATCAAATCCTTTGCCATTATGGAATGACTACTCATGGGGCACGGTGGCACGGTGGCTTGGTGGTTAGCACATTTGCCTCACACCTCCGGGGTTGGGGATTTGATTCCCACCTCCACTATGTGTATGTGTGTGTGGAGTTTGCATGTTCTCCCCGTGCCTCTGGGGTTTCCTCTGGGTACTCTGGTTTCCTCCCCCAGTCCAAAGACATGCATTGTAAGTTGATTGGCATCTCTAAATTGTCCATAGCGTGCGTGTGTGTGTGTGATTGGGCCCTGCGATAGACTGGCATCCTGTCCAGGGTGTACCCTGCCTTATGCCCGTAGTCTCCTGGGATTGGCTCCAGGTTCCCTGTGACCCAGTAGTAGGATAAGCAGGTATAGAAAATGGATGGATGAATGACTACTCTTATTTGTCTTCATTCATGGATTAATTTCAGATTGCATTCTTATAACTCATTAAGAGGCATTGGTGGCTCAGTGGTAGGTTGCTCGCCTATCATGCGGAAGGCCCGGGTTCGATTCCCAGCCAATGCCTCAACTCCAGCCACTGGATGCAATGCCGGTCCCAAGCCCGGAAAAATGGGAGGGTTGCAGCAGGAAGGGCATCCGGCGTAAAACCTGTGCCAAGTTGTTGTGCGGACCAGTTGGTACGCTGTGGCGACCCCGAACAGGGAGCAGCCGAAAGCAACTTCTTCTTCATTCTTATAACTCATTAATACCAATAACATTAATCAGAAACGACTCATTAAATTCAACTACGTAATTGTAATAAATAACTGGTTTAAACTGGACAGTGTAAAATCTATCTTTTGAGCTTCACATTAATGAGTCTCCTTATGCATGGTAAATTTACACAAACATAGGAGTTCTTGTAGTATAGTTTTTTTTTATTTTAAATGAACTGGATTTTCATGAATCCCACGTTTCTTGTGTAAATGTTGTTGCGAATGATTTATGAATAAATTTGTTTTTCTCATTTGATAAATGAGGCCCATTATTACTATATAATACATTTGGCTAATTTCTTCACTTCTGGCTACTGTTCACATTTTCCTGGCCAAGAAATAAGCTCTCCACTCAACCATAAGACAGCTGCAGGTGTTAAAGCATACAAAATATTTCAAACCATAATTTCTTGTAAATTTATAACTGCTAAGTTTACCAACCTCATTTAGGCTGTCCTTATTTCCTTTCTGTCTAGTGCATGAGCTTTGTTTTCTTCTTTCTTAGGAATGTCCTAGTGGAATTGTCAATGAAGACACATTTAAACAGATTTACTCACAGTTCTTTCCTCAGGGGGGTAAGTCCATACGCACGTGCTAGAAAGTGTGATTTTTTGTGCATGCTCATTTGTGTGTATGATTGCTCTCCTAACAGAGTCTCTGGTCTCTGTTGTTTTCCATAGATGCAAGCACATATGCTCACTACTTGTTTAATGCCTTTGACTCGGGTCACAACGGCTCCATCAAGTTCGAGGTGATCCTCTCTGTCTCTCTGTATGCATCTCTCTCTCTCTCTCTCTCTCTCTCTCTCTCTCTCTCTCTCTCTCTCTCTCTCTCTCTCTCTCTCTCTCTCTTTCTCTCTCTTTCTCATCACTCTCATTCAGTCTGTTGCCTCCTTTGAGTTATTTCATTTCTCAGTGTGACTCACATCTATTTTCTCCTAACATCGTTTAATCTATCTTCATGCCAGGTTGGGCATATGGCAGGTTTTTTTTCCACATTATCCTTCATTTGCTATTTTCATGGTCAGTAAAGAAAGAGCTTCTGCTAATGAGATGACCCTCTGTTTCTCAAATTTGAAGCTAAAACATAAAGACCTGAGAACTGATTAGAAGTTTCTAAGCCATAAATAATCCTAGGAAAAATCCTCAGTAAGGTCAACGTAGATACAACTATGAAAAAATATTTTGGTGTAAACATCTGACATTTAGTGACATATTAGAAAGACAGGAAAAACATCTGATATTTTCTTTTTAAAAAGGTTTGATTTTGAAAAAAAAAAGAAAGACATTAATCAAAACATTAATTGGTCTAAGATGTCCTATCCTAAGATGTCCTATCTTTTGTGGATTTGCACTATTAATTTCACCCTACAATATAAATAGACTAATCACAATCACTAATGAAAACACTGACTTAAAACTCACTATGGCTACTAAATGTAAAATGGACAGTTACAGATGGGATATCAGGAAGTAGTCAATTTACACTATATGGTCAAAAGTATGTGGACCATCACACCCAAATGAGTTTCTTCTTTTAAATGTACCAATGACATGGCCTTAGGCTTTATTTTTGCACTTGAATCATCATCATTGTATGCTTTTATGCAGGACTTTGTTACAGCTCTGTCCATCTTGTTAAGAGGTTCTACACAGGAGAAGTTGCAGTGGACTTTCAACCTGTATGACATCAACAGAGATGGCTACATTAACAAGGAGGTGTGTGTGTGTGTGTGTGTGTGTGTGTTTGTTGTGTGTGTGTGTGTGTGTGTGTGTGTGTGTGTGTGTGTGTGTGTGTGTGTGTGTGTTCATTTATCAATTCATCTACATCTGACCTGTAACCTTGTCTTCTGCTAAACAGGAGATGATGGACATTGTGAGTGCTATCTATGACATGATGGGAAAATATACATACCCTGCTCTAAAGATAGACACGCCCAAGCAGCATGTGGACGCTTTCTTTCAAGTAAGAAATGGTTTTATAATTATTTGATCAATTATGTAGAAAGTCTTCTTGTTTTTACATATGTGTATACAGAAAGATAAAGATGCCAACCTTGAGCAAGACCCTCAAGTGTTTATTTGTTTAAATGAGACAAATGTATGTAAATGGATAAGGGCGTCTGCCAAATATCGTAAATATATACAGTAGATTTGATTTACATCATTTTTGTTCAGCTGTATTCATTCTCAGTTGCTGAATGATCATTTTAATTCTCCTCTGCAGAAAATGGACAAAAACAGAGATGGAGTCGTCACTCTTGATGAATTCATTCTATCCTGTCAAGAGGTATATACATGATCCCTCCACCTGTGACACTTTATTCTTCCTTGTATGCACTGCCCTCTAGTGGCAAAACATCTCAGTGTAACGCAACAAACATCCAGCATGCTAACACACAAACATACCCATGTGCTTCTGATACTATTTTACCTTAAAAATGTATTTATTAATTTCATTTAATTTTTAAAAATTTCATTTAATTTAATTTATTTTTTTACGTTAATTTTATTTTTTCTTGAACCAACAAAATTCTGGAAAAATCAAATGAGGTTGTAGGTTTAACTTTTTTAAATGCTTATTATTTTATTATTTTTCATTTAAATTATACATTTGTCTGATATAATTAACCTTAATTTTTGGCTTTACATTGAGAAAAAAACAGCAAGTGCATTAAGGGTATAGACAGGAGCACAACTAAACTAAACTGCATTTATATCTAATTCAATTTCCCTTTTTTTAGACCAGCAAACTGTGCTGTAAATGTGAATTAGCTGTTATTACCAACTTACTGATGCTTATAATAAATTTATCTTAAAGTATGCATTTAGTCACAGTTAGCATTAGCTATGTTTGAAAGACGTGACAAACATGATTCCTTTATTCAGCCAGTTCAAGTGCATTCAAGTAATTTCAAAGTAAAGTGCACTCATACTGAAAAATTATAAATAAGAATCAGATCCATGCTACAAGTGGCGACACAACAAAACACTGGTGAGACCTTTTCTGAGTTGTATGTGGAAATGCTAAGCTTGCTTGGTAGCTGGATGTTTTTTAAGTAGGCAACATAGCTAACATAGTTAGAGTCAGTCCACACTGTTTGTAACACTTACTTTAAAAATATTCCTTCATTTAACATTCTTTCATGTGGAAAATCAGCTCTTTCATAGCTTAGCTATTGTCCAAAAACAGCATGATTACTTTTGACCTCACAACCTCATACATATGTGAGTCCTGTGTGCAGAGGATTTCTTGATTAAATGTAACTTCCTTGTTAGCGCAGAGATTCTGTTTCTGTCTAAATAATTGACAGATGTATGTATCCCTGGGGGCACAGTGGCTTGGTGGTTAGCCTGTTTGCCTCACACCTCCCGGGTTGGGGGTTCGATTCCTGCCGTGTGTGTGGAGTTTGCATGTTCTTCCTGTGCCTTGGGGTTTCCTCCGTATTCTCCGGTTTCCTCACCCGGTCCAAAGACATGCATTGTAGGTTGATTGGCATCTCTAAATTGTCCATAGTGTGTTATTGAATGAGAGTGTGTGTGTGCCCTGCGATGGATTGGCACTCTGTCCAGGGTGTATCCTGCCTTGATGCCCAATGACGCCTGAGACGCCAGGCTCCCCGTGACCCGAGAAAAGATCGGATAAGTGGTAGACAATGAATGAATGTATCCCTCTCTGTTCTTTTTTTTGCAGGATGATAACATTATGAGATCTTTGCAGCTCTTTGAGAATGTGATATAAAACAAGATAAAACAAGCACAGGATTGAAGAAGTTGACACAGACAGAAAGAAAAGCAAAGAAGACTGATTTTTTCAGTAAAGTTTACAGCTGTTGTGTTCAAGAAGGAGAGTGAGAAAAAGCTACACCATCTTGTGCCCTTCATATAACCATGAAAATCTGTAGCTTCCTGTAGCTGGACATCACTGCTACACCACTATGTGCATACCAACACTATGTGCTTAGCATGGTAATATTTATTTTATATGTTTTTGGATTGATATACCGCAAAACTGATCCATGACCTTTTGAAACCAACCTTGTTCTTGTTCCTCTTTACAGCCACATGCAATCAACATGTTTCCTGCTTGCAAATTTGTAACATTTACCAATGTGTATAGATTTAGGTTAAAGTTATAGCTTTTCATAAGACTGGTTTTTCCTTCTAAACGGAACAAAATCTTACCCGACTGTCCTTCAGGCTCATGCACTTTATGTTACAGCTGATCAGTTAACACTTAAATTTATTTATATACAGGACATTTAATGTTCTATGATATTTGTGAATATTACTCTATTGGAAAGCACAGTGTAATGACCTATTTATTAACATTTACACTTACATTTACATTTCTGGCATTTGGCAGACGCTCTTATCCAGAGCGACGTACAAAAGTGCTTTAGTTCTCAGTCAATGAATACATTAACACTGGTTCAATAGGACACAAACTTGGGATACCATTAGCTTAAACTGAGTTGTTTTTTTTTTAATTTTTTTTTTTATTTCATTTTTTAACTTTGCAACATAATACATAAACAGGGAAAAATATGAGCTAATAAGAGCTAAGAGCTAATTAACGTTTCTAAGATGGATAAATAAGTGAAACTCAACCAAAGGATGACTAAAGGATCATTACTTGTAAATGTTTAGGAAGGAAAGTGAAGGAAAGTGTTAAAATATTATTATAATTGTTACTCAATGCTCTTCCACATAGAACCAGCATACAAAAACAAATGGACAGGCTCGACTCTACAACAATAGGAAAACAGAGTTTCTATATCAGAAAGAAAATAATCAGTTAATTATTCAAAACCCTTAAGGAGAGCAAAGAGACAAATATAATTATTATAGCCTTAAAGCTTAATACCAAGTAAGATGGGTTTACCATCAGAATTTTTTTAATCAGCTATTAAAAAGAGGGAAATTATAGGCCTGGTGAAACTGCTTATAACCTATATTCTGTCTTTATTGTAAGTGACTGCTACTCAGCTTTTTCCTCTGCTCCAAGCAGGTGTTATTAGCGTGGCACATGTTTTGTCAGCAGTCAGCGTGCCCTTGGATGTTTCTCCCTATTCTATACCGTCTCGAAATAACTTGTCTTGTGAAAAAGCAGATTGCTGCGATGTTCCTGTGCTGCTCCTTGCTTGATAATACTGAACCTGGTCTATCTGTGTTTATCTGTGTGTATTTGTGCTGCAGTGTGGCTGTGTTATTTATGCGTTGGTGCTTGTTTATATGTCCAGACACACATTTGTCTCCAGATTGGTCTGTCTTTCTGTCTATCTATCTAACTGTCTCTCTGTCATTGTGTTTGATGTTCTCAGCATGAGGGGAGGACATTTAATAAGGTGATGTGTGTGTTGTTTTTCTTTGCAGACGGGTTTTGCATCACTGTGTGCTTTTTATACTGTATGCCATCACTGCATTATGTTGGTTGTGTTCATTGTATATATTGTTTTATTGTTAGAAAGCTGTGAATTACCAAATGTTGGTACTGTTCAATAAGCATATAATAAGCATATAGCCATATAACCATTTATCCACACACTGTGATATGGAAGAGCAGAGACAGCGAGAGAGCGATAGAGAGAGAGAGAAAGCTTCAAAAGCTAAAGGTTACTTGTTAGGATAAGTAAGCCATTATTTTTGTTTAAGGCTGCTGAATTTCATAAACATGGCAATCATTTAATAGGTACTGCAAATGCAGCTAGTTCTTATATTGCTGAAGTATATATGATTTAGTAAAATATAAACAATAATATTAATAATGTACCTATAATTCATTAAAAAGTATATCCAAATTATATGGTTGGAGTTTTTCAGTATGATGGAATTAATAGGAACAATCACTCACCAGCCACTTTAATAAGAACACTTGCTAATTTATGCAATTATCCACTCAGCCAATCATGTGGCAGGACAGACATTATCTGTTTTTTGTCCAGATTCAGTGAGCATGTGCCCACAGTATCTTTAGATTGCTGTTCTTGAGTGACAGAAGGGAAACCTGATGTAGTCCTCTGTTGTCGTAGTTCATCTGCCTCAAAATTTGACATGTTGTGTGTTATGAAATGCTTTTCTGCTCACCACAGTTGTAAAGATGGTTATTTGAGTTAATGTAGCCATCCTGTCAGCTTGAACCAATCTGGTCATATTCCTCTCATTGACAAGGCATTTCCGCCTGCAGAACTGCTGCTTATTTTCTAAAAGTCCATTCTTTGAAACTCTAGAGACTGTTGTGCATGAAAATCGCATGAGATCAGCTATTACATCACATCTGGCACCAACTATTTCATGGTTAGTCACAGAGATCACATTTTTCCCTTTCTGATGTTTGATGTGAATATTAACTGAACCTTGTGAATTGTAATGGCATGAATTTATGTATCATGATGATTAGCTGATCGGATAACTGCATACAAGAGCAGGTTCCTAATAAAGTGGTGAGTGTATATTCCACATCAGTTCTCAACAAACGGTTAACTTATGGTTAGGTAACTATTACTGCTATTTAATACAGTATTATTATAAATAATAGATTATATATAAAGTAATTTACTTTGGCAAAAACTGAAAGACTAGATTATTAGCAAAAAGCGAAAGTATGAGAAGTTAGTAGATTAAGGGAAGCATGTTTCATACACAATCTATTCATTTTTAAATCACTTGTAGCAAGCCATGATTTTGTATGGAACTAAAAGTATGACAAATCTCCACAAGTGTAATGCAAATTTTGTAACTTTAGTTTTTGATTTGTGATGTCTGATTTTTTTTTGTTTTTTTTTTGACAGTGGATTTCAACATTCTCACCCGACTGTCATTAAAAGTAGTCTTGCTTTAATTTGTTAGGAACAACAACCTCATGGTTGCACTTAAAAACAGTGGTTTATGTTATTCCTTGCTAACCTGCATTTGTGGATTTTATCTGCTGAGCTCACATGACTAGATGCCTGTTGCTGGTCAATTTTATTTTAAAATTTTTGTTTAATTTGCAAAATACTCTGATATGCACTTAGTGACGAACTACTCCAATAATGACTTACAGAATGAAATCTAAGTACAAAACCTGCTCTTCACAATTGTGGAGTTTTGTCAGAATTTAATATCAGTTTTATTTTTCATAATCTCAATTCTGCAGCAAAATTGTACCCAGTCCAGACGTTGTGTCTGAGCTGCGTTGTGAAATCCAAACCGGGAACTACTGAAATGTGTTGTATCTTGATGTGATTGTAAAAATGTTTCCTTTGAGGAAAAACTGCACAGTACTCATGCAGCCATATGTATCACTATTCACTGTGATGAGAATCAGCAGCGAGAGGAAGAGGAAGCACCTCTTACACCATGCACCACCTCTCCAGGCATTCTTTTCATATTCAGTATTGTGGATTTTAATTTATGCATAACTGATGCAACAAAGAGTTGCTGGGTTTAGCTGTTTCTTCTGAAACCATATTTTTCATTGTACAGCAAGTTGAACAGACAGATGAACAGATAGACAGACGGACAGACAGACAGAGAAGCAGGCAGACAGAGACAGGAAACAATTTCTTGTTGCTGTATAAAATGATATTTAACAATAAAAAATTTTCAAACAATAATATTGATTGTTTTATATATATTTATACAGCCATTTACCTTAAATTATAAACATATTAAGAAGGACAACCATGTCAAAACATCTTCATAGTATATAATGATCAATATTATTTACATAACAATGTTTTGTATATTTTATTATAGACGTTTTCCACTCATGTTTAGAAAGAAGTCGAATATATAGCCCTAGTGTTTCAGACATAGAGAATAAAGTGTTTAAATAACACTGAAATTTAGTCTAAGACCAGGCTTAGTCTGTGAGTGGAAACTTACCAACATAAAGGATTTTGCCCTTCATTAAGAAAACAAAGTGTTTGTATACAAAGGAATATTCCAGCTTATGTGCTCCCACTTTATAGTACGTGCCTATAATAATGTGTCTAATAATCAAGCAGGCAACTGTAATGTAACTGCAGTTAATTTATGCACTATTACTAATAGATTACAGAAGTAAATCTTATGTAAAAATGCATCTTGAAAAAAGTTAAAGCCTAACTTTATTTATTTTTTAAATTTTTTTTTTAAATAATTTTTGTGGTATGTTTGCCTTGTCACAGGTCAGCAAATCAGACCTGTAATTTACAGCAATTGCATATCTTTATGGTTTTATATTGTTACACTTTCAAAATAGGTAGACAGTTCCTGTTTTCTTATTGTGAATGTATAGACAAAACTAGAAGTTCATACAAAAGTTATTACCACCGTTATTCTTTCAGTGACAGAAATAGACAAGGTGTGTGCATTTATGTATTTATATCTGTAATCTTCTTGTTACAGTGCAGAGACTCTTACTAGATATATAGTTGCCTGTGTAGTTTATGTCCATCTCACACATAATAAAGACACTTATAAAGTAAGAACACACTTAAAAACCTAATCTCTGTCCACAGGATTTGTAGTTTATGTGTCATCACAACAGATAATGATTTAATGTGTTACTCTAAACTCAATAAAGAACAGAAAAACAATGTGACCTAAATCTAAACCTCACTTATAATGGAAGTCGGTAAATTTGTAAAGTAATGGCAATTTAAAACTACGCGTATAGACAAATAATTTTGAGTAAATACTTTTTTAAAAATGGTCTGTAATCATTTGTAAATATAAAAACCATTAAACTTATAATTAACATTTTTTGGGGTTATTTTCACAGTACGGGGAAAGGTGTCCAAATACTTGTGAGCAGCAATCACACATAAGCTACAAATGCACTACACAGAGAGTGAAAACACTGGAGTATTCTCTTTAAAGGCGGAACATCAGTTTGTCTCAAGCATGTTCATATGCAAAGTGTTTGTGATTTACAAGGCTTGTATTAATTACTGGGCTTTAAATCCAGGATTACAACATGGTACCTTTCTTTACTGTAGTGGTAATGAAACTGGGCCAAGATATTAGGCTGTGGTTTGTCCCAAAACACTTTATAGAAGCCCAAGACACATTTCATTTCAGTACTATTAGTCGCAATGCAAGTAATCATAAGAAATTCAGAAGAAAAGTAAACTTCATTTTCAACAACACAGTCACTGGCAATGAGTAGAAATGTACACTATACTCAATTATATAAAAAGTCAAACATATAATCAGATATTCCACAGTCTATATTTGTGCCAACAACACTGGAACATCAGCTGGGACAGGACTTAAAAATGGAGGAAAAAATTATGATGGACGACAATAATGTATTTTTGCCTTGGTGTTTAGATAATATGGGTTGCTTGTTTTGAATAAGGTATGGATTTTCAGACATGGATTGTCCTTTCTGTCCACCATGAAAAGAATACATGTTGTAAAGGAAGTATAAACGTCTTATAATCATAAACCTTGCTTGTATTATTTTACATTCACAATTTCCACTGCAGTGTTATTTCTTGCTTAACTCCTGGACGGTTATACAATAGTAAACATTTCAGTATACACTTCAGTATACATGAGTATACATTTTGTTCACAGAAATAAGCCACCTTTCAGATACCTTTCAGAGTACTGAGTTCTGAAGATTGTTGTGCAACAACATCAACTCAAAGACCGTAGATGAACCATTATATTTAATATAAAGCATAGGGAGTACAGGAAATTATCCTGATGCATATTTGCTATGATATTGATCAATAGTGCTCTGCTCCCAAAATGCAGGTGTATATGTATCTGAATATGTCCTCAGAAAAGTCTACAGCTTTGCTCATATTGGTGGTTCATCAGATTATTTCTTCCCACTGTCTAACCTATCTACCCAATATGATACAAAGATCATAAAGCTTATCTTACTTGGCTTGTAACACATTCCAAGATGATTAGTTGTTGCACTATCACAGTAACTCCTCATTGGTTTCGCATTCATTTAGGCCAGTGAAGTAGTGGTGGCCATTTTGCCTGTTTTGTCTTGAGCCCATGGCTGCAGGTTCTGCAGGGCATACAGTGAAGAGTTGTGCACACAGAGAGGATCTACAGGCACTGACTCACTGATGGACTTCTGGAGGGCATCAGCCTGCAGCTGCAGTAGCATCCGGTTAGCCTGCTGGCGCTCGGCCTCCCTCTCCTCAGCTGTCTGTCTCCTAGAGACATATTAAAGGTGGTACAATGTAAACATCACCTTATACATAAGTATCTTACTGGCAGAAAGATTTGCCAGGCAGTTACGGTAATCAGTATTGACTGTAATTCCTACTGTAATGTTTGTTTGCATGAAAGCATGATTTGCATATTTTGAAGTATTCCATTGTCCATAGTCAATTATATATATATATATATATATATATATATATATATATATATATATATATATATATATATATATATATATATATATATATATATATTATGCAACCCATGCTTGCAAATATACATATGATTTTATCACATCAGAATATAATCACATAATTGTACTATAAAGTACTGAAGTGCAGTGATTTAAACTATGATTTAAACTATCATACTGGTATGAACATTATTTTATTTTAGAAATTAGATAACTTTTGTAAATATTATTCTTTAGAGAGAAATCGAGACAGACGTTCAGATTTACTGGCTGTATTTTACTGGGGAAGGTTTACACCATGTCAAACACCTTGTCCAGTGAATTGACTCTTTCCTGAATTTATAATAGAGGTGGTAGAAGAGGGCTAGTGGTATAAAAATTAAAGTTTAGAGGATTTTAAGTTTATTAAGGTAACACTTTACTAAAAAGTCTATAAATATAGACATAATACATAATACCGTATCAGTGGTTTCATAATGGTGTATTATACATTCTCTAATCCTTAGCGCGCGCGCACACACACACACACACACACACACACACACACACACACACACACACACACTGTTTTTTAAAGAAATATCCACACTCATAAAGTGGGTTATTTGTATCATGGTATAGAACTTAAAATAAATAGTGTCTTCACAGTGCGAATTAAAAAGTTACATAAGTAGTCTATATTTTTTTTCTTAACTTACATTGTGCGCAAAAAGACTGCTAATATTGTAAATTATGTGTTAATTCAAAGAATGGGTTAACAATGCTAATATTTAATTATTACCATTGTTAATGGCTAATAATAAGCTCTTAATGTATACACATCGGTATTTTCTGATGTAGACATGTACGCCTATTAACTCACCGTTATAAAAGTATTAAGCGTCAATATATAAGTATTTATGAATCTTATAATAAAGTGCACCATTAGAGATTCAGTGCTTCAGAAAGCTATATGAAATATGTTAAAGGACATCGGTTTGTAAAATCGGACTTACCTCCATTTGGTTCTTCGGTTCTGGAACCAGGTTTTGACCTGAGCGTCGGTCATTTTAAGCGTCTTGGCGAGAGCTGCGCGCTCAGCACTGGCCAAATACTTCTGCCGGTGGAAGCGCTTCTCCAGCTCGCAGATCTGCACACGGGAAAATGACGTGCGAGGTTTCTTCCGCTTGGGAGGTGTGCGGTTCTGGTATGGGTGACCAATGCGCCGAGTTATGGGCAACGCTAGTAGAGCTGAAAAAAAAAAAAAGGACTGAAAGTCAAGGGAAAGTGGACACGCCAGGCAATGGGTTATAATAAAAAATGTGTGCTGGAATATAAATAAATTCTAAATAGAATATATAAATAAATTGTGAAATAAAATGCAAGAGTAGGAAATTGAAAACGACACACTATCTATAGGACAACGGGAACATAATGAGGATGCACTGAGTAGCATTCCTGTACAAAAGCTGGATATAGGCTTAGTACTAGGAACTAATAAACGTGCAAAATAAACGCGTGGAAATGGTCAAAGTAGCAGCATAATGTTGAAAATGGTATTGTCTACAAGATGGTGTGGAGGCCTATGATTGCTAAATAGTACAAATTGACAATAAGCCTAATTGTACGTGAAGTTCAGCAACTTAAAGTAAACCTGGTCATATAAAACCCACAAAGCAAATTTTATTAGCAGTGATTTCCATCCACATGAAACAGGAAAATCGGACATGTCAGTCTTCGTTAGGTTTAGGATTATTTCGATGCTCATCTTTACATAATAAACCTATTCACACCTATTCACAAAACTGTATAGTCTATTGTGAAGTGGATTTCAGTGGCATTTAAGATGCTCTCAGTGGCCTCGCGTAAGCCTTGCAGGACGAGAATAATCTGTCCTCAAGGAAGTGAATAAGGTGTAGCTCATTTCCCACAATACAATAACAAAACCACGCAGCGACGTTCATGAGAAGGTGCCAAGAATTTAAATAACTTGAGGTACAATAAAAATGTACAGGATTATCGGTAGCGTTGACGCTTATGAAAAATCTTCAGCCAGTTCAGTTCAGTTCAGTTCAGTTCAGTTCAGTTCAGTTCAGTTGCCCTGACATTTAGGCGTTGTAAGACATCTAACACCCCGTTTTTGTAGCCACCATCCATTTATCTTACAATGTAATACAATGCTATAGAAACCTGAGGGCTTTTGATTCCCACTGAATGGCTGACCACGTGATACATTCAGAAGTGAGTTTTCTGGGTACACCCCTGTCCAGGATTAGATGATAAGTGCATAAAACGCAATCTTCGGTTTTTACGAATTAGTGGTTAGGCTTACATATTACTCGAAGCATACATAGTGTGTATGTTTAGACCATGCGAATTATAATGTTCGGCTTAGTTTCCTCATCTTGCGGCTGGATCTTGACCCTGACGAGTACAGTGGCACCAAACTGGCGCACCATCCACAACCTCACTGGACAGCCCTCAGAATTAATTTTACACCAGGGCATCTGGGATATCTGTAGGTCCTTTACAGAATCCAGGGACGTCCTGTGCAACCACGAGGACACTGAATACTTTAATAATCAGATCATCGAGGTCGGGCGCAGGATGATGGTGGCGTCTCTGATCGTGACTTTAATCGGTCTTGCTATGACAGTCGGAACCACCTGCTGCACCGACATACCGAATATAAAGCTGGCGGGTTTCGGTGGATTCCTTATCTCGTCTTCCGGGATTCTGGCAATCATCCCTGTCGCTTGGTACAACCACATCCTGATGGACATCAACTCTCCGTCTACCGACATCCGTACCGGATACTGCATCATACTGGGCTACACAGGAGGACTCGCAGAGTTTCTCAATGGATTTGTCATAATCATTTGGATATACCGATGTTTTGGAGGAAGAAATCGGGAACAGAGTCCCGAGATAAGTTTGGAACCGAGGCATAAGACCACCGAACTAAGAATCAGTGTGACCCGGAGCCGCGCGAACAGCCTCCCGTCCCACACTGAGAAACAAGACATCAACTTGTGGCGAGCAAACAAAATATCACTGACCATGTAGTCTTCAAGGCCTATTTACAGTTATCAGGCTAATATACACATGTACGACGTATAGCCATAATTCTCTATGGAACAAGATAATAGAATTGAAAATACTGTAGCCCCTTAACAAGGTGTAAATGTATTGTATATTGTGCTTAATTTTTCCTAAATATATACTCAAATAAATTTTCTCTTTAAATAGCACACAGTAAAAACACACCTGAAAGCACATCTGAAAAAAAAGTTTTTTGCGTGTAATTTTGAAGACATTCTTAGATAAGTGTCTACATTTAAGGCAGAGAAGGCGCAAAGAAGGAAAATAAGAAGGGCACATGGGCCATTCAAGACAGTAAGACCACGTGATCCTCTGCAGCTTTGTAACACACTGTATTTTAAAGAATGACCTTTTCTTTCTTTCTTTCTTTCTTTCTTTCTTTCTTTCTTTCTTTCTTTCTTTCTTTCTTTCTTTCTTTCTTTCTTTCTTTCTTTCTTTCTTTCTTTCTTTCCTTCTGTCTTTCTTTCTTTGACTGGTAGAGTACAATTTCTGTGATCAGGTTTCACAGTCTTTAATTCACATTTTGTTATCCTTTGTAATTATTTTGGACAATTTGGGGAAAATCTGATGTTATCTTTTTCTTTCAGATTTGAATTCCCAAGTATCACACACTTTAGGAAATAAAGGCACCATTCCAATATTTTGCTGTACCATTTCTAGGCTATGTAACTGTCACGTTATGCGAATCTAATTTCTAATAATAAAAAACAATAATTAAAGGTACATAATTTTGACCCTAAGTTCTAGTCTGAAACTATTTGCAGGTACACCACATGCTTCTCAGGTAAAAGATACATACTGTGCAGACGGACAACACCTTTCCTCACCATTCACATAAAGATATATTGTGTACACAAAGAGCTACAGAGTAGGGTTCATGTGAGTTTTTTTTAACAATGACAATAAAGATCTATTTTATATGAGATTAGATTACTTTATTTCAAACGTCCATACTGCAATTTTGAGATTTTTTAAACACTGCTGTCTCAGAAGCTTAAATAATGCTCTTTAACCTTACATCAGTCTAATCTATGTTATGATCATTTTATTTCTGTAATTCATAAATAATGAATGGTACACAGTTAATACAATTGCAAAAAAAAAATATAAATGATAATAATAAATAAATAAATAAATAAATAAATAAATAAATAAATAAATAAAATTAATACTCTTCCTCTTTTCTGGGCCACAAGCCAGCTTGGACTTGTTTATACACTGGATATAATATACAGTTACATGTGAGATATCAGAATGTACAGGACGCCATGTTCATAACTCCAAAGTTGTTTAACTGGACCTATTCAAAAGGCTAGTTGCCCTTTGTACTCTTGAAAGATGATTCTTGAACGAATTACTCTTAAAAGATTCACTATCACCGTTTGTGGTAAATCACAAGAATCAAATCCCCATAGTTCGACTCATTTAAACGGGTTGTTCAAAGGAATCGAATCAATTTGATTCTTATACGCATTATCATGTTCCTCATGCACACATTTCTGAAAGAATGCTTAGGCCAAAGGTTCTATGTAGATCCCTACAACAAAATGTTTGTCTTAATACCTAGACCCTGTCAGGCATTTATAATTTAACTTAAACTGACTAGGAACTTTAGTTATGTTAGAAAAACTTTAAATTTATTGAATAATTAAGGGTCCTTAGCTTCCAAAATTCTAATTCTGAAAGAGGAACACAGTTGTAAGGTTTGGCAAATAAACTTTAAGGGTTACAGCAGAGGGAGAAAGGAAGAAAATGTAGGATTTTAGTTTGCATGCGACAGAGCTTTATTTTCTAGGTGAGTTTATCCAGCTTGCTAGGTAATAAAAACCTAATTTGCTAACCATTTTGAAACAGTGGAAATTAAAATCTGGCTTATTTTTAATAGAAAGCAAAAACATTAATCCTTTAATAATAATAATAATAATAATAATAATAATAATAATAATAATAATAATAATAATAATAATAATAATAATAATAATAAAAGCATCGAAGGGATATATTTTTTCAGAAGTTTTTCATAATTGTATTATCGACTTTTGTTAATAGTACAATTAAAAAGAAATTAGTATAGCTCTCTGTTGAAAGGCTGACTATAAATAACATAAACTTAGGATGAATCCGATCAGTTCTACATTTTGAAAATAATTAAAAACCCTTTTCAGTGTTATCTCCAACTACATATCATTAAATAAAACAACAACAACAACAACAACAACAACAACAACAACATAATAATAATAATAATAATAATAATAATAATAATAATAAGAAGAAGAAGAAGAAGAAGAAGAAGAAGAAGAAGAAGAAGAAGAACAACAACAACAACAGAAATAATAATAATAATAATAATAATAATAATAATAATAATAATAATAATAATAATAATAATAATAGTTGTTTTGTTGTTGTTTATATAATTAGCAATAAGAAGAAGATGATGAAGAAGAAAAAGAATTGTCATCATGGTGAACGTTATATATTTTTAAAATAAATATGCAAACTTTAATCTGCCCGCGGGATTGAGTAACATTTAGAAGAAGAAAAAAGTTCCCTCATTTAACAACAGGGTTTTGTTAACTGTTTTTAACATTCTAGCAATTTATATTGTATTTTATTTTTCAGTGTTAGGTAGGCCTAATAAAAAAAAGTAAAAATTCCCATCACACTAAAAAAGGTAACGCGACATACACCTTTGCACTTTAAAGACGGGGGTGCTATCTAATCGTACACCTGCCTATAAGTTTCACTTTACCTGGTAGTCTGTCTTTGGTGAATCTGCGGTGATTATCCACCCAGGGGAAGCAAAGCGGCCCGAAGCCCGGAGCTGCGCTCACCACAGGCGGCGCTATGGCAGCTCCAAGCGGTCTGTGCGCCGGGACCCGGATCACCCCGCGGTGTCCCAGAGTCCTGTTCGGCACGAACTCGTTCGGGTCCTCTAAAGTGCCAGGAAAAGCAGAGAGTGGGGCAACCAGGGCAGTGAATGTAGTGGTGCTCCCGCTTTGGCTGTCCGTGATGCTCTCAGAGCCATGCTGTCGGTCAGAGGAACCGAGGATCCGGTCAATACCGAAACGGATGGGCTCATGGCTTGGTTTTGATGATTGCTCCGGTCTCGGACTATGGGCACTTTCCATATTCCCTGTTTACAACCCGAGCGGGGTTGAGGAAATAAAACCAAATCACGCAAAAGGCAACGTAACTGAGATCAATTTCACAGTCTGTTTGTCCATTTTCTTCTCTCTTGTGGCTTTCTTTCGGTTCTGTTTCTGAAATTCCGACATATTCCGTCACATCTGTACTGAACCCTCCTCGCCTGGGCTTATTCCTGTCAAACTGTCGCATTTTCCTCTCGCATTATGCCAAAGTCACAAAGTAGTGTTTTCATTGGTCGAATACGTCAAACCCTCGCCCCTCTATTGGTTATCTTCGACTGACAAAAATAGATTTATGTCCCACTAGAGCTGAGCCCGAAGATGTCAAACAGTGTCCTGTATCGACCATCAGTATTCTCCTATTTAAATGTACAATATCATCTTATTTATTGCCATATTTTGTACACTTGCGGGGCAATTTTTTGCATATTTGTTGAAAAGAATGAATCTGACATATTTCTCTATTGGAAGTTTCTCACCAAAACACAATGAAATTTACTTTTTATTTTCCAGAGTTAAAATATCTTTTTCCGACTATTTCAGTCGTTAAGACTGGAATAAAACTACGGCCCGACAGAGTGTACTTAACTGCCAGCTTAAATACATAAACTCTTTTTAAAAATGAGTCAATAAGATAAATGATTAAATATCTATTCTCACTCCAAAGAAACTATTAAACTATTAAACCTGATCCTTGTGTTAGTTATCTTTAAAAGTAGCGACACGTTGGCTACTCAAACAATCGATTCATGTCACTTTTGACAAATACAGCACTCCTTTGACAGCTCGGTTATTCTTTGCGCACGTTGAAACACATCATTTCTAGGGAAGGCTACCTGTGTGGGCCAGCTTTGGTCAACAGGAACAAATTTAAGAACCATCTAAAATGCCTGCAACATTTTATCCTAATTTTCTGCAGGCTTGGTCGTAGTCCCATTTTTCCTCGAAAAGCAGAAGGAGGAGGACATGCTCCGTATATGGACACTCACTTAGATAGTCTGCATCAAATCTTTTATTTAGTACACTCATAGTTTTTTTCATGTGTTCTTAGCTTCCAAAAAAACACATTCTATGGAAACACTCATCACAGAGCAAGCACTTTAAGTACTATAGAGAATCTTTAGAAAAGAATAATTGAGAATCCTTAATAAACTTTTTTTTTGGAAGGTGAGTTATTAGGCATCTATTTACTAACAGTTGTGACAAAAGCATTAAATAACATTACAAGGTATTAAATAAAGCATTAAATAACATTACACCCCATATACTGCTCTTTAACTCCACTTTTGCTCTTTTTACTTATTACAATATTTTAGCATATTGTGACAATATAAAAAAAAATCACTGGTGGGTGGATCTTAGAAGAATACACACTTGAAATATTTATTGGATAGTTGGAATAAAGAGTAAAGTCCCTTTCTGAGAATTAGCCACACCCACTCAATAAACAATGGAAATCAATGGAACTGTAGCTAGTCATCAATATATACACAACACACAAGTACAGTTAATTAAGATATGTTTGGCATTTTTAAGGCTACGGTTAGCCTTAAACAGTTAACAGTTAACAACAGGATCTAGTTGGCATCATTTACAGCACTGTTGGTAGCCTACAAGACCATGACCAACTGGATGTTTGATAGCCATCTGGATGCGGTTATACAAGTCGGAAGTTAATCATGCAATAAAAGATTGGAGATAATATTTCAGTTAATTTTTTTTTCAGGGAATACAAGTGCTAGGTGTTATCCTGTTTCAGCACAATAGACCAAACCCTATACTAAAAATGTTTCTTGTTGGTTACTCAATTACATGGTTAATGGTTCTTCATATTCTAAAGTCGCTTTGGAGCTCTGTGGCTCTGGGGTAGGCTTCTACACACAGTCCACTAAAGGAATGGTTGAAGAACTCTTAATGGTTTGAAGCTGCAGCCTAGCTTGGTCTACATCCGTTTTGTTGAACATAAAATAATGAGATATGAATGTTTTACTGGCTAATAAAATTATATGTTTGAAGACAACTAATAGAAATCAGTGTTTCTCTTTACGAAAGTTAGATACTTAGATGAAGAGCTTATTGGTGAGGTGGCTTACATTAAGATACAAGTGATGGTTAGTTAACAAAATATGTGACAAAAAAGTATGCTAGTTACTTTCCATTTCATCCCCAAGTTTGAGTGGGCATGATTAAGGGAAAACCTGCTTCCAAATACCACTTGACCACGTTTTGTGGTTTTATTGTTCATATTGCACCCTCTTTGACCAAGGAATTGTGTTTATTAATAGAGACTACAACGCACTTCTGTAAGTCGCTCTGGCTAAGGACGTCTACTGAATGTCATAAATGTAAATGTAAATGTAAATGTATATTTAAGACATTTAGGACACTGAAGGTTCAGGGAGCCCAAAGTAACATGGTTTTGTTGTTGTTGTTAAAAATTGCAAAATGAAAAACGATATGATGAATGTGCGTTATTGCAGTTTAGATCGTAAATAGCTAATATTTTACTTGATTATAGTAAAAGTTTGCCCTATTTTTTCTACACAATGTTCTCATAACGTCGCCAGTGAAGGAAAGAACAGGTGTAAAAATTTGTTATGGAACAATTTTACAAATATAATACTTTCCAATTAATTCATTTTAGAAACTACAAACTAAATATATAAAACATTACAATAATAATAATAATAATAATAATAATAATAATAATAATAATAATAATAATAATAATAATAATAATAAAGTATTGACAACTAACTTTAATTTTAATAAAGTAATTCGATTTAGACGGATCTAATAGGTGTTTAATAGGTGTTCTATCTTACTGTTTAAGGTGTTTTAGTGTCACTGTGTGTCTGACCTCTCACATGTAGTTCTGTGGCTTGGTATTGAGCGGGTCTGAGCCGTGAATGATTTTTGGAGAGGAGCACATGAGCGGTGATCCAGCAGACTCTCTGGCAGGTCAGCCCGGCTCCCCGACATGCTCTCTTGGCTGATTTCTATGCCATATGCCTTTCCCTCCTAGTGAGAAACGCGAGGGTTTTTGAGATTTGTGTGAACTGGTGTTTCCTGTTTTTTTGTCTGATGAGTTATTTGCAATTTTTTACTCCACTATAGATGTATATGGTGCATTTTAATGTCCTATTTATTAAATTCATACAATATTGCTTAGGCATGTCTACTGGTCACATAAATTGATATACCATATAAATTGACGACAGTGTGTTTGTATGATATTTGCAAGTGCTGTCCATTTTACAGTGTAAGGTAAAACGAGATGCTTTCATATGCTCCATCTCACCCGAAGGGCACAGCTTTATTTTCAGGCATGCAAGCTGCACAGTAATGGCTGTTTTAATATCTGTGGTAGACCCCTATTAATAACGGCTTTGCGCTAAAGCCTTATTTTTTTGTATTAGCGATATTTTTCACAATTTGCGTAAAGAGAAGTTAATCGGGAAAAATCCGCGCCTGGTGTCCTAAGACTCTTAAACGTCGGCAAATTATTCAAGATTATATCAATCATTGCGCAGACACATTAAATGCTCAATTCTCCGGAGAAAAGCAGCCGTATAAAATGGGAAAAAATAAAGGAATAAAAGTGAACGATTTGTCTCGGAAATGACCCCCTGGATTTACATAATGGGGGTTTGCGGGTGGTGGGCCGCGGGCGCCGTTTTTATTGCGCTTGTCTGCCGTGTTATCAATTTCTCCAAGTTTACTAAAGAGCTGCGTGAAATTCAAAGAACACACTTACATCCACATAGGAAAAGAAAGAGATATAGGGTAGAGTGAGAGATGGGGGAGATGCAGAATTAAATGATAAAGCCTCTTATCCTATAAGGTTTTATACGCCTATGTTCTAAACAACACCGAAGGCAGAATATGAATTAAACATGGTAAGTAATAGCGCATTTAAACAACCACCTGTTTATTGGGAAGATAAAGAGTTTAATGAAACCTAGATGGTCGAGAAGATCGGGCTGAGGAAACTGCACACATAAAAAAAAAGCGACAAAAAAACAAATAAAAGTCTAACTATATTTAATGTAAACGCTTTGCTCATTGCAGTTTATTTTATTGAGTCAAATATAATCACGTGACACTCCTATCTTTGCTCTCCAAGATGTTTTCTGCCACGGTCATATGTATTTTAATTCAAAGTGCATGAATTTACATTGATTTTATTTTATAACAACACTTTTTTTTCGCTTTTTTTGAACACATTCAGCGTCAAATGATGTACAGACAAAAAGTGACAGCTCAGGTCGGGCTTTAACTTGTCAAATCTTTTGCATATCAGCCTCCTTAAAAAATAAATGAATAAATAAATAAATTTCCGCTGCATCACAATCCATATAAGTGGATCTCGCATATAAAATATGAAAAGCTCTGTGGAATCTTTGATAAACCCGATTAACTTAAATCTATATTCTCTGTGAACAGTGATAGTACCAGTCACAGCATGCTGCTCAGTTGCTAAAATTTGAGATTACACTCAAAACTAGGAATATAAAAAAGCCAAGGGGGGTGTTTTAAAATGAATATTTTCATAACTGATTCCATCAGTGAACTAAGGAACTCATTTAGGTCTATATTCATATAGTCTAATAAACTTATATCTGAAATGATAGTCTGATGCTCTTTGATATTAATAACGCTTTCTCTGAGGGATTCACTCAAATGTAGGTAAAAATTCAGGAGTTTTCTGAAGAATGTTGGGGAAAAAAGCTAATAAAAATGGTCTGATATTTCCTCCACCTGTGCATTAAAGGACTTGCAACGATTTCATTAAAGCTTACTTTAGAGAGTGTATATTGTTATATGTACATATTTACTTAAAAGTGAGAGAGACAGACAGATAGAGAGTGAGAGAGAGAAAGGATTTAGTAGCTGGATCCTGTGAGACAACTTTAGAGAATAAGAGACGAGTAATTGTATGCCATAGTTATTCGCACATAGGGAGTGTGAGTGAGTCTGTTTTTGTATGTGTTTGTGTGTGTGTGTGTGTGTGTGTGTGTGTGTGTGAGTGAGTACACATACATACATATTTGTATATATATATATATATACAGAGAGAGAGAGAGAGAGAGAGAGAGAGAGAGAGAGATTTACAGAGCATGCATTCAGCCTGCACCTGCATCATATTGCTGAATATTGTAAAAGCCTGTGAGTTCTGATTAAACTTGAATGCAACAGATTTTCTTGTGATGCGTAAACATTTCTCTTTGTGTTTTTTAAGGCCTCTTTCATTTTTAATTTCATCCAGATGATTCTGTTCTGTCTGCATAGAGAATCTTTTGTTTTTATTATTTTGAGCTGGTATCAAATGAATCAAAATAGACCTTAACAATGTGAAAAATTCCAAAAGCAATTACAGTACACACACAATATTCACAAAAGCATCACAGTTTCATCTGATAGACTGAGATTCACATATTAATCTGATTCCATGGAATAAAAAAAAAAAAAAACATTTCAAAAGTCTCCAGAGATCAGCTCCAGGTGAGGAAGTGTAGACTCATGTTTTGTGCCTGAATACTGGACAAAATGGCGGTTTAATGTTTACAGCTGCAGACAGACATTATATAAAACCTGCAGGTCTACAGTTTTTCTGCAATGTACAGCATATGAAGCTGAGTAAGTCTCAAAATCAAATTAATTGAGAAGTGAAATCTGATAAACAGATCTGTAATCCAAACCTATTGCTTTACAAGAAGAAAAGGTTTGGTACAATACTGCCACTAGTGGTCAGGTGAAAATGCATTCTTTATAGCTCACAAATCTTTTTACCGTGATACCTTTTTGGTCCTGATGTCTTTTAAATTGCATTTTTTTCATATTGTAACATTTTGATAAAACAGACCTTAAATATGTGCAAATATTAACTGCTGTTGCAGAATTATCTCAGTGGTTAATATTGTGCCTGTGATCCAGTAATTCTGAGGTGCAGGAAGTCCAGAAAGTTGCTATAGACCACTTTCCAAGTTCACATGACATGTCGATATGCATACATACCTGAAGGCAAAATGTTGTAGAGCTAAATTGAAGCAAACAGGTTAGATCATGACTCTCCGGCCTTTTAGTTTTGTCACAGCTATGATCACCAAACTAACCATCAACCCCTGGGCTGATGGTATCATTGAAATCTGAGCAATGACAGCTTAGTTTTCATCACATGAAATGCCAAAAATAAGATTCTCCAATTTGGCCATAAAAGTCTCCAGCTGGACAAACTAAAAACTCAACATACTCAACCCAATACACTTGAAGATTGAAGAGTCAAGGATTTATTTGTCACATTCACAGTCATATAGTGTACACAGTATACAACTTGCAGCGAAACTTAGTTAAAAAAGAATGAATAGATATTATATTTTATACTGTATAGACACTTAATCAAGTATATAAAAATGTCAGACCACTTGATATTCCTAAGGGTTGGATATTTTATAATTTGTTTATTTTCACATTGACTTATTTGCCTGGATACTTATCATCAAACCTCAAATGTAAGCACATGTGGTTCACCAATGTGGTGTTTTCATTGTTTACTGACTTCCAATTGCTATTTCCACTTGGGGGAATCCTGACCACCATCTTATGAGATGTTCTATTAGATCAGTTCAAGTAAAGTTTTGTTAAGTGACACCAGAAAGCCAAGTGAAAGCCTTCAGAGGTAAAGATTGCTCTTTCTGATCTGACATTATATTTTTTCAATAATACCAGACAAAGCTGTTAATAACTCTAAGCAGCAGCAGCAATATTATGAAAAAAATCTATCTGCACTTTATTAGGAACACTATGCTAATAGTGGGTAGGACCTTCTCCTGCTCTCTAAACAGTTCTTTGAAGCATGGATTCCATAAGATGTTGGAAACATTTCTTTCACATTCTGGTCCATATTGACTTGATTGCATCATGCAATTTCTGATGATTTTTCAGGTGCACTGGGATTTTCCACAGACAACAGCCTTTAGAGTTTACATAGAATGGTGCGAAAAACAAAACCATCCTCTGTGTGTGGTGGGTCTGCAGACTGAAACACCTTGTTGATGAGAGAGATCTAAGGAGAATGACCAGCATGGTTTGAGCTGACAGGACATTTATAGTAATTGACATAAGCACTCTTTACAATCATGGTGAGCAGAAAAGAATCTCAGAACGCACAACACATCAAGTCCTGTGGTATATGGGCTATGACACAGAAGACGACATTACGTTCCTCTCCTGTCACCAAGAACAGAAATCTGAGGCTATCATGAGCACAGACTCAGAAAACTGGACAATTTATAATCTTCTGAATCTTCATCTGTCCAGTTTCAGAAAGTCCCATGAAAGCCTGAGATTCTTGTTCTTGGCTTACAGGAGGGGAACCTGATGTCATCTTATGCTGTTGCAGCCCATCCTTGTTGTTCAATGTTTTGTGCATTCTGAGATTCTGTTCTGCTCACCATGGTTGTAAATTATGTGATTTTCTTCAGTATTACTGTATTCTTCCTGGCAGCTCGAATCAATCTGGCCATTTTCCTCAGACCTCTCTCATCAATAAGGCGTTTCCACCCACAGAACTGTCGCAGTTTTTTTCTGTTTTTCACACAGTTCTGTGTAAACTCTAGAGACTGTTGTGTGTGAAAATCCCAGGAGATCAGCAGTTTCTGAAATAATCAAACCAGCCCATCTAGTACCAATATCTATGCCAGTTTGGTGTAAAGATTAACAGAAGATTTTGCATTGTATATATACATCATACAGTGCATCCAGAAAGTATTCACAGTGCTTCACTTCACTTATTTTGTTATGTTACAGCCCATATTCCAAAATGGATTAAATTCATTATTTTCCTCAAAATTCTACAAACAATATCCTATAATGACAACGTAAAAGATGTTTGAATTCTTTGCAAATTTATTAAAAATAAAATACAAAAAAATCACATGTACATAAGTATTCACAGACTGGCATCCTGTCCAGGGTGTACCCTGCCTTGTGGCCATAGTCTCCTGGGATAGGCTCCAGGTTCTCTGTGACCCAGTAGTAGAATAAGCAGGTATAGAAAATGGATGGACGGATAAGTATTCACAACCTTTGCCATGACACTCAAAATTGAGCTCAGGTACATCCTGTTTCCACTGATCATCCTTGAGATGTTCAGTTCAAGATGTTCAACTTGATTGGAGTCCACCTGTGGTAGATTCAGTTGATTGGACATGATTTGGAAAGGCACACACGTGTCTATATAAGGTCTATAAACAGTTAACAGTGCATGTCCGAGCACAAACCAAGCCAGGAAGTCCAAGAAATTGTCTGTAGACCTCCGAAACAGGATTGTATTGAGGCACAGATTTGGGGAAGGGTACAGAAAAATTTCTGCAGCATTGAATGTCCCAATGAGCACAGTGGCCTTCATCATCCGTAAATGTAAGAAGTTTGGAACGACCAGGAGTCTTCATATAGTGGGCCGCCCAGCCAAACTGAGCAATCATGGAAGAAGGGCCTTAGTCAGGGAGGTGACCAAGAACCCAATGGTTGCTCTAAAAGAGCTCCAGTGTTTCTCTGTGGCGAGAGGAGAACCTTCCAGAAGAACAAACATCTCTGCAGCACTCCACCAATCAGGCCTGTATGGTAGAGTGGCCAGACAGAAGCCATTCCTCAGTAAAAGGCACATGACAGCCCACCTGGAGTTTGACAAAAGGCACCTGAAAGACACTCAGACCATGAGAAGCAAAATTCTCTGGTTTGATGCAATAAAGTTTGAACTCTTTGGCCTGAATGGCAAGCGTCATGTCTGGAGTCACTGCTCATCACCTGGCAAATATCATCAGTGAAGCATGGTGGTGGCAGCATCATGCTGTGGGGATGTTTTTCAGTGTCAGGAACTGGGAGACTAGTCAGGACCGAGGGAAAGATGAATGCAGCAATGTACAGAGACATCCTTGATGAAAACCTGCTCCAGAGCGCTCTGGACCTCAGACTGGGGTGAAGGTTCGTCTTCCAACAGGACAATGACCCTAAGCACACAATCAAGATAACAAAGGAGTGGCTATGGGACAACTCTGTGAATGTCCTTGAGTACATCAGCCTGAGCCCAGACTTGAACCCGATTGAACATCTCTGTAGATATCTGAAAATGGTTGTGCACCGATGCTCCCCATCCAACCTGATGGAGCTTGAGAGGTCCTGCAAAGAAGAATGGGAGAAACTGCCCAAAAATATGTGTGCCAAGCTTGTAGCATCATACTCAAAAAGACTTGAGGCTGTAATTGGTGCCAAAGGTGCTTCAACAAAGTATTGATTTTTTAAGTTTTTTATCTTTAATTAATTTGCAAACATTTTAAACAAACTTCTTTCACGTTGTCATTATGAAGTATTGTTTGTAGAATTTTGAGGAAAATAATGAATTTAATCCATTTTGGAATAAGGCTGTAACATATATATATATATACATACACACACACACACATATATAAAGGTACTAAGTAAATGTTAAAGGCACAAAGGATATCTTTATCAGGTAAAGAAAAATAATAGTACAGTAACATTATTAAGATACATAGTTTGACTTCTATATCTGTGTTGTAGCTTAGAGACTATTTTCCTAGCTATTATTTAAAAAAAATTATCTGTATAATATGTCGATTTCTCAAACAGAGAACACACATACTTTTCTTTGTGTTTCTTAAAATCATTGTCTAGGAAAGTCTTTGAACAATGAAGAAATTGAGCAGTAAGAGGTGATATGAGTCCTTTGAGGAGAAAAAAAGAATTTACCATAGAACCTGATTTTTTGCAATTTAAGAATGTAATTGGCTTTGCACTATTTTTCCAAACACCTTGAGGGCAGTGGATTGATTGAATTGAGAACTGAGAGAGAGGGAGAGAGAGGGAGGGGGGAGAGATAGAGAGAGAGAGGTAGAGAGAGGATCTGTTGTTTGATGGTTGAATGCACGGCTGGTTCACATGCTTGTGAACAAAGAGGGCTGGTCAGAAACTGCCAAGCCATGAATGGACAAAACGGATGTAAGTGAATGAATGCAAATGACTGAAATCCTACAGAGGAGAACTCACAGGAAAATGAAGACCAGGAGGATATGAAGGTTGTGTGTATATATGTGTGTTTGTGTGAGAACTAGATAGCAATTGGCCTTGTACATTTCTTCTTTCACTACTACAAGAAGGAGGGTTCTATTGAGCTCTAATTAGCCCTGTTACCCCTGTGTGTGTGTGATGATACAGTGTGTGTCGCTCACTCCCTCACTTGTGTGTCTCTCCCTCTCTCCGTGGACCATAGGTCACTTAATAAAAGGCGATTATCCAGTTTGTGTCTCCGTTAGCTGTTAACCTCCTCACCCCTCCTGTAGGCTGACAGCGGGGTGGGGGTCAGAGGAGGGGGAGATGGCACCAGCTGGCACCAGACTCACTGTGTCTGGCCCTGGCATCCACTCACTCAGTGTAAGACCCTGCTTCATCCGGCCTGCTGGGCCCCGACCTGGGGCTGTCTGCGCATCTTAACAACCCAAGCAACCAAACTCCACCTGTCTTGCCTCAGGCTAGAACACACACAAACATCACACACACTCACTCACTCACACACACACACACACACACACACACACACACACACACACACACACACACACACACACACACACACACACACACACTCTCATCAGAACATTTATTAGGCAAACCGGATAAGAGGGCAGGCTGAAGTGTGTGTGTGTGTGTGTGTGTGTGTTGTGTGTGTGTGTGTGTGTGTGTGTGTGTGTGTGTGTGTTTAATAGGATTAGTCTGTGGTGTGTAAGGTGAGCAGGTTCTCCATTCATTCTCTATTAGCAGAGCACTTCCCATAGGACTCATCATGGAGAGAGTGAAGAAGTCAGATGGAGTGAGATAGACAGGGAAGATATGCAGATAAGACAAAGAAAGAACCCAAACAACAAAGAAATGGGAAAGATAAAACATTTGCTGGTGGAAAAAACAGGAATAAGCGAAGAATGGGAGGATTATTGGATTGGGGAAAATGACAGTGGATTCTTATACCTGAAACATTCACACACACCAAGACTTTCTTGTCAAATTTTCCACTTATTTTAGTGCAATATTTCCCTGATGCTGTGTCTATTACCTTTGAGACATGTGTATTTGTGTGTGTGTGTGTGTGTGCTCTGTGCTCCATATGAATGACGGTCATTTGTCATGTTCAGTGCTTTGGCTGTATAATTGTGAAAGCCCTGCGGCCTGCTCTCTTCACACAACTCAATTTGACCATCACCCCGAAACATTAATTACACACACACACACACACACACACACACACACACACACACACACACACACACACACACACACACACACACACACACACGCTTTCATTCCCTCTTTCCCTCGTTCTTTCCCTCTTCCTCTCACTCCCTCGCCTTATGGGTCTTACTCCCCATCTCTCATTTTCATCTCTTTATTCTCTTTCTCTCTGTCTGTGGATTGTGGGGGTGGACCAGGGCAGCTGCTCTCACAGTGCTCTTGTCCATGTGAGTGTGTGTGTGTTTATGTTTGTGTGTGTGTGTATGAGCAACTTTGAGTTTGTGGTCCCCAGATGGGGGTGACCCAGGCTTACCCCTCCTGCTGAAGATCCACCTGTCACACACACTCACACGCATCTTCACAAACCCACCCAATCACGCACGTACACAAACACAGATTATTATATCATCTCTATTCTACATGATTTATGTAGCACCAGAATTACCTATTTCAAAAAGTGAGCATTATAAAAAAATACATTTCAGCATTTAAATAAATAGATCTAAAGCATACTTACATCTGAGTGCCTTTATTCAATTTCTTATATTACATTGCGTATGTGCTGACAAGCATCGAGCACCCATTTGTATGATTAAACTCCTTAAAAATGATTCAGTATTTGATTTCCAAGTAAGAAATAAAAAAGATAGTCAACACCAGAAATATTGGCACCCTTTTAAGTGATATTTGGGTGGGGTGAGGGGAAACTGTATTAAAATAAATCATCCATATCAACACAGATGGTTGCAGGAGAACAAAATCAGTGTTTTTCAATGTTCATCTCAGTCTGTGAATTTAACCCATGCTGAAAAATCTGTGGTCAGAAATGAGGAGGTAAGTCCACATGTGCATCTGAGTCGAAATATATAAAGGAGATTGAAATGTTATGCATGCATGGAGGAAGCATCCTACAAAAGTATGATTAATTATGATTAATGTTATTAAAATAAATAAATATCATAGTACCAGAGTATTCATATGTGTCCAAGCAAATCCTCTCTCTCTCTCTCTCTCTCTCTCTCTCTCTCTCTCTCTCTCTCTCTCTCTCTCTCTCTATCTATCTATCTATCTCTCTCTCTCTCTTTCTGTTGATAGATTTGTGGAATGAAGCAGCACACTCATATCCCAAAGGTTTAAAATATTCAATACATTCAATACATTACTCAAATATAAATAACCAGCAATCAGGACTATCATTTGATTAATTACTATTTTTTTTAAGAGTAATACAATATGTCATTTTGTAGCTGGATCTTGTGAGAACACTAAGAATGTCAAATATTTATTCTATTACTAAAGCTATTATATAATAAACTGATGAGTAATTAAAGCAGAACTGATAAGATAACTCATGATTACTTATCAGTTAGTAAATACCTAAGTATTAATTACAGAGCTATCAAACATTTGGGTATGTCAATTGTATAAAATGTGTTACTAAACCATTTTATTTGTTTTCAATGATTCATTCATTAGGCGTTTTATTGTTCAAGCCTTTTATTTAATTATTAACTGCTAGGTGAATAAGTATGTATTAAGAAACGTATTTTAATACACCACCAAAATATGTAAGTGTGTGAAGCGCTTTCATTTTCCTCTTTGCTCCTGTGAGGATTGCTGAACCAGCATTAGTTCTTTTTTATGAGTTTGAAGTGCGATCTAGATTTGTCACATGTGTTGAATCAGTTGTTTTTTAAACATGTCACGGATTGTAAAGTAAAGTTTATGAATTGAGACAGAGAAAAAGACTGAGGAAAAGAAGCATGGGAAAGACGCATGAGACATTATCCACCTTCTGTCAGATTTACATTTTTCTTTTGTGTTTATGTTTGTGTGTGTGTGTGTGTGTGTGTGTGTGTGTGTGTGTGTGTGTGTTTGCGTTTGAGTGTGTGTGCGTGTGTGTACAGTATGTCTGAGCAAACAGAAAAATATGGAAAGTGTAGATTGTTATTGTTTGAAGTGTTCAATACATTCAAAATGGTCCCCCATCCATTATTCTCTTCTTTGGAAAATCAGGAGAACTACATCGAACCCTACAACAGCAATACGATATGAGACAGATGTAAACAATTACGTACACTCCATTACATGTCTTTTTTCATCACTCTGCAAAAGCAGTTGCATTCTTTTACATAAACCTGTTCAATGCTAGTTAACTCACTATCCACATAATTATTTGACCTAAGGCTAATAAAGTAACCAAACTGACTATACCTCATATTTACATATCAAGCAGAAAGGACTTTATAAAGCTATCTACTTTCCATTCTTGTAAAAAGTGTGAGAAGATATCTGATGAGCATTTCCAACATAGCTTGCTGTCTTCTTTACTGAGGGTGCATGGCCTTAGTGATGGTAATCCCAGTGCACTGGATATTCTAAGTGTTTGGACCCCACTACAAAATTTTAGACCTTGAAAACAGTACACTATGTAGTAAATAGACACCATTTTAGACAGAGCATCTGCTAAATGACTAAATGTGAATGTAAATATGTGCCTTTTTTAAGTAAGTAATAAAAGACAAAAAAGATGTACTGTTAATATAGTAAATGTTGTGGAATATCTATGAAAGAAGTTAATTCCATACATTATAGAGGCAACAGCCTCTTATTTTCATCTCTTTTGCTGTTAATAAGACCAAACAAAATGCCAGTTGTGTTACTGAGAAAACCCTCTGACCTGAAGTGTCAGAAAATGTAAAAGACCAACCTTACCTCCACTGACAATAGAGACTCTTTAGAAAAAGTCTCCTCACAGAAAACTGTGCCAGTACCTGTGTAAGTTGTTACTAAAGAAACAATAAAACATTAGAACAAGTGTATTAATACTCTACAAAAATAAAAATAAAACCTGGGATTTGTATTATAGCCAGCAATATTATCAGAGCTGATATTATAGAATAAGTTAATCAATACCAATCTAATCAAGTGTGCTGGTATATATCTATGGCATGGCATTTTTTACATGTTTCCTCCTGCAAATTTCTCTTAAATGGTTAACATTAGCGCTAAAGTTATTTTTTACAGTGTCACTACACAAGTGTGTGCTCAGGGTTGAACAGCAGTGTTTTTATATTACACTAATGAAAATTCAATTCAACAAAAGGTGCAAGGCCATTAGGTGATCACTGCATGTGTGTGTGTTAAGGTGTGATTGTTATTCTATTAGACAATGTGTCATATGTTTTTGGGGGTGTTTCCTGCCCCCTTCCTCTGGTGATAATTGATTCCCACTGCGCTCTGCTGATTGGTGTGAGGCCCCCTATGGGCCGGGAGAGGACTCAACAGCTGCCCATCTCTCACTCGCACAACATGAAAATGGATAAAGTAGAATAGTGATTTAAAAAAAAAAAAAAAATTACACATTCAGACTGCATCCAAAGAGCTAAACTTATATTCGCGCATTCCCATGTACATTCCTGTTGTTAGGATGAATCGGAATGTAGTGGAGTAGCACATATAGCATGCAAAAACACACACAGGCCACTGACACTCATGCAGAGAGGCGCAAGATGGCAGGGACAAATGTAGAGCAGATTGTCCTTCACAGAGGAAACCCAAGAGTGTGAGGGTTAGGGGGTGTTTGTTAGCGATAACCATGTGGTGTGTGTTGCTATCTTAAACTGACTTGATGAGGTGAGAGCGGATTAAAGCTGTGTCTTAAATAAAGCACTTACTATATGTACTATTCTAGACAACGTTTGAGTACACCGAACTGTCTAGTGTATTTCCAGAAAGATGTAGAAGCATAGGGCATTTAAAAAGACCCTGATGATGGATTATATTTTGCAAAGAAACGAAAAGAAACACCAGGCTGTCCCGCCATGGAATAAAAGCCAAAGGCTCTTAGGGTTGGCTTCATATCAAGCATAGTACATAGTACATTAGAGTGAAAAATAGAATACTAGAAATAGAAAAAAAACAACAGTTAACTGAAAACCAAATTATTTACCTGATTGATATTACACAGCACTCAGTACTTTCATCAGTTAACCTTTTCAGACACTGGGTCCATTCAAAACAACACAACATTTCTTTCAATTTCCTTTGCAAAAGCAGTGCAATAGAGAGCAAGTGCTGGATGTAAAGATTAGAGTTGCATCATATACTGCATATGACAAAACAGATAATTAAAATATTTCAGAGATCATTTCAGCTAATGCAAATGAGAACTAAGATGGAAACAGAGTTGCTAGATTAGTAGGTTAGATTCATATTTTTAAAAGAAAATATTCTTAAATAAAGAAAATATTTTTAAAAGAAAAGTATTCCTATCTTCCCCTTCAATTTAACAATAATATGTATTTTTGAAATAGTTGAAATGGGTAAATCATGCTACACAGCATAAGATTAAATTTCTGCTTAAATGCACAGGCTTGATATGAATAAGATTTTAACGTTGTGCCTAATACGTGAAAATGTCCCGAAATTATATTATTAGTGCCTCTAAGAAAAGCAGGATCAGATTTAAAATACAGATTTAAATAGGAAAAAAAACCATTTATTAAAACAAATTGTAGAATTTGTAGAAATTGTAAATATTATCTTGTTAAATTTGAATCATTGTGTAAGTGATGAGTTTATTACACATATGAATGTAACATATACATTTACATTTTCTGCTGTAAAATACTTAAGTTAACATATACTGTCTGGCACTACTGGCATTTATTCACTGTACAGTGATAGTTACCATTTCTGGTCAAACTATTCTACCTGATCGCATGCATCCCGCTGTGCTTGAGAGGCGTATGGGTAAATCTCTGAACTAATAATGCTTAATTACAAATTAATTGAGCATCAGCTGTAATGCGATCGTCCTTAACTAATTAACATAACATGTTTCTGATGAGTGTGGGTGGGAGGCACTGTGCTGTGCTGTTCATTTACAGAAGGGAGCTATGACATACACAGGAGTAAAAGAGTGTAATATTTCTGTGTGTGTGTGTGTGTGTGTGTGTGTGTGTGTGTGTTGTGTTTGAGTTTAAAGATTGGTAGTTCACTCTCTTGCTGCACTCTAACACCAGTAATTGGAGGTTTAAGTGACCACACAATCACACACCCAGACCTCCTGGATGAAACCTCAAGCTGTAATCTATCATTTTTAATTGCTGAGAAATGCATTAAAATAATAAAGCACATTGTGAGCGGCCAGAGTGATGAATAGGTCCTGCTGCCTCTATCGCATTACCTGCTCTCACAGAGATATTGCGAGCAGCATGTGCTGAGACACATGTGACTGTTATTCAATAACAAAAGTTGCATATTAAATTCCATCACAGCCCACAATGAATGTGTGACAGAGGGAGGGAGACGGAGGGTGAGAGGGGTCTTTCGTTTGGACCACCTTTTGTCATTCTCCTGGAGTGACACCGATCTTGAAGACTGAGCCCTTTGTGTCCATTTGGATGAAATCTATCAGTATTAGAGCACTTGTTTTGTCTCTGTAAGGTTATTTGTTTATTCTGTACTCATATATCTTTGTTCTTTTCCTGTTGCCTCTTTGCGATGAGTGTTTAGAGTATATTTTAATACCTGGATGGTGAAATGTAGCGTTAACCCAGCTGTTATCATATTTTCACAATAATTCTCAGTTGAATTGACATGATTGCTAATTACAGTGCTAATGATTTAGACAATTATGTTTCTGAACAGCAAAACAGCACCGGATCATGTCATTATTTTTCACTTTTATACTAATTTGGTTAATCAGTGTTAATTACATAAGAAACTGTGGAATAATTGCCCTTAATCCATCACATTTATTTATTTGCTTGACACATTTTTCTCCCTTTCTTCCATAATTTTCTTGTTTCAAAATATCCACAAAGGAAATTGTACAAATATCAGGAAAAACAGGAGAGTAGATTTTAGGAATTTTCTGTACCAACAAGGCAACACTGCTGTTGGTTGCTGGAATATTTATATAAATGTGCTGGATGTTCTCCATCATACATGAAAACTAAATTTACAAAATTTTGCACTATTTAATGAAAAAACTGTTGTTTCCATTCCATTCATTCATTCCAAACAATAATGTAAACACTATAAATCCAATTGTTATAAAAATACAAATAATGAATTATAACTATAAAATTATTCAACACAAAGCACAATGATTAAATTTATCACATTACTTCGTCAGTTATTTCCACCAAAATCCACGCCTTAGTTTCCTCCATTAAAAAATGCATTTTGTTCTTTTGCATGTGAAATGATTTTTTTTCTTCACATATATTTAATACGTTTTCCTATGTGCTTTCACATATGAATAAAAAAACAAGAGACAATATAAACATAAATGAATGAAACACTAGTACATACATTTTAAATAATATGGAAATGAAAAATGCTACAGTTTTTTTTTAATTCCAAATATAAATGATAACTAATGCCCCAAAAGGTATAATTTTTTTCTTCAGTTCACTTTACATTTTTATTGACTATAATTTCTGTATCAGTGAGATCTACTGTCATTTAAATATCCTGAGTATAATAAATGCTCTGCAAAGAAATTATGATACCCGCTAGACCTGAGAGTTTGGAAAGAAATAAACTGTAAAGTCTTAAACCTGGCTGCTATTGTTGATGCTGTTTCATTCAGGAAGTGACTGCAATCAGTGTAAAATGTGTATATAAGTACTCAAATGGACACTTTTCGTTCATTCTTCTCTATAATCAGTGATTTAACTGCATGCATGTCTTTTCCCTTGCTCACACTCACTGATTGCTGCCATACAATACACTGATTGTCTCTCTTTCTGATCCTTTCTGCTCTGTTTTTTCCCCTCACACACCGTTTCCACTGTCCTTTCATTATCTCCCCTTTCTTCCTCCAACTTTTTTTGTTGGGGAATATCACCTGAGGGCAAGACTCGCTGGAATTAGTATTTGTATATATATTTGTGTGTGTGTGTGTGTGTGTGTGTGTGTGTGTGTGTTTGTGCGCGCATGTGTGTGTGTGTCCTGCATGTGTCTGCATCCACCACATTTATTTTCTTGATATTTTGATGACAAATGGTGATGATGGATAGCTTTGGAGAGCCCATTAAATATCTGTGTTATTGAAGAATGTCTTTGTGTGTGTGTGTGTGTGTGTGTGTGTGTGTGTGTGTGTGTGTGTGTGTGTGTGTGTGTGTGTGTGTGTGTGTGTGTGTGTGTGTGTGAGTCTTTGATAATTTGATGGTAAAGAGGCAGTGATGAATGGTTTTAATGTTGGGTGGGTCATCACACAGAGAGATGGAGGGAAAGGGAGAGAGGTGTGAGGCAGAGAGATAGAAAAAACAACATGAACAGATATAATGGAATGGGATGGAGATGTCCATGTGCCACTGAGAGAGAAAAAAAAATAGATTTGTAACTTCCAAAAGCTGAACAACTTCCACAGAAAACCCTTATGATTTTCTATCAAAGGGCTTTAAAAGAACATGGAGAACATTCTTCCATGTACCATAATTTTTGTCATTTTGTTGTCAAAATCAAGGCTACTGGAAAATTCCACAAACACCTCAGATGCAAATGTGCCACAAAGCTACAGACTACTGTCAACAAAAAAGAGAAAAAAATCATTATTTTAATACATTTTTGTAAGAATAGCATAAGATTATTGGTGACACTTCAGTATCTAATGATAATGATAACTTTCTAGTTTATAAAAAGGTTAACGTTCTAGTTTATGATAATGCTAACATCCTGGTTCATGATAGCTAACACTAATAATATTTATTCTTCAAAAACCATTCTGGTGATCTGATTAATTCTATGGTCTTAATCATTTAATCACAGTTTTGTAGCTGATTGAAGTATTACTCAAATGATCTCAAATACATCTTTTGTCAAGAGTTTAACATCATAGCAACTGTCCTTGCTTGCAAGCATCCAACTAGTCATCATACTAGCCATCTTGCAAAAATGATAAAGAATAAAAAGGGACATTCTTGGAAGGTGAGTCCTGATAAATGCTGGTTTTTTGCAGCATTCTGAAGATAAGCAAGAGATCCATTCAGAAAATGGACAGAGAGATAGTGACTGCTTTGAAATCCACCAAACCTGAATGAGGAGTAGTTTACATATCACACACAGCCAAATAAAGTATTCTGAAAATATAAAATACAGAGAACATAAAAGCATTTTGATAAATTTTTTTAAAATCCATATTTTGACAATATAAAGTACCTCACAAAAGTTTTAGGCACTCTACATATTTATATGTAAAAAAAAAAAAAAAAAAACTTACCTTTTTTTAAGCAAAACAAATCTGATAAAACATCACTGATACATTTGATTTAATATTTTAATGGTTGTTTTACGTTTTTGCTTTGCATGGTACTCTATATATTTGTACAAAATAAATAAAATTTAATTTGATTTTAAATGTCATTTTTTATACAGAATGTGAGGTTAGTTAATACTACATAATACATTAATTCATGTGCAACTGTAACACTGTTAATGTACTTAATTAATTGTTAATTTTATGTATTCACATTTTTATTTATCAGAAAACAGCACAGCAATGTGCCTTATAAAGTATGCAGTTTAAAAGGCAAAGGCAAATTAGGATTTTATTAAAATTTTATTTTATTTTTTTACTCTTCATTGTCTTACAGTATGTTATCTTTAAACATATATATATACATGTACATATATATATATATATATATATATATATATATATATATATATATATATATATATATATATATATATATATATATAATATATATATATATATATTATATATATATATATATATATATATATATATATATATATATATATATATATATATATATATGTACACAAAGACACATATGATAGACTTGAAATTCTATACAGATTTTTCATTTAAACTGGCATTAGTTGACAAAAAATCAAATTTTTCAGTCTTTATACAATATTCACATTTTTGTTGTAGTTCCTCCACTGACCTGTAGAGGGCACCAAGCAGCACGAAACGCTTTCTGTTAGCGTGTTACAGTCTCTCTTGTAGCCTCCAACAGCTAGGCCTCGTCGGTTTGCAGTCAGATGCACTTTTTTCAAGTACCATTTTTTTCAAGTAGCCCCCCCCCTTTTCATTAATCTTTGTTTTCAGCTGTTTTAGTAAGACTCAATACACAGTCCTTTCTTCAGAGCTTTTGTCTCCACAGATCTCTCAGAGAACCAAATGTTTCATCAGATTGTGGCGGACAACCCCTACTGAAGATAACAGAAAGAAAATTAATCTCTCTTTTTCAATTCAGAACTCTCCTAAATCTAAATCTCCTTTGTATTCATGTATTTCATATTCATTTCATCTTTAGCTACCTGCTTCACACTGGAGGGCCGTTAGAAACTGGGATGAAGATTAGATTGTGGTTATTTTTATGGAAAGAGAGACAGCTTCTGCATTTGTTCAAGAGATTAAGCTCTGGCAGGGAGAAATAAACATGGATAGAGAAATGATGATTGAACATCAGACCATTGTAGGAAATCAACAATGCATTCATTGAGCAAAATTAAATACACTTATAAAATGGTCCTTGTATTGTATATTTAAATTGTTGTTCACTGGTTTTGTGTCTCCAATACCTGTTGTGGCCATTGGACAGGACAGTGACGATGCTGAGAGATGTCCCGTTGCTCTCGTCCCCATTTGCTTTGCCCATGTCCTGCAGCATGACACAGGATCCAGGTATAAACTCTGCCCTGCTGCTGGAAGGGGTGAGTCCATTCAATAGCCCCAACTCTAACACAGTAGTAGGCGTTCCTGTTGGTGTTTTAACGCCCCTCCAGCCACACAGCAGCCTGCCATAAGCAGACCTAAAGTCCCTGTTGAGTGCGGCATATAGGAACGGGTTTAGTGTGGAGTTAGCATAGCCTAGCCATAGCACCACTGAGTATGGCATGCGTGGAGGATCTGTTTCCTTTCGTATCCCCATAATGGTGAAAAATGTAAAATAGGGAAACCAGCAAACTACAAAAGCGCCCAGCACGACCGCTAACCTCACTGCAGCTTTGTGCTCACGTAGAGCCAACACAGACACTCCTGATAATGAAGACATGGTGGGTGTAGAACAAGCTCTGTGTATGGAAAGGATTTTCTTCGCCTGGGCCCGTGCAATGCGGAATATTCGGTAATAAGTCCAGCACATTGCCACCAGGGGGAGATAAAATGTTGCAAGTGAATCCACTAGCACATAGGTGGGATTTAGCTCAAAGCGGCAGTCTCCCGCAGGGTCGTCCTTACCATGATTCTGCACTGTTTGGTCCACTGTGTTCCAACCCAGGTGAATGGGAACAAACGAGACACCAATGGACACCAGCCAGATTACTGCCAATGACGTCCCAACATGCCACGGCAGCACCAGCGTAGGGTAACGTAAAGGCACCGTGACTGCAATGTAGCGGTCTATGCTAATAGCCAGGAGATTAAGAATAGAAGCAGTGCTCAGCATGACATCCATTGAAATGTAGACATTGCAGAAGTGAGCTCCCAGTGGCCAGTCCCCAGTTATCTGAATGAGAGTGGAGAAAGGGAGGACTAGAGCTCCAAGGAGTAGGTCAGTAATAGCAAGTGACACGATGAAGCAGTTGGTGACGCTGCGCAGGCGTCTGGTTGCGCATACAGCCAGACACACCAACACATTTCCACACACCGTTAGCAAAATGAGAAAGGAAAGAATCACACCTAATCCTATCTGAGACCACATTTTGATACTGAATCAGTGTATGTAAGCAGGAGAACATTAGCCAGTGTATCTTAATGTGGATATTTGCTCAGTTTTAGGTGAATAGCCAGCATGCTGCATGTGTAGACCTCCTTCAGATCTGTGGGTTAGCATTGTCACTGAAAAGGCATGCTGTTTGACCTTTTTCACAGATGAATCCTTGTTTGGAGTCAAATTTATAAGTCATATTTGAATCTGCCGCCCTCTTCTGGTGAGCATCGTCAGTGCATCATATTTTTTTCCTTTCTGCTCCTACAGATGAGAGAAGAGAGCTGTATTTAGATGGCCCATATAACAATATATCAGTATTATGATCAACAATATCTCAATAAGCTTCATCATAATTATATCCTTATTCCATAATCTATAATTATATACTCGGGCAGTGGTGGCTCAAGTGATTAAGGCTCTGCTTTGTTGATTGGCGGATCAGGGTTCAAGCCCCAGCACCACCAAGCTCCACTGCTGGGCGATTGACCAAGGCCCTTAACCTTCTATGCTCCAGGGGTGCTGTATCATAGCTGCCCCTGTGCTCAGACCCCACCTTCCTCAGCTGGGATATGCGAAGAAAAGAATTCCGCTGTAATTTATCTTCTTCTGCATGCTTACCCTATGGATAATACTTTGACACATGGTTGCTTTCTTTTTTGCTTAGTGAAAACTGAACTTGATTTATAAAGTAAGATTTTTTCTGGATTTTTAAAATTGTTGATTCATTCATTGTTGATTGTTAATCATTCATTCATCTTCAGTGAACTCTTTATCCACGTCAGGGTTATGGTGGAGCTACAATCTATCGTTGGAGCACAAGGTACAAAGGAACGTTGTTTTATTTCACTATACACTGCGTCAGCTATATGATCAAAATGACAATAAAAGCTTCTTGACTTGACCTTTGACTTGAATACACCCTAAATGGGACATCTATTGTGATTTAACATTTTTACCATTTCAATCACCTCCAATTGTAAATCGTATTTTTGTTTATTCATCTATGTGGGAAAGTTCCCTAAGGAGAACAATAACTTGTTGTACTTCCTCTTGTGTGCATACATAAAAGTTCACTTCCTTGTGATAAAACCTATAGACTGGTTGTGGAAAAATGTTTTAGCATTGATAACAGGTTTGACACTGATATCATGATGAAAAGGTGTGTGCAGGCCTGTGAGTGTGTGTATGTGTGTGTATGTTTGCGTAAAAGCGGGAGAGGAGGTGGGAGCTGGTGTGATATTGTGTTTGAAGGGTTTGCGTCAGTGTTGTGTATTTACTCTCACTGTCAGTAGATCTTAATGGAAGTTTGGCTACAGGACCGTGGAGTTAACGCCTGATAATTTCAGTCTAATCGCTCAACCTCTCTTCCACACACACTGCAAACTGAGATAGAGAAAGCAAGAGGTTGTGTTTGTGTGTGTGTGTATGTGTGTGTTGAAACAGTGCTGATATACTCTCCTTGCCCATAGAGGACATCAGGATAAAAGAAATAATGTTTCTTATCAATATTATGTCCACAAAGCTTTTAATTTTTTCACAGCTAAAAAAACATTCATATGTTCCTCACATGCACACAAAATCCTAGCACATTTTTTAATAGTAATAAATAGCCTTTGTAAGTTTAGTATAGAAATATATTTAAAACAAACACACACCGACCCTACTAACTTTTGGCTGTGGCTGTGGTTTGTACACAGTAAACCCTCACCATATCTGGGCAGCCCCCCTACTTTCCTCCCCTATAAGGAGCCTTTCCCATCACAGTGTATGGGTATGTGTGTGTGTGTGTGTGTGTGTGTGTGTGTGTGTGTGTGTGTGTGTGTGTGTTTTAAGAGAGAGAGAGAGAGAGAGAGAGAGAGAGAGAGGGAGAGAGAGAGTGAAAGACAGTGAGTGAGTCAAGACATATTAATTTAGTGAGGGAGATCTACTTCTTTGATTCCTATTTTTTTTTTAACTTTGAGACCTACTTCTTGACAGGTTCATTGTTTATTCACCTTAAGTGACCTCTCTGCACACCTCTCTCTCTCTCTCTCTCTCTCTCTCTCTCTCTCTCTCTCTCTCTCTCTCTCTCTCTCTCTCTCTCTCTCTCTATCACAAAACATATTGCAACACAAAGAATTGAACACAATGTAAAATTATTATTTTCTTCCTGTGAGATTTTTCTAACAAGGCTGGAGAGAAGAGCTATAGTAAGTAAGGAATGTATTCCTTTTTTGAAAAAAGTTTGAACATCTGAGGTAATCACTACTATGAGTAACAATATCACCATAAAAGCATTTACACATGATACTCAAAATATTGTATCAGCAAAGTGCATCATATCAAAGAATATATCCACTCACATTATTTATTTATTAAAGTCAAGTCAAGGCTAGCTACAGAGATATAGACATCATGGCAGAAAAGGAGAATTTTTGTATATTTTGAACTCTGATACTAGGACAGCTTTACTATGGTGTCTTACAGTATCTACATTGATTGTTATATGGTTTCACATTGGTACATAAGTTTAATTATGTAAATATTGTTATCTGTCCTACAGAAATACACCAGTAATCATTTTTGCAGAAAAGCCATGCATTTCTTTTGCTCCATAAATAGCTGATTTTTGTGACGCTCATGTTCTCAGTAAATCATGTGTCATTAATTAATATAGAATCATTTACAGCAGATAATCAGGAAGTGCCAGGAAATGCACAGTAGTTTTAATAGAATCAGTTTGAAAAATATCAGCATCTTGAGCCAATTGTGTGAAACTAGATCTGTACAGTAAATAAATATAAGACGTTTGTACTCTGTGCTATATGATGCTGGTCTCTATCGTCTAAATAAGCTTTTGTTTAGGTTTGAGCTGAAAGGTTATTCTAAGCCAAAGTCATTTGAGAGATCATCTCATGGGTGGGAGGTCATTTCATCTTCAAAATGAGGTCAAGCTCCCATACACAACTCGCATTTAATAAATCTCTTGTTTTAAGATGTGACAGGCAGAGGGTTGTAAGTTATGAGAATGGCTATGGGAAGCACTGTAATAGATGATTTGAAAAGTAAGCATAAGAATGAAAGTGTTTCCTAACTCCCCTTTCTTCTCATGCTGTGCTAAAAACAGTTGAGAGACCCAGACTGTTCTCATCTCTGATAAATACACTGACCTCGTCCGTCTTGGCCACTTCAGAGTTTGAAAAATTACCCAGTGGCTTTGGAAAAATAACCAATATGAAAAGAAAAAAAGAAAGATGCTTGAAAAAAGGTTTATCACATATACATAGCAGCACGCTAAAATGCTTTTCTTCACATATTCCAGCTTTTTAGGAAGAAGGGTCAGAGCATAAGGTCAGGATACAGCACCCCTGGACCAGAGAGGGTTAAGGATCCTCAAGAGCCCCAGGGCTTGAATCAAACAACAACCTGGAGCCTTAACCTTCTGAGCCACCCTTTTTTTTTAATAGAAAAAAGCCTTTTAGAAAGATGTCTATTCATATATTAGGTATATAAATATTTGAGCAGAGTGCCTCATCTACAGACAGTAGCAGTGGTAGCTCAATGGTAGATTAATGGAGTTCAAGATTAAGGTCATGAGTTCAAAATCCTAGCACTGCAAAGTTTCTACTGCTTTAGCAAGGCCCTTATCCCTCAACTGCTCAATTGTTTAATAAAAAATGAGATAAATGTAAATTGCTCTGGATAAGAGCCATAAATGTAAATGTAGAGAATGTGATTTATATCTTGCCATCATAAGCCACTGTTAGGAATACACTAATTTATTCAGAAACCTTATAGTTTATATATACATATAGTTACAAAAAAATATATATATATATATATATATATATTGTTAAGGTCTGCTCCAAGATCACAGGAGTGCGACAAAAAGAGCTATTTTCTCTTTAAAAATAATGAGTTGTCCAGAGAGCAGAAAGAATAATAAGTCTACTGGACCACATACTTTCTAGGGAATTATTCATTATGCCCACAGGGTGGCCTACTACGTGCCTGTCCAGGAAATTAAAAGTTATGCTCAAAGTCAAAGAAGCTTTATTGTCACTTCAACCATATATAGCTGATGCAGTGCATGGTGAAATGAGACAACGTTCCTCCTGGACCAGAGGTGCTACACATAACAAAAACAGAATACAGGGTGACGCGGACAAACATGAGGTTAAACTAAGGTGCAGAAGTTTTCAACTAAACATACGACATAAGTGCAGGGAATTACAAGACAGTGCAGACAAACAAGACACATAACACCGACTGTGTGCAAAAAAAGAACGGTGTTGTACGATGAGTGCAAAGGATGGTGTTGTACAGTGAGGGCAAAAATAGCAGCAGAGATATTGTTATAGTACAATATTAAAGTGACATGTAATGTAAATAATAAGAGGTGTGTGTGTATGTGTGTGTGTGTGTGTCTGTGTGTGTGTGAGTTCTGTTCATGCTGTTTGTTTATGTATTGTTATTTTTATTCATTCTAATATATTCTATGAATGGGAAGACTAGAAATGAATTGATTATCTGAATCTGAATCTGAATAATCAACAATGGGGCGATGTGATGCATCCTGACACAAAAGGGACTTACTGTTACCACGCTAAAGTTGGTTATTTTCTAGTAACAGTACCTCCTAAACTGTTTAACTTCTATTACACAGCAGAGATTTGCAGTTTTCTATTCTTTAATGACATACTGAAAAAAGTTTATAGTTACATTTAATGCTGTGAGATGTCCACATTTCCTGCTTTGATTTAGGTTGCCTTCTAATGCTTGCTCCCTCACCAGCCTCTCTATGTTTCTCTCTCTCAAGACAAGAAAAATTATATTAATTAAACTGAAGACTTCCACATAAAATGTAAAGATATGGATGTTTTTATGTAATATATATTTACCATCCACCTTTTTAAAAACACCTTATTCACCTTATGCACTTATTCAATCAGGCAATCATATAATCAGTGCTGTGCATACAATCACAGAGCTTCATATCAAACATCACAATAGGGAAAAAATGTGATCTTATTGACCAGACAAGCTTATTTTAGCATTTCTACTGCTAATGTACTGGGATTTTCATACATAACAGTCTCTAAAGGTCATAGGAGAATAGTCGGGCTGTTTTGAGCTGACAGGAAGTTTACAGTAACTCACATTTAACCACTTTAACCAAGTGTAACAAACAGAAAAGTATCTCAGAAAGCACATGTTGAATGTTAAGGCAAAGTTTGCTATAACAGCTGATGACCACGTCAGTTTCAGCCAAGAACAGGAATCTCACAGAGAATAGGTTCTCTGAAACTGTGATAAAGACCAGGTTCCTTTTTCTTTTTTTTATTATTATTTATTTATTGGAAACTCATATAATTGCATGAATGTGAAGCTGTACAGATGTTCCTACTAAAGTGGACAGCATGTGTATATAACATTTAAGATAAAGAAATGTTAACGTGAACATTTATATTATGGTTTTTTTTTAGCATTATTTAAGTTTTGTGTCTGAAAGAATATTACAAAGAATAGAGAAGTATGGGGTTTTACACAACATTATACATTATGTAATATTACAAAAATAATTTCATGTTACCTAAAAAATCCTTCTCTCAGACTTTTTTTATGATATTTCTTCCAGGGAACATTTAGTTCATTTTTTATTGTTATCTCAAAAAGGTCAGATCTGATTTTTTTCACATCACTTTGATTCCTCTCTCCTTTCCTTAAAGTCTAAACACACTGAATGTGATTCAGAGCACATTCACCAAGCGGCAACATGACAGTAGTCTCTCCAAACAGTCATGATATGATCCGGTAGCTAAATGACTTAGATAGACAGCTTCATATGAACTGAGTGTTCAGTGAATGACTCATCTGAGAGCTCCAGCTAAAAATAAACCTAACAGCTTTATGTGGGGAAAAAAGAAGAAAAGCTTGTACACTGTGTATAGAGGTATAGAAGCAGATGCAATCAAAATCTGGCTCTTTAGCTCTTTTACTCGTGTTGATAGCATTTAAGTGAGTGAAACTCCACTGATTGAGAAAAATAGCATAAAAGTCGGGACCAGTAACCCTTCTTTTTCCTTTTTAACTCTGTTACAGATAAATCATGATACATCTTTTAAATGATTTACTACCATTCATATATCATCCAATCCTGAACAACATAATGCAACAAAATACATTAATGCACCTGGATGGAACAGGAATTAAATAAGAAAATCTGTTAAAAGATAAAATCAGTGATTACATAGACAATTAACAGAACCATCAGCTAAACCATGCTTCCTGGCCTAAAATGGGAACATACAGAGAAAAGTTAAAAAAGAAAAAAAGAAAAAACTGTGACTGTGAAAAAACTGTCTTTTGTCTCATCTCTCTTTTGTTCCTGCTGAGGTTGAAAGCTGAGGTTGTCAGATGTACATGGTTAAGGAGAGAGTTTCAGACCCACAGCTTGAGTCAGTTTGATGCGCACTTCCTATCAAAACTGACTATTCAGTAGAAATGCGGCTTTTCATACTGTAGACGTGAGGTTTGCTGTTTGCGCTTGTTTTTGCAAAGGCTTGAATGCATTGCTGCGTCAAATTTGACCTGGTTATTCTGAAAACACCAGTAATTTTAACCAAGATTCCAGATATGAAGCCTTTCTTCTGTACATCCATGTGTTCAAACTCTCCTGTTAGAGCACTGTGATGTTATGGTGGTAGATAAATACGTCAATATGCAAATTAATATTTATATACAGTATTGTGTCTTTAGTGTCCTATTTTCTCATGCTAATATACTTTCAAAAATATACAGTAGGAAAGCCAGTACAAACAATACATCGTCAAAGAAAATTTGACATGAAAAAACAACAGATTGCGCAAAGAGCATTTCTCAAACACCAGACAGATTTTCTTAGAAAACCACATAACAGTAAACCAAGACATATAATATATGATATATAATTATGTATATTTTGTATAAATTCCTAATTCATACTGAATGTCACAAGCTTTTCTCAAAAAAAGTGAAATTATTAAATGATAGGGTTTATTATAACGTATACACCCTTGAAAAAAGGCCAATCTAGCACCTTAAAGGGTTATTTGGTTCATCTCGCCATGAAAGGTTCTATGCAGAATTCAACAAGAGTGATTCCACATAGACTGTATAACATAGAGTATACAAACTAGCCGTAGCAGGTTTAGCTTCACAGTGCATTTAATTGAAAAATACCATCTGAGAAGAAAAATACATCTTACACTAATTAAACTCTCTATTAGCCCTATATTATTATTATTTGTCAGTGTTAGGCTAACTCAAGCTGAGCTGTAATTCCTGTAAGCGTGCTTAAAAATGCACTCACATTTATTAACTACTTTATCCTAATCAGAGTCAAGGTGGATCCGGAGCTTATTCTGGGAACACTGGGAACGAGGCTATGATGCCAGAACATGGCAGGGCACCATGCGCACATGCACACACACACACACACACACACACACACACACACACACACACACACACACACACACACACACACACACACGCATTCACACCTAGGGGTAATTTAGCATAACCAATTGGATTAGAGATTATATCCTCAATTCATTTAGCATTTCTCCATCACTGCCTTTCTAGCTTCTCTTTACTCTCTACAGTTCCTCTTTGTCCGTTTCTATTCATGGTCATGGAGTTGTCATGCTAATGTCCCTTCATAAGGCAATGATTCAGTATTTGACAAAAAGATTAAATCCTTTATGATCCGATTGTATAGAATTTGTTGAGAATCTAGGGTAGAGAAGGACCGTTTTAAGGATCATCATTACAGAAAAATAATCGTATTCAATTTTTCACACATTAGTTTAAAACAATAGTTTTTTTTTTAATAATAATTGGTTTGTAACGTATTTAATGTAAATAGTAATCGAATTATAATCGATGCATCAATCCAAATTGTGTGATTATGGCACTTTTTGATGCGATTCATCCATTTCAATGTACAGATTTTAAAATATATTCCTTCTTTCTTGTCTCTCTTCACTATTTTCTCACACACTCTTAATCATACTTAAGTAGACATTGTACACAGCCTGTCCTTAAATACATTAACCTACTGCATTTTACAAAGCTGCTTGCTGAAGTGTACAGCACTCTCTCTCTGTCTCTCTGTCTCTCTCTCTCTCTCTTACCACACACACACACACACACACACACACACACACACACACACACACACACACCTGAAAAAGCTTTGTATAATTAACACAGATCTCTATCATCTAGTTTCCAAGCTTGCATGTACACATATGCACTTGAACACCAATGCACAAACATACACACACACACACACACACACACACACACACACACACGCTGCTAACACTAAAGCAGTTCAGCTGACTAAAAGAGGAAGGTAAATGAGAGTGTCATCAACCCACTTTCCTTTTGGTTTCACACATCTGCCTTATTTCACAACCTATCATTTCTCCAGGTTCTGATCATTAATCCCTGAACTTTTGCTTATGTTTAGAAGTCCAGCTTTTGCAGTCTTTTCTATATTCCCTTTTAATCAATAAAGCATGAATTAAAAAGTACCATAGACTTACTTTAAGTGACCTCCAATTCTGTGATGTCCTCTCTCCCCTTCTCATACACACACACACACTCTCTTTTCACTCTCCTCTCTCTCGCTCTCCCACACACTCAGCGCACGTCTTCTCTTAGCCAATCACATGGCTAAATGGGTTCTTTTCAAGTAGGCGTGCTTGTCTCTTAATGCATGTGTGTGTGTGTGTGTGTGTGTGTAAGCAAACTATGTCTGTGTGTGTCACTATGGCTGCCTAGTCTCAACTCCCTGTCTGTAATCTTGTATGAGTAAGTCATCATGGGTCCCTTTTTCCAAGTTATGACCCATCATTTTTCTTCTTTTATTTTTTTTTCTAAATCTTTTGTGTGCTTTGTTCAGCAGATAAAAGTACTCTAACAGGGCAAGGCCCATCTGGAACAACAACAACAAAATTCTCAGACTTATTTTCATCCCTAGTCTCTCAGTGTGCTTAAACTCATGGTATTTTGTGTGTGTTGGTGTTGATGTTTAGACTAACCACAGTGTAGAGACAGCTGATAATTATGCTGTCAGCTGTGACATCGATGCTGCTAATATATTCTTATTAGATGCTGTACAGCCCCATACAGACAAGCACATTTCACACTGACCTCCTCTTTATTTGACTTTTACCAGCGACAGAGAGGTTTTTTTTTATTTCTGTGAATACAGACGAAAGCTGCTTGTTCAGCAATCAAGATCAAAATGAATGAGGAGGTGCATTCAAATCTTTACAACTATAAATATTCTTCTTATTTATTCTTCTCCTTTTCTCTGTAAAGTTTACTTGATCCCTGCTTCTTAAGCTTGACCCTTCTTCATCATGAACATGTCATGGCAGAGATGCTATGTTGCCACAAGTTTTCATAACAGTTTATGTCCGATTGTGCAGCGAGTGTCATGTTATTGGTAACTGTCACAAAATGATGCGATGTTAGATGTCACAACAGCTGTTTTGACAGCCATCACTATGCTGGACAAAATACTGTAAAGTTTAATGAATATTGTTTTTTAATTTCCTTTATGGAAATATATAAAGTAGTATTCACACAGATTTCCTCTTTTATTAAAAAGTAATGAACAATGAATTGTACATTGTTGTGGAATATACACAAAACATGTTACTTCCTGTTATCACTTATAACAGCTGTAAATAGTTCTTAACTCACCAGCATTTCTTCTTTCTCTCATATGAAATTAATAATACAAAGAAATGAACATTTTATGCTAGCATTAAGGCTTACCTGTGGTGGAAAAACTTAAAGGAACAGCTTTACCTCTAACTGTAACATAGTAATGATACTGGAGACTCCTTCCATAACTAAGAAATAAATGTTAAATGTCTCCTCACCGAAAATGTTACCATATCAGTTTTTATTGCTATATCACATTTATGAAAATTTGTCAAATGCCTCTCAGTGTGTTACTATAGCAACAAGCACATTAATACAAACCTGTGATTTTCTTTGCAATCCTCACTATTATCAGAGCTGTTACAGTAATAATCAACATAAAGTATTTAAGTATTCAACATTAATCAACATATTAATAATACAGTATTTCTGATTTATCTAATCAGTTTGGAGAAATCACCCTTGTTGTTGTATAACATCTTTCACGCAGATAATCATAATTTACAGTGGAACAAAAAAGTATTTAGTCAGCCACCAATTGTGCAAGTTCTCCCACTTAAAAAGATGAGAGAGGCCTGTAATTTTCATCATAGGTACACTTCAACTATGAGAAACAGAATGAGAAAAAAAAAATCCAGAAAATCACATTGTCTGATTTTTAAAGAATTTATTTGCAAGTTATGGTGGAAAATAAGTATTTGGTCACCTACAAAAAAAGCAAGATTTCTGGCTCTCACAGACCTGTAACTTCTTCTTTAAAGAGTCTCCTCTGTCCTCCACTCGTTACCTGTATTAATGGCACCTGTTTGAACTCGTTTTCAGTATAAAAGACACCTGTCCACAACCTCAAACAGTCAGACTCCAAACTCCACTATGGCCAAGACCAAAGAGCTGTCAAAGGACACCAGAAACAAAATTGTAGACCTGCACCAGGCTGGGAAGACTGAATCTGCAATAGGTAAGCAGCTTGGTGTGAAGAAATCAACTGTGGGAGCGATTATTAGAAAATGGAAGACATACAAGACCACTGATAATCTCCCTCGATCTGGGGCTCTACGCAAGATCTCACCCTGTGGGGTCAAAATGATCACAAGAACGGTGAGCAAAAATCCCAGAACCACACGGGGGGACCTAGTGAATGACCTGCAGAGAGCTGGGACCAAAGTAACAAAGGCTACCATCAGTAACACACTACGCCGCCAGGGACTCAAATCCTGCAGTGCCAGACGTGTCCCCCTGCTTAAGCCAGTACATGCCCTGGGCCCGTCTGAAGTTTGCTAGAGAGCTTTTGGATGATCCAGAAGAGGATTGGGAGAACGTCATATGGTCAGATGAAACCAAAATAGAACTTTTTGGTAAAAACTCAACTTGTCGTGTTTGGAGGAGAAAGAATGCTGAGTTGCATCCAAAAAACACCAAAACCTACTGTGAAGCATGGGGGTGGAAACATCATGCTTTGGGGCTGTTTTTCTGCAAAGGGACCAGGACGACTGATCCGTGTAAAGGAAAGAATGAATGGGGCCATGTATCGTAAGATTTTGAGTAAAAACCTCCTTCCATCAGCAAGGGCATTGAAGATGAAACGTGGCTGGGTCTTTCAGCATGACAATGATCCCAAACACACCGCCCGGGCAATGAAGGAGTGGCTTCGTAAGAAGCATTTCAAGGTCCGGGAAAGCCAGTCTCCAGATCTCAACCCCATAGAAAATCTTTGGAGGGAGTTGAAAATCCGTGTTGCCCAGCGACAGCCCCAAAACATCACTGCTCTAGAGGAGATCTTTATGGAGGAATGGGCCAAACTACCAGCAACAGTGTGTAAAAACCTTGTGGCGACTTACAGAAAACGTTTGACCTCTGTCATTGCCAACAAAGGGTATATAACAAAGTATTGAGTTGAACATTTGTTATTGACCAAATACTTATTTTCCACCATAATTTGCAAATAAATTCTTTAAAAATCAGACAATGTGATTTTCTGGATTTTTTTTTCTCATTCTGTCTCTCATAGTTGAAGTGTACCTATGATGAAAATTACAGGCCTCCCTCTTCTTTTTAAGTGGGAGAACTTGCACAATTGGTGGCTGACTAAATACTTTTTTTGCCCCACTGTATATCCCAAAGCATATAGTAACTATAGGATGCTTTGCCAAATGTGTCATATCAGCTGCAGTGACATCCAACAGCATGGTTGGAGCAGGTTGGGAGATCACACTTATTCATCTCTACCCTACCCACCAAAACAAAGTGTTAGAGAGGAGAAAACCACATAAAAGAAAATGGAAAGAGAAAATGTGTGTGTGGGGGGAGGCTGATAAGTAGAAAGCCAATTGTTCTAAATGGCTTTGATTTTAAATACAAATGTATAAATAAGTAATATAACATATAATAGATATAAAATAAAAAAAACTAAGAAAACAAATCAATTGTATTAATTGTTTTTAATTTAGTTATAGAAGGAGAAAAAGTTAAACTAGAGGACAGTGTCCACTTATTCAGTGTAACTATTGTAGTTTCTGTCTGTGAGAGATGTTTTATTAAGCTGTAGTCTAAAAATTAAAGGAGGAAGTCATGAGACCTCATCTCTTCAGTCTCTCTCTCACACTCACACACACACACGCACACACACACACACACACACACACACACACACACACACACACACACACACACACACACTAACCTGAAAGTAAGCACCTCCCATTTTTCTCCTTGTAGCTTTTGCTGAATGTTCTGCAGATATTACTGATGTTTATCACCAATAAACATCTGCTCTCACTGTAAGGTCACTTTGGCTGTGTGAACGGAAACTTGCATGCAGAAATACGTAAAACACACGTCAGTAATACAATCATCTTTGGATTTAGATTAAAATACCTGTTAGAACTTTAGTCATTCAAAGTTATTTCGGGTCAGGTTTGCAAAATATTGTTCTAAATCTTTATATGGGATTAACATGTTCTTTACCATTTGCTTTACCATACCAACAAGATGATTTAGAATATGCTCTGCATCTTTTAAGAGAAAAGTTAAATAATATATTCTTTCTTTTGCATTTTGCTTAGCCTCTGGTGGTTGTGTTGCATACACTTTACTGACAGCCTATTATAAATAAGGAATAAAGCGTGCTGTTAGAGGAAAATAATCAATAAGTTGATTCGTTTAATATATATGCATATTACCAAATTCTTTATTCCTCCTTCACTGAAGCAATTTACCTAAGATTTCTTTTTTTTTTTCAAAGATATTTGCTGTGAAACATTTGTGAAACAAATCATTTAAATTGTCGCAGTTATAGACAGTCTTTCCTGCAACACTCTTTCTCTTTTTGAAAAAAAAGAAGTGTTTTCTGTGGCAGAGCTTGCACACCATTACAAAGTGCTGAAACTGGAGACTCCTTCCATGTTAACCAAAAACTTGACAGCCATTAGCTTTAGATTAAACATAAATCAGAAGAGAAATGGGAGGTCAGATCTTCTGAAGAGGATAACTGTTTAATTAGTAAGTTAATTAAGTTAATTAGTAAATAGATCCTGTTACATAGAAAGCCTACAGCACTACTTTTAGGAGGTGCAGAATTCCTAGCTGTGGCCTTGCATGAACGCTTGGTGAAATCATCAGGCTTTGTCCTTTGTAGGATCTCTCTCCACAGCAGCCTCTCAGCATGTTCAGTCCTTTGTCATCTTAAGATTGGATTACTGTAAGTTCCTGGCAGGGTCTGTTCCTGTGTATCACACAACCTCTCCAACTGATCCACGTTGCAGCTACAGCTTGTTTTCAGTCTCTGTTTGTTCTCCTGCATCACACCTTTGTTGCGATTCTTCTACCTGTAGTCTTTCTGCCTACAGGATTGGCTACAGATTTAAAACACTGATGCTTGCCTATAGAGGCAATAAAAAATCAGCCTTCACTTAATGGAGAGCATTTACCACACCCCAGTTTGCACTACACAGCCTTCCCCTATCTAACACCACTTGACTGGACCCACCATCCCTCAAGATACAAAAAAGACATGCATCATGGATCTTCCCTGTCCTTAACTTCCCCTGGCTGGCCAAACAACTGACTCACTGGCTGTCTTCAGATGATGAATGAAAACCGCCATCTTCATTAAACAGTAAATACTGAGCACTAACAGAACACACAGAACACACGCCTGGTTAAAGACTAGAACGCTGGTTAAAATTGGTCTTTACAGTTAAATCAGTTAAGTCATTGTGTGACAGTTCTGTTATGTGGCAAGCTATGTGACAAAAACTTCAATCATCACAGAAACATAATTTCCCTGAAGTATTATGAGTCTGAAAAGTCTTACTCAGCAGAGCACATGCCTGACTCTTAAATATAAATGTACCAATCAGTGTCTGCTATGAATAGAACCAAACCTGAAACTGCTGCTACTGCCACTTAAAATGTCTTGTTATACAGTGATGGCTGATTATGACAATCACACAGCACACAGTCTCTAATGCATCATAACAGTGGCATAGAATTTATTTTGAGAAGGATCCAGAAATTCACTAGAATAAACTCTGTGCAATTCTGTACTTGGTGAATATTTGGCTGGCTGCCAAACAGCATTAGTAGCACAATTTACCAAGTCTTAGCATATAAATGATATTTATTAGTGTAGAAAACAAAATGCTCTTATGCCAATGCCACTGATAAGTATTATAATAACTTCTTCTTCTTCTTCTTCTTTCAGCTTTTCCCTTCAGGGGTCGCCACAGCGAATCATCTCTCTCCACCTATCCCTATCTTCTGCATCCTCAATACTTGCACCCACTAGCTTCATATCCTCATTTATTCCATCCATATACCTCCTCTTTGGCCTTCCTCTTTGCCTCCTGCCTGACAGCTCCATGTCCAACATTCTCCTACCAATATACTCACTCTCCCTCCTCTGAACATGTCCAAACCATCTTAATCTGGCCTCCCTAACTTTGTCCCCCAAACGTCCAACATGAGCTGTCCCTCTCATGTACTCGTTCCTAATCCTGTCCAATCTTGTCACTCCCAAAGAGAACCTCAACATCTTCAGCTCTGCTACCTCTAGCTCTGACTCCGGTCTCTTCCTCAGTGACACTGTCTCTAAACCATACAGCATGGCCGGTCTCACCACTGTCCTGTACACCTTCCCCTTGATTTTCGCTGATATTTTCCTATCACACAGAACTCCCGACACCTTTCTCCACCCATTCCAACCTGCCTGCACGCGCTTCTTTACCTCTTTCCCACACTCTCCATTACTCTGGACTGTTGACCCCAAGTACTTAAACTCCTGTACCTTCTTCACCTATTCACCCTGTAACCTTACTGTTCCACTTCCCTCCCTTTCATTCCCACACGTACTCAGTCTTACTACGACTGACTTTCATGCCTCTTCTCTCCAACGCAAACCTCCACCTCTCCAGGTTTTCCTCCACCTGCTCCCTGCTCTCACTACAGATCACAATGTCATCTGCAAACATCATTGTCCAAGGAGACTCCTGTCTGACCTCCTCTGACAACTGGTCCATCACTATAGCAAACAGGAAGGGGCTCAAAGCCAATCCCTGATGCAGTCCCACCTCCACTTTGAACTCCTCTGTCTGACCTACAGCACACCTCACCACTGTCCTGCTCCTCTCATACATGTCCTGCACCACTCTGACATACTTCTCTGCTACTCCTGACTTCCTCATACAGTACCCCAGCTCTTCTCTTGGCACCCTGTCATACACTTTCTCCACGTCTACAAACACACAGTGCAACTCCCTCTGACCATCCTATACTTCTCCATCAAAATTCTCAGAGCAAAAATTGCATATGTTGTGCTCTTTCTGGACATGAAGCCATACTGCTGCTCACAAATTTCCACTACCTTCCTTAACCTAGCTTCCACTACTCTTTCCCATAGCTTCATTGTATGGCTCATCAACTTTATCCCCCTATAGTTGCTGCAACACTGCACGTCACCCTTATTCTTAAAGATTGGCACTAACACACTTCTTCTCCATTCCTCAGGCATCCTCTCACTCTCTAAAACCCTGTTAAACAAACTATTTAAAAATTCCACTGCTGCCTCTCCTAGACACTTCCAGACCTCCACCGGGATGTCATCAGGACCAACTGCCTTTCCACTTTTCATCCTCTTCAAAGCCTTCCTGACTTCATCCTTTCTAATCTTATCTACTTTCTGTTCCACAGAGTTCACCCCTTCTACTCTTTTTTCCCTCTCATTTTCCTCATTCATCAGCTCCTCAAAGTACTCCTTCCATCTCCTCTGTACGCTCTCCTCACTTGTGAGCACCCTTCCATCTCTATCCTTAATAACTCTAACTTGCTGCACATCCTTCCCATCTCGATCCCTCTGCCTAGCTAACCTGTACAAGTCCTTCTGTCCTTCTCTAGTGTCTAACCTAGTGTACAACTCATCATATGCCTTCTGCTTGGCCTTAGACACCTCCCTCTTCACTCTGCGCTGTAACTCCTTGTATTCCTGTCTATTCTCTTCAGTCCTGTCCATGTCCCACTTCTTCTTGGCTAACCTCTTCCTCTGGATACTATCCTGAACTTCCTCATTCCACCACCAAGTCTCCTTATCTTCTTTCCTCCTTCCAGAGGACACACCCAGCACCTTTCTCACTGTCTGCCTGATCACTTCTGCTGTAGTTTCCCAGTCATCTGGCAGCACTACCTGACCACCCAGAGCCTGCCTCAACTTCTGTCCAAATTCCTCACAACATTCCTCCTTTTTCAGCTTCCACCACTTGGTTTTCTTCTCTATCTTTGACCTCTTCTTCTTACAGACCATCAAAGTCATCCTACACACCACCATCCTATGCTGTCTGGCTACACTCTCTCCCACTACCACTTTACAGTCACTAATCTCTTTCCTCTTCTACATAGGATGTAGTCTACCTGTGTTCTCCTACCTCCACTCTTGTAAGTCACTCTATGTTCCTCCCTCTTCTGAAAATAAGTGTTAACCACAGCCATGTCCATCCTTTTAGCAAAGCCCACTACCATCTGTCCTTCTAGGTTCCTTTCCTTAACTCCAAACCTGCCCATCACCTCCTCATCACCTCTGTTCCCCTCACCAACATGTCCATTAATATCCGCTCCTATCACCACTCTCTCACCCATGGGAATACTCTCCATCACCTCATCTAATTCACTCCAGAATCTCTCTTTCTCCTCTAACTCACAACCTACCTGTGGGGCATAACCACTAACAACATTCAATATCACCCCTTCAATCTCTAACTTCAGACTCATCACCCTGTTTGCCACTCTCTTCACCTCCAGAACATTCCTCACAAACTCCTCCTTCAGGACCACACCTACCCCATTTCTCTTACTATCCACACCATAATAAAACAGCTTGAATCCTGCTCCTATACTACGAGCCTTGCTACCCTTCCACCTGGTCTCCTGTACACACAGTATATCCACCTTCCTTCTCTCCATCATATCAGTCAGCTCTCTACCTTTCCCTGTCATAGTACCAACATTCAGAGTTCCTATTCTCAGTCCTACACTCTTACCTTTCCTCTTCACTTTCTGTCTGTGCACTCTCCTCCCTCCTCTACTTCTTCGACCAACAGTAGCCCAATTTCCACCGGCGCCCTGTAGGTCAACAGCACCGATAGCAGTCGTTGTTAACCCGGGCCTCGACTGATCCGGTATGAAAATCAGAGTACTGACGATTCGCATGGTTAAATTTGGCAATGTTTTACGCCGGATACCCTTCCTGACTCAACCCTCTCTATTTATCAGGCTTGGGACTGGCACAGAAGTCACTGGACTGTGACCCCCATGGCTAGATAATAAGTATTATAATAACCTGCTAGTAATATGATGGAAGTAACGTTAGTATAGTGCAATTACTAGACAAAACATTGTGATTGGAAACATACTGTAAATAACCAAGATATGTAACACAGCTAGGGTTAGAAATAATGTTGCATTTGATTGTACCTGGTTATGGATGCTAATAAAGCTTATTTGAATATGTTCTAGAAGAATCTGTTCAAGTTTGTCGGTTGCGTACTTGGGAAACATGTATCCAAAAAATTTCAATCAACAAGTTTGCTCTGTAAATTGTAATAGGTTCAATTAGTGTATATTTCCGCACTTACGGATAAAATCGTCATTGCTAATTGGTTAGTCTCAGAATGGGAGGAGTTTTCTTCCAATTAGTAGCCATCCAGAGCAGTAAGAGATAAGTTTTCAGTTTGTTGCTGTTCGCCATGCGAGAAAGGTGGTGCTCAGTTTGAGACAGAAAGGAGAAAAATTTTTTAGTTGCTAATCCAGCAATTTGAGTATTTTTAATTTTCGTGCAAGTGTTTGTTTTTGTTTTTTTGTGGTTTTTTTTGTAATTTACTTTGAATAAGAGTTTAATTGAGTTTAATTGTTTCTTGCTGGAGTTCAGTGCGACAGTCGCATAGCTCAAAGGACTAGACATTTTGTGAGTTTGTTTATATCATTATTAGGTGAAAGAGTGTTTGAACGAATGGAGCATTGATAATCCCTCATGCTTTGAAATATCTGTGGAATGTAGGAGAAGATGTTTGTAGCAGTGCTGAGAAGCACTGCATTTTACCCGGTCTGCAAGCAATTTGAGGACATTGTTTGCTTTAACCTTGTTTTGAGGCCATTTGTGTTTTCTTAGGCCACAAAACACCCGAGATAGGTCTCAGGCCTATAACGGGTTGGGGTTGTGTGTTTTGTGTGTGTGAGTTGATTATAGTTTAGTGCAATGTAATATTAACTAGTTATTATATTGGGAGAAAGAATTCAGGCAACTATTAAGTCGAGAGACTAAATATTAGTAACCAGGTGCTCCGGTCTATATAGTGAGTGTATAGTAGGATGTGTTATATATACATCTATGTATGTTTGTTCTGTATATGTGTGTGTGTGTGTGTGTGTGTGTGTGTGTAAGAAGACTGTTTGCTGAGATATTACCTGTAGTGTTTTTCTAAGTTTTTATGGTAGATAATTACCAACATGTGTCCATTATTGAAAGAATTTGAACGTAAAGGTATTTGATTTGAAGGCATGATGTATTAGTGTTGATCTTTCAGTAGTATAGCCAATGCTGTCATACATTAATGCAGTTATCTAACCAGCCAATCATGTGGCAACAGCTCGCTGCAAAAATGATTTACTTTAACATCAAATATCAGCATGAGGAAAAGGTCTGATCCCTGTGACTATGGCATGGATGTTGGAATAGAGTGAAAACACAACAACAGTGACAGTTCTGTGGGTGGAAACACCTTATTAAAAAGAGGAAAATGGCAAGATTAGTTCGAGCTCTTAGGAAGGATACAGTAGCTCATATAAGTACTCTTTGTGGTGAGCAGAACACCATGGTGAGCAGAAAAGCATCTTAGCATGCACAAAACATTTAGAAGGATGGATGAGCTACAACAGCAGAAGACCACACTCGGCTCCACTCCTGTCAACCAACAACAGGAATCTGAGGCTATCATGGGCACACAGACTCAGCAAAACTGAACAGCTGAAGACTGGAAAAAGACCCAGTGATTTTTTCCCTAATCTAACCAGCTACCTTTTTCTTAAGTGGTTGGTTTCTTAATGTTGGTTTTCTCATTTGTAGCAGAATTTATTCTCCCATTTTATGGGACCTTACTTAGTGAAGTATCTAATAACAAAGTGTAAAGCAACAGTGAGCAGTTTTCAACAGAAAAGCATTGAGATTGATTCTTGAATCCAAAGATCATGAGTTGGAATCCTGATGATGCCACAGCTGTGAACGCATGCATGCATATGTAACGGGGCTCCGCCAGAGGCGGAAGTGTCCGGATCCATGTGCCGAGCCGGCGGTAGGGAAAACACAGTATCGTAACTCGGGGACAGGCAATAGTTCGGCAACAGGTAATCCAGAAACCAAGCGATAAAGTCCAACAAGGGTAATCCAGAGAGAGAGAAACGAAAACAGTCCAAAGTCCAAAAACCAAACAATCCAACATCAAAGAACAAGCAAAAGAGAATCCAATAAACAATCCACGTCAAGGCCAGAAATCCGTCAGGGTAAACGCTCGGTATAGTCACAAGGAACATTACTTCGCGTCATGCAGGTGGTGCGCACCGTATTTAAATCCCCAGGTAATCCGGAAGTAAACTCAAAATACGGGCGAGGGCTCCCTCTCGCGGTCACCTCTAGTGCGAGTCGTGACAGAGCCCCCCCCTCTAGGAACAACTCCCGAGGTTCTACGCCGAGGGCGCCCCCTCGGGCGCGGAGCAGGTCTCCCCGGATGGGCGCGGTGGAAGTCCTCAATCAGCGACGGGTCGAGGATGTCCCCGGAGTCCACCCACGAGCGCTCCTCGGGGCCGTACCCCTCCCAGTCCACCAGATACTGCAGACGGGACCGGACTCGCCTGGAGTTCAGGAGGGTCCGCACCTGGTACGCCGGAGACCCCTCAATGTCCAGCGGCGGTGGCGGCGCCGCACCGGTCCCCGCCTCCCCGGCCGCAGGGTGCGCAGGCTTGAGCAGAGACACGTGGAAGGTCGGGCATATACGATAGGATGCTGGGAGCCGGAGACGGTAAGCCACTGGGTTGACCCGGCGAACGATTTCAAACGGGCCGACGAACTTGGGGCTAAGCTTCCTGCAGGGCAGACGAAGACGGAGATTGCGGGTCGACAGCCAGACTTTCTGTCCCACTTGGTAGGACGGGTGCGGTCGGCGACGACGATCCGCCTGAATCCTCTGCCTCCTCACAGCCCTCTGTAGACGAACATGAGCGCGCTCCCACACCTCTTGGCTCAGACGATACCACTCCTCCACAGCAGGGACGTCGGAAGGCTCCCCGGACCAAGGGAACAAAGGTGGTTGGTAGCCCAAGACGCACTGAAATGGCGTCAGTCCTGTGGAGGAGTGAATAAGGGAGTTCTGAGCGTACTCCGCCCACGGCAGGAATTCACTCCACCGATGCTGTTCCCTGCTACAGTAGGACCTGAGGAAGCGTCCAATCTCTTGGTTGAGTCGCTCCGCCTGCCCGTTAGATTGGGGGTGATAACCGGAGCTTAGGCTCACCCCGATGCCCAGACGGCCACACAGCGCCCCCCACACCCGGGAGGTGAACTGCGGGCCCCGATCTGACACAATATCCTCGGGTAGGCCGAAGTTGCGGAACACATGCTGGAACATGGCGTCGGCCGTCTGCATGGCCGTGGGCAGTCCCTCTAGTGGAATCAGCCGGCACCCTTTGGAAAACCGGTCCACCACGACCATAACGGCAGTAAATCCCCCCGAATCCGGCAGGTCGGTTAAAAAGTCCACCGACAGGTGCGACCATGGGCGCCGGGGAATCGGAAGGGGCTCCAGCAGTCCCTCCGGGAGATGGCGACTGGTCCGCGACTGCGCACACGTCGGGCAAGCAAGCACGTACTCCTCTACATCCGAGCCCAGAGAGGGCCACCAGAACCGGCGACATGTGAGCTGCGTCGAACGGCGAATACCTGGGTGTCCAGAACTGGGGGCCTCGTGCACCCACTGCATCACTTGTTGCCGGAACAGTTGGGGCACGAAGGTCCTATCCGGCGGACAGCTGGCGGGTGGCGGCTCGTCGGCGTGAGCTCGCCGAATTTCCTCCATGAGGTCCCAACGGACCGGTGCCAGAAGAGCGGTGGCCGGCAGGATGGGCTCCGGTTTGCTGGGATCACCGGCCGACTCGAACTGTCTGGAGAGAGCATCTGCCTTGCCGTTCTTGGACCCAGGGCGGTACGTCACCGTAAACACAAACCGGGTGAAGAAAAGTGCCCACCGAGCCTGTCGAGGGTTCAGCCGCTTGGCTCCTCGGAGGTACTCCAGGTTACGGTGGTCAGTGAGTACTTGAAATGGATGACGTGCCCCCTCCAGCCAGTGGCGCCACTCCTCTAGTGCCGCCTTGATGGCCAGTAGCTCTCGGTTACCGACATCATAGTTTCTTTCCGCGGCCGTCAATTTCCTTGAGTGGAAAGCACAAGGATGGAGTTTCCCGGGCTCCCCATGCCGTTGGGAGAGCACCGCCCCTATGCCACTGCAGGAGGCGTCAACCTCCACCACGAACGGCAGCTCCGGGTCAGGGTGTCTTAGGATGGGTGCTGTGGTGAATCGATCCTTCAACTGAAGGAAGGCTGTACGGGCCTGGTCCGTCCAGGACAGTTTTTTGGGCTTCCCCCTGAGTAATGACGTCAGGGGACCGGCTACTGAGCTGTAGTTCCGTATGAACCGCCGGTAAAAGTTGGCGAAGCCCAGGAAACGCTGCAGCTCCCGCACCGTAGAAGGTTCGGGCCACCCCGTAACTGCCTGGACCTTGACTGCATCCATCTCCACTCCCTGACGCGAAATCACGTATCCTAGGAACGTTACCTGGGAACAGTGAAATTCGCACTTCTCCAACTTGACATAGAGGTGGTGCTGTTGCAATCTGGCGAGTACCTCCCTAACCTGGATCACATGCTCCTCCATGGAGGCCGAGTACACCAGGATGTCGTCGATGTAGGCGATGACACTTCTTCCCAGCAGGTCCCGGAAAACCTCGTTGATAAGGGCCTGAAACACTGCTGGGGCGTTGGTGAGGCCGAAAGGCATCACGCAGTACTCATAATGTCCATGAGTCGTGTGGAATGCAGTCTTCCACTCGTCCCCCTCTCGGATGCGCACCAAGTTGTACGCACTACGGAGGTCCAGTTTGGTGAACACCCGCGCTCCCCGCAGCTGCTCCAGAGCTGCGGGCACCAATGGCAGCGGGTAGGGGTACCGAATGGTGACAGCGTTCAGCCCCCTGTAGTCGATGCACGGCCGAAGGCCTCCATCCTTCTTCCCCACAAAAAAGAACCCTGCGGCTGCCGGGGACGTGGATGGCCGAATGTGGCCTGCTGCCAGTGATGACTCGATATACTCCTCCATGGCCTTGGACTCCGGAAGAGAGAGGGGGTAAATCCGCCCCTTGGGGGGGGAGGCGTTAGGTAGCAGGTCAATGGCACAATCCCAGACCTGATGATGAGGTAGACGAGCCGCCCTCTCCTCACTGAACACCATGTGGAAGTCCATGTATTGGCTGGGAAGGTGACCGCCAGCCGCCTCGAGGGGCCTCTGCACCTGAGAAGTCCTGCACGGTCTCGCTACGGGGTCCCGTAGGCATCCCCTCTGACACGTGATGGACCAGCGCACCAGCTCCCCCGACCGCCAGGAAATGTGTGGATCATGGCGCCTCAACCACGGGAACCCTAGAATCACGGGGTTGGCTGGTGACGAAGTGACATAAAACGCCAACCGTTCATAGTGAAATAGTCCGACCTGAAAGTCCAGTAACTCCGTTTGGTGTTTCAAATAGCCCTCTCCAATGGGCTGACTGTCGATGGCCGTAATCCTCAAAGCTGGTACGCAGGGGAAGATGGGGATCCCAAGTTCCTCCACCAGGCCCCGGTCTACGAGGTTCACGGCCGCTCCAGAGTCAATTAAGGCTGAAACGGGGAAGCAGCGGTCAGACATATGTAACGAAGCTGGCACTGTCAAGTTCAGAAATGAAGAAATGTCACCCACCGGAGTCGCTGGGAACCTTTCAGGGCACCGAGGACTCAGATGTCCAGATGCCCCGCAGCGGTAGCACAACCTCATCTGACCTCGAGACCGGTGTCCCTGAACTGCCAGCCCAGATCTCCCCAGCTGCATGGGTTCAGGCTCCTCCTCACGACGTGAAGAGTAATCCATACGCCTCTGGGGGCGAGCTGAAGCATGAGCCCCTGCTCGGTGTTGGCGCCGCAGATTGTCCAGGCGAATAGCCGTGGCTACAAACTGCGACAGGGTGGTGGCCTCCTCATGACATGCAAGCTCGGACTGGAGGGCGGGGTGCAACCCGGCACGAAAGACGGCCCACAGAGCCGCGTCGTTCCAGCCTGACTGGGCAGCTAACGTGCGGAACCGGATGGCGTAGTCCGCTGCTGCCTCGGAGCCCTGGCGTAGCTCCATCAAGCGGACAGAAATGTCCTTGCCGCCCGCTGGGTATTCAAACACCTCCTTAATCATCCCAGAAAAATAGTCATAGGAGGCTTTGATCTGCGGGTCGGCGTCCCACACTGCCGATGCCCACTCTAAGGCCCTGTCAGTCAAAAGTGACATGAGAAACGCGCACTTAGTCCCCTCCTCACGGTACATTCCCGGCTGGTGCGAGAAAAACACATCGCATTGCCGCAAAAACCCGCGACAGCGATCAGCTGATCCATTGAATTTTTCTGGCAGCGCCAGCCGGGGTGACTCACCGTGCGTAGGCGGCGGATCGCGAGGAGAAGCGATCGCCACTCGGCTCAGCTGAGCCTGCATATCCGCCAGCTGATCTTGATAGGAGCGAATAATCGCTCCTTGCCGCACGATGATTTCGCGCAGCTCCGCTGAATCCGTGAGCGGCGAAGTAATCTGTAACGGGGCTCCGCCAGAGGCGGAAGTGTCCGGATCCATGTGCCGAGCCGGCGGTAGGGAAAACACAGTATCGTAACTCGGGGACAGGCAATAGTTCGGCAACAGGTAATCCAGAAACCAAGCGATAAAGTCCAACAAGGGTAATCCAGAGAGAGAGAAACGAAAACAGTCCAAAGTCCAAAAACCAAACAATCCAACATCAAAGAACAAGCAAAAGAGAATCCAATAAACAATCCACGTCAAGGCCAGAAATCCGTCAGGGTAAACGCTCGGTATAGTCACAAGGAACATTACTTCGCGTCATGCAGGTGGTGCGCACCGTATTTAAATCCCCAGGTAATCCGGAAGTAAACTCAAAATACGGGCGAGGGCTCCCTCTCGCGGTCACCTCTAGTGCGAGTCGTGACAGCATAAGTGAACAGATAGTGCTTTCCTCTGAGTGTAAGTTATACCTTGAATGAGGTGCAGTTAGAAAACAAGAGGGCTTTGGGTTCATGTACCTTAGAGGAAGCAAGTGATAGCCTGAGGGGGTGGTGGTAGCTCAGGTGGTTAAGGCTTTGGGTTGTTGATCAAAAGATCAGGGTTCAAGCCCCAGCACCACCAAGCTGCCGCTGTAGGGTCCAAGTCCCCCTGCTCCATGGGTGCTGTATCATGGCTGACCCTGTGCTCTGACCCCAACCCTCCAAGGAATATGTGAAGAAAGAATTTCACTGTGCAGTAATGTATATCTGACAAATAAGTAGCTTTCGTGTAATAAGGGAGAGATTCCTGATGGGTGGGAATCAGCCATAAATAACATTATAGAGAATTTTGAGTGAAAATCCAACAAAAATCATTAGCAGTTGAAAGTGAACCTACTTTTAATATGGTAAAACTCCCTCAGGCCCACAATTTACACTGAAACTACTCTTGGTTAATCACCTGAGAGAACTAATTAGCATAATCCAAGAGTCACCTCCAAGCAACACTACAGAATCAACAATGCTATACAATACAACACATTCATTCAAATAACACAACTATATCCAACTGAGTTAATCAGATAGTATAGTCAGAATCCTACCTTACCAGAAGAAAATAAATGCAATATAAAGAACTTAAAGCACACTTAACATACCTTAGTAATAACTGCAGTGGTGGGAAAATCTGAGGTAGAAATTTACAGAGTGAGTTTGGAAAAACAGACTGTTTTCATCTCTTAAGCAAAAGAAGTACACCATTATGTGATAAGAAGAATTATACGCTATGACAATTCAAGCAACTCAGTTCATTCATTCATTCATTCATTCATTCATTCATTCATTCATTCATTCATTCATTCATTCATTCATTCATTTATCCATCCATTCATCTTCAGTAACTGCTTCATCCTGGTCAGGGTTGTGATGAATCCAGAGCTCAGGAACACTGTGAGCAAGGCAGTAATACATACTCAATGTGACACGGGGCACCATTCACACACATTCAACTTTTGTTTCACATTTTAGGAGCAATTTAGCATAGTCAGTTCACCTAAAACATGTTATTGACAGTGTGACCAACCAAGAGAACCTGGAAGAAACCCACACAGACCCCCAGAGAAAATGTGAAATTTTGCACAGACATTAACTTCAGTTCAGGATCAAAACAGAGTACCCTGGAAATGTGAGGCATCAACCTTAGATTAAAAGATGATCCTAAAAATCACAAGTAAAAGTTTTGGATTTCTTTTCATTGCGCAAATGATAATAGGTGGCATTAAGCAGAAGCTCTGTGAGTGAGATACTATAGTGGTGTGTTATGATGAAGGCCTACTGTATTTATACCGTACAGTATTTGGGACAAACTTTTAAGTTGCTGACGAAACAACTGTAAGGGGACAGCGCCACCTCCTGACAGCTTCTGCACCTCTGCTTATGCAGTGCAAAATTATTGGCACAATTCAAAAGCATACACTGAAAACGACAAGCAATGAATCAGGTTTTCCATTTAAACAATTGCATCAGTCTATTTTGCTTTTACAACAAAATTTTATTTTAGTTGCTTTTGTATTTCTGGTGTTTCCTCTCAGAAATGTATGAAGCAAAATGAATTCCAAATCTAGAGAATTTTAAAGACTTCAAAATATGAATTTTTCAAGTTTTCAAGTCTGAGAAAGTTGAGAATTGAATGCTAATTTGATTATATCCCACCAAAAACACACACACACACACACACACACACACACACACACACACACACACACACACACACACACACACACTGCTACTCCCTTTTCATGAAAGTGTTGCCTTTTCAAGCATAAAAGCATCTGAACCTTTTTACTACTTATAAATGCTGGCTTAAAGTCAATAAGCTTTAATATTATAGCAGGATAATTGTAACCCTTGTGCATTCATACATCTCCCGTAGACATTATTGTGGATCCAGAGTTTATCCTAGTGAAACTGGGTGAAAAGTATATGGCACCCTGAATACACACTAAATTGTCTGTAGGGACTGAATGAGTGTGTGAGCAATTGTGCCCTACAGTGGGGTGGCACCCTGGCCTTGTGCACTGGATCCACAGCTCCATGCAAGTCCTGTGTAGGATAAACTAATTAATGAATGAAAATTACTGAATGAATATATTGTATTTGCTTGAAGTGTTTGATGATCTTTCTGCTGGCAGTTGTATGCTATTAGATGTACAGAACGTGACATTAAGGACCTGAACATAATCTCTCCAATATAAAATGCTGAAAATAATTTGCAGGAATTAATCAAATTGCATAAGATTGTATGCTAGAAAAGGCCCTTTTTAGTATTGCTCCACTTTAAAGTGGGTCATATTGAACCTATTGTATGCTGTAGGCCCAATAATCCTTCATACTTCATGTGTTCCCTTTACTGCTTTTGGCAAACCAAGGTCATTAGTGAGATTTCTGTCCCAGGCCAGCTTTCCGTTGTTCCTGTAAGAGTATATACAGAGGCTATGTGATATTTGTTGACTCCACTTATTCATATTGCTGCTCTTGATCAGGTGTATGATAAAGGTCTCATTTGCATTTGTAGCAGGATTTGCGAACATGTCTCTGAGGGAACCCAGTGTTGTCAAGAGTGCTGTCTGTGGTCACAGACTGGAGTCTGCAAACTGAAAATGAGAAATTTCAGTTACTAAGACTAAGGTTATTGGCACGCTTTACTGGAAATCACCTTGGAGGAAGTTAACGTTCAATTACACAATGCTGAGAAACAGGTCTTTGGTTCTAACAGAAATGATATGATCGTTTGGATATTTGCTATACAGTCTGATGTAATAGGCTTATGTGATTTGACGAACAGCATCATGGGTAGAAATATATAGAATTGAAAAAAGGAAGGAAGAGTGAGAGGGAGGAGCTCCGCACTCTTGTTCTCTCATGCAATAACCAGAAAAAGAGACAGGACTGAGTAAAAGAGAGAAAGAGAGGAACTTGAGGCGTGCAGAGACAGACAGAGACAAAACATTTGTCTGGCTTCAACATGTCTCCCTGGATCAGGACCACCACTGAGAGATATGGTGTTGGTATGTGTTTAAATACTTCAGGCATGTAGTTTGAACACATTAGTGTTTTTGTGTATATGTGTGAATAACGGCCTTCAGATCAGTTTCTGTGGATGCTTACTTTGCTTCCTGCTTCACAGGATGTGGGCAGGTGCTGCTCACTAGATAGATTCACAAATCATTATTTTTGTTAAGAGTCTAAGTTAAAATCATGCAGCAGATGTGAAACTTACAGAAATATTCTGAAAATGATTTCATCTTGCACATTGTAGCTATATAAGTCTAGGGTTACACTAATGCTGTATGTGCATAGCGCTCGGTGTGTGCAGTTCAACGTATCGATTGCTCATCCTGATGGCAAATTTTGCAGTTCGACAACTTTTTCTCAAAGCAATTAAACGTCAAAATCTGACTATATTTTGTGGCCTTTGGAGAAACCTGCATTTGTAGGATTTGCATCTTAATAGCAGGAAACACTACAGCATAGGGAGTGTAATGATTTATTTATTTATTTATTTTTTTATCTTTGTACTGTACCCAGCCTTGGTACAGAGTCATGTCTCCTTTTCCGCTTTTTAAAGGCAACATCTACAAACCACTTCAACAGTCTGACAAAAACGTTAAAGCTTAAAACTGCTGATATCTCTGGTCACATGATCTGATAGCCATTTATATCTGTGTTTATGTGGTCTCTCACACACACACACACACACACACACACACACACACACACACACACACACACACACACAAAGGAAGTTAAGAAGAGAGGAAGTAAAAAGTGAACTAAGAAGTGCAGCAATACAATGTGTGTGTGTGTGTGTGTGTGTGTGTGTTTGTATGCTGTTTGTACTCTAAACATGTAGGCAGTGTTTTAATTTGTTACGTTATACATTTATTTTAGAAATCATTTTAAAGTGACATATAGAACCACCAAAGTGATTTCAAACATGCTGCTCATATTTCTGTAACATGAACATCACAGTGTGGCCTAATGGCTCATTCGGGAAAAAATGACAAAATAAATCTACAAAAATCTACAAAATAAATCCTACAATATTTGTACTTTTTTTTCACACAGATGTTTTTAACGTCAAAGTAAATGGTGATATCAAACCCATTTCTAGCCTTCTGAGATGACCCAAGTTCTTGTTCATAAGCATCTAAAATTTGAAGGCGTTATCTTCAACAGTGCCCTAATTAGTTTTATATCAGACTTACTGTGATAAAATGATAGTTTATACTGACTGAAAATGTCTGATAAGTTTACTGGAAAATGTTACCGGTAAAAAGGGTTAATATTCAAAAAGGATGGCTTAGTACATGCACTCATTTTTAGTGCATCAGAAAATGATGTGTACAAATTAACCACCTTTTAATCATATGAAAGAACATTAACGATGGTAATAGATAAGTGTAATAATTCTGGTAAATAATAACTAATGCAGTATCAGTTAAATGTTATATACGTTTTCCTTTGTACACATTGTAGGTTAACCAAAGCTTTAGGATATTTAAGTAACTTGGGACATTTTGCAATTTATAATGTAAAGTCAGTATCACTCAGGTTTTACACGATAACATGATTCAGATCAAAACACTTTATTTGTGTGAACTCACAAGTTGTTGAAACATTGGAGCACACAGGAAGGATGTGTCTAAGCATGATATAAAAACACTATTCTAAGCTGTTTGATAGCACTGGGGAAAGGGTTAACAATATGTATACACTGTGTTATTTGTATTTGTAGTATATCCTATGTTGGAGTTGAGTTTAGAATTGTGTGTTTGCTGGAAAACTAACATTCAAAGAGTTTCAAACTTACATTATAGACTACAATATGAGTATAATATGATTGCAAATAGACTTCACAGTGTAGATGATCTTTATTAATATTTTGTAAGCTCTAATATTGACAGAATGAGCTAACAAGATGTTAATAGTATAAAAACGAACACTATTATTAATTGATATTTATACTGCACGTGTCAGAGGCTGTAAGTTTTACCATAACAGTAAGATTATTTTTATTTATTATTTGAGGTTCGAGTGTCTTTCTCTATGCTGTAAATGTTCCCAATTTCAACCAGGTTTATTATTCTTTTCAGACAACTATCAGACCTACTCCTGTGTCCAGTTCTCAGCTCCTGCTGTGTCCAATGTTTAGATACATAGTTTGAAATTTTACATTCATAATATTATTGATCCTGGTTTTTGTTTTTCACAGATGATATGCCATAGAGGTTATGAGCCTTAACCTACTAACCTAGCAATCCTGTGTAAAACACTTACAGCCTCTACCTAGGTGCTTGAGGAATGTGTTTAATTAACTGAGCACACTGTGTCTTTTAACTAGGACGTTACATGCAGTACACCTCTAAATGTTTACTCTTAAAGGTATAACAAGTCCATTGTGTCATAATGACATTATCGTCACTGTCCCAGGTGTATAAAACATATAAATACATATAAAAGGTTTTGTGATGTACCTGTAAGAAAATTATGATTTATAACACTACTTTTTTTCTGTGTATTGATGTATCAATGCAAGGCAAATTCACCTACGTAGTATACTTCATACACAAGGTGCATTAAAATGAAAAATATTAAATAAATTATTGGAAAAAAATTAGACACGACTAAAGTAATGAAAATTAGTTAGTTTGAACTAAATACCACTTAATAAAAAGTATAAAGTACATTATGATAGATAATACACAAGATAAAAAGCTAGAACTGCAATGCAGTACCATCCCAAAAAAACTAAAAACAGTGCCCTAATCCTAACTGAAAGCCTGATCAAAATATCATTCTTGATTTGTCTGGGCACTCCTAAGCTTCTCTGACAGTTGGTACCATCTCCAAGCAGCATATAAGCTAAATGCTGATTCTCCATGTTTGGTTTATATTGCTTGAGTATAGCAGACAGATCCACTGACCCTAAACCTTGTAGTGATTTATAGACAGTACTATATCGTGGTGATGTGATCCATTCTTTGGTTTGCGTGAGAACTCTGGCTCTGCCAGCTGAATTTTGTATCAGCTGAAAAACTTTAAAGGTTTGACTGTAGTTGAAGTTGACTTTTTACTTACCATCAGTTTAATAGTCTCTAGTGTAATATTTCCCAGCTTGGACACTGAGACAATTTCCTGCTGATCCCATCATTATTGTAGAAATAAATTTTGAAGGACTGCATCACTTTGGGATGGGCTGGCCATCAATACAAAGCGTATATTAGGTCTCAATACATCTTATGTGAAAGGAACAGAATTAATATATATATTTTAAATGTTATTCTTAATCATTTAAGAAATATTGTAATGGTAGACTAAAATACTGTTTCTATATGTAACAAACCAATTATTAATTTTGTTTTTGAGATTTTGAGCTTTATAAATCACCCTCTATGGATTTCCCTCTCTATTAAAACAGACATTATGCACATCAAACACACATCAAATATTTAAGTTGAAGATATTCTATATAAATTTGAGTTTTGATTCGTCCTGTTTACACACAATTGTTGAATTTCCAGTACATTTTACCTACTTCTAAAGAGAAAGTCATGAGTTAAAGCTTTCAGTTTTTGCAGCAATCTAGCCAAAGGCTGCCTTCACACTCCAAGCTCGAATAGTCTTATAATTTCTAAATGCTTTGTGGAAAAGACTAACAAAATAATGTTTCGTGTTAGCTCACCATGCAAGTACAATGTAATTAGCATATGATTTTATGTAATGTGTGTATATTTATATATAGCTTTCTTTGTTTGGACCAGAATCATTTACCAAGTTCTTCTTCTACAAAGTTGGTGTTTGTGTAAGACGGAGTATACTGTTGTTAGATATGGAGTGAGTTGTGTGTGATGGTGTGGAGAATTTAGGCTGAATTTAGCATGAATGTTTCAGCTGAATTTTTCAGCACACTTTCAAAATTCTCAACAAAAACAAAAACCATACCAGTTTGTTTGTCTGCTTGTTTGTCTAGCACATCCCACAGATAATTGATCTGATTGAGAATTAAGGAATTTGGAGGCCAAGTCAACTCCTTGAACTCTTTGTCACGTTCCTCAAACCATTCACAATAATGCCGTGTGGTTTCCCAGCAGAACCTTGCCCAGAGCATCACAAAATGAGTTGTTCCCATATTAAGCTCTTCTTGGATCACGTGGGCTAGCCTTCGCTCCACATACACTAATGAGTCTTGGGTGCCCATAACTCTAACACTGGTTGTAGGTAGGTACTAACCACTGTTTTGGAGATGCTCTGACCCAGTCATCTAGCCATCACAATTTGACACTTGTCAAAGTCGCTCAGATGTTTACGCTTGCCCATTTTTCCTTCTTCCAATGCATCAGCTTCAAGAACTGACTGTTCACTTGCTGCCTGATGTATCTCACACCTTGACATGTGCCACTGTAATGAAATAATTACAATGATAAATGTAGATGAAAATAAAGAAGATGGTATGTTTTAAATACTTCTTACCATTTTATGCAAATGCAGTTTGATCTAAATAAATAGGTGTATGTAAATAAAAATAACTTTCTGCTGTTAGGATGAACAAGTTTATATTACTGTGAAGCCACACTTCAGAGAAAGGATTTACAGAATAGTTTGTTGGAATATTATTTTTGTTTTAATCAAGAAAACACCATGCGCTTGTTACGGGGGGCAAGTGCCCTGATGGACCACTAGGGGGCCTTCAGCAGGGGTTTTGTTTATTCAGTCATGTGTTCGTTTTAGCCACGCCTCTTCCTAATGTGTTTCCGCCTTTGTTCACCTGTTCCCAATGTGTCTATGATTATGTTCCTTATTTATAGTGGCCGTCTGTCTGCATTAGTTTGCTAGTCCTCGTCTTTGTGTAATGTCTGTGTGGATCTATGTTTCTTGTGTTTAATAAACCCCTGTCTGCCGTCTATCTCCGTGTTGGGTCTGATTCATCTACACCGGCACGACCAGCGTGCTCCGTAAGCTCAGCGGGTGTGACAGCGCTATCATAAAAATATTTTATCTTGCTGTGCAGTATAGAGTGTAGCACAAATCCAACAATTATTAAGCTATTTTTGAGACATTTATCTGTTATATTGTTCTAAATATGGATAGGATCGAACATTTAAGATGACGGTCTGGTTTCCACTCACTTCCCAAAACATGGCAATAGCTAAATGATCTAAGATAAACTTAAATTCAGGTTTGAGTGTGTGAGTATGTGTGCATGATGGCCTGTGATGGACTAAGGTCCCATCTGGTGTGCATTTCCAGCTTATGCTCGGTATTCCCTGGATATGCTCCAGCACACTCTAGATACGCTCCACACTTCTCACTGTGTGAGATTGAGAAACTGTGATATTTAGTCCTGTATAAAATTCAGTATGATTTTATCTTTTCACACGGGTAATTGGGGTTTTTAAGGGTCATAACAGAAATGAACATATATGACAATCACACACAGTGACATAATTGTTCCAAATATTTGCAGTAATAACGTAATTAGATGCGTATGGTCATGAGTGGACAAAAACGCTGAAATAAACAGATTTCTGATGTGTTTTATTACTACAGTGTAAGAGAAGGTGTTATATGGAATTTAACAAGAGATAACTAACATTACTTCTATCTGTAATGATTCCTCTTAAGGGCTATGTGGGTATAGGTTTGTATTTGTAGCTTACAGAAGCAACTTTCTCTATACTCCGAAAAACTGATATACTTTCTAATCTTTAATTCACTTTCTCACTCTCTCTCTTTCTGTGTAGTTAAGTGGAATTTTGCAGCCAAATCAGAAAAGCAGCTGTCTCTTGCTGTGGGTGAAACAGTGCACATAGAGAAAGCATGTGAAGGTAAGACTGTGATTGTGGGATTCTGCAGAACTAGGATGCATCATATATTAAGTTATGTGGATATGAGAACACTCTGTCAGTTTCATATACATATTTTTTAAAGGTTCAGTTTTTTGGTTTTGTTGGGTGAAGCTATAAAACTGCAATCTGCTGTAACTAGGTCTGAGTGAAAAATAGGGTTTAATCATGAGATGCGCTGCTCCAGGCTGATGGGGACCTGCATATTTAGCATCATAAACCCATCCACTAACACTAAAAAGAGGCTAATCATCTGACATTTTAAGGTTCTTCATACTAAATGTGCCATTACTAAGAACCAGAGCAGCAAAATGGCAGTCTTGGTATGGTGTCTTCTAAAATAGAAAATTAGATGTATGGTCTCTGCTTAAAAAGTATATAAAGAACTTGTCCTGGGATCCCCAAAGGTCTGTGAAGGATAAACAATATTTTGTTACGGTACAAGAACTTGCTGTACACTGTTATCACCATAATTATAATAAATTATTATTGAGCTCCAATCAGCATTAGACCATTTGATCTGGTTACTTGAATTGAATGGGTGTTATCAGAATCTTAGTAATACAATAACAAGTCATCTTTTAAATAAAGTTAAGTTGGACTTTGTGTTTTGTTGATGGAAATTTTAGGTATAAAATGCTGTATGGAGCCAATAAATAGCCAAAATATGTTTTTACATGTTTCAATAATGAGTCCAATATTTCAGTCATTGGATTATGATAGAATTTTGTGGGTTGGGTGGGGTTTGGTGTTAATTCTATTTTTACTGTTGTGTGGGTTCTTGTTTGCAAAAGGTTTGAAAACAGCTATTGTAAAGCTTCAACAAATATTTTTTGAAAAAATAAAAAATAAATAAAAAGCTGGTGATATTTCAGGTTGGTATATGGGATACCTGGCCCGGAACAAAGAGAAGAAAGTAAGTGGATGTTTGTAGACATTTTAATAATTCATGTCCTGCATCTGATTCACATCTAAATTAAACCCCATGTGATGTAATTTCCCTGTACTTCAGGGTGCCTTTCCTGCTAACTTTGTTGAGCTGAAGGGAGTTATCATTGAAAAAAGGGGGTGAGTGACTTCTTATTTTTATTCATTAGTCAGCACTAATTCTGTTTCAGTTTCTGAGATCAGAATAAGTCTTTTATTCACCAAGTACAAGTGTATAAGGACACCAAGTACAAGTGTATAAAATCCACTATATGTAAAATTAATATAGAGAATATACAATAATTTACACAATAGAGAATTATTTACAATAAACACTTTTTTATGGTGCTCTATAGAAATGAAGAGGAAGTGACCTCGGCTGAGATGCCCCTGGTGAAGGAAGTTACCACCACACTGAGGGAATGGGGCAGCATCTGGAAGCAGTTATTTGTGGTACTGTGTGATTTTCTGTCTTAGTGTGTGTAACTACATCTTGCAGGCATGTGTGATGTGTTTTAATATTTTCTCCTCATTCTTAATCACTGTTCACTTTTATCTCATACGTACATCTGCCTCCTGACTGAACAGTGGTCCTTTTTAACACTCTGCAGGTCAATAAGAAGGAGAGATTCAGCCAGGTGCAGGCACTGATGTGGGATCTGATGGAGTGGCGCTCTCAGCTGCTCTCTGGCACGCTGCCTGGAGATGAGTTTAAGGAACTCAAACAGAAAGTCACATCTAAAATCGACTATGGAAACAAGTACCGTGTTCCTTTCTCCCGTGTCTATGTCTGGCTGCCAGTTTAACGCTCATTCACTGTGATTCGATTTGATTCTGAGTATTCTAGGGTTTATAAAGAATATATTTTCAATGATTAATGTATCGCTTTAACGGTGAGTTTTGTTGACATGAAATCTCTACTGTGCTAAGCAATGGGAGTGACATGGCCTAGTCAAAGCTCTGAAAGTTATTTCAAATATCCATTTATCCAATATACTTATTTATAAAGTCATTCTTTCATATAACACTTGAATTTACATAAATTTATTTATTTAGCCTTTGATTTACAAATACGAAGGAAATACAAGCAAAGCGATATATCAAGCAGAGATAGTACCATATAGGTGTGAATAGAGTAGAGGTGTAAGAGGTAGTGTTGTGAGTAGAGACAAGTTAGGGGTTAGTTAAGTGTTCAATATTGTTATTGCAAAAGGGTCAAAAATAGATTTTGTAGAGCCCGTAAGCTAGTCTGAAAGCTTCATTAGACATATCTTGTACAATAATGGTTTAAATAACAGATTACATTCATAACATATTACATAGAAAGCCTAGTGTTAGCTAACTTACTAGCAAATTTGGGTAACAGTCTAAGCATACTTTAAAAAATCTATAATTTGAATGTCCTTTTTTAAAAGTTGACTTGCCTTTTAGAGCCACTTACTGATTAGCATGTTGACTATTAAGAGAATATAGCAAGCTTTTGCAGCATTATAAGAATGAACTGACTCTCAAACAGAAAGCTCTTTGTGTTTCTGCTGTTGATTTGATTTTTTTTCTTCTTAAACAAATGATGAATTTTGTGTGTGCATCCGCATGCAAGTCCAAATGTACACATGATGCTTCAATGTGTGAAACCACATATATATGTTGTAGGGGTGTAACAATCAGTATCTCTTACTGCTCCATATATTCACATCTATATTTGGAATTAAACCACTACCACTAAAAATGCCAGCATGGTTTTTGTCAGCATGGTTTGCGACTTCTGACAGTTCTTCAGACTTAGCTAACATGACCTAAATTTCTAAATGCCTGAAATGCAGATGCACACAGGAAAAATCCAGCTCAGGTTATTATTTTGTATTCATTTAATATTAGTCCTGTAGTTCTACTTCTCACAATATAAACTGATTTAAACCACCGTGATCTTGATCGGGGAGGTGCTAAGGATGAATGAATGACCCTTGTAAATGCATTACACAGCAGTTCACATTAATGAAGATAGTTGCAAAGTTTGCCCACACAAGCTTCATATCTGATGCATTAAAATAAAACACTCCTACTCACACAATATTGTTGTATACTACAAGATCCCAGTCCCTTATGCACACTTCTTGTCTCAACCAGATGGCATGCTCTATTCCTATCTGTATTTGTATGCTTAAGACATTTTTGTTTATTCCAAATAATGTGTTCATGTTCAATTACATTCCTAACGTGTATGTAAACATTCTGGACATTGGTTAAATTACTGACCAGACCAGTTTTACAAATTATTAGGGTTATTTTGGGCTTATATATATATATATATATATATATATATATATATATATATATATATATATATATATATATATATATATATATATATATATATATGCGATAAGTGTGGTCACTCTAATCCTTACTTTACTTTCTCCCCTGTGCAGGATTCTGGAGTTAGATCTGGTAGTGAGGGATGTGAATGGTAATATCTTGGACCCTGACAATGCCAGTGTTATTAGCTTGTTCAGAGCTCACGAGGACGCCACCACAAAAATTACTGAACGTATCAAAGAAGAGCAGGTCAGTGAGATTTCAACCAATCTGTCTGTATTACACTGACGCCATTACTAATTTCTCCATTGAGTTCCAAGCCATAAGATAAATGTGTCAGACTTAGCTAGGTTAATGAATTTAAACTGCTGCCACTCAAACTGTA